>OW028576.1:28951746-29164246 GCA_932294295.1 Alitta virens
GCATTGTTCAGTTGAGCTGTAGCCAGCTTATATGAACAGCTGTTAGAAGCAGACATAATGATGAGATGAAAAGGCTTGCAATCCCATCGATATTAAGCATTGTTCAGTTGAGCTGTAGCCAGCTTATATGAACAGCTGTTAGAAGCAGACATAATGATGAGATGAAAAGGCTTGCAATCCCATCGATATTAAGCATTGTTCAGTTGAGCTGTAGCCAGCTTATATAAACAGCTGTTAGAAGCAGACATAATGATGAGATGAAAAGGCTTGCAATCCCATCGATATTAAGCATTGTTCAGTTGAGCTGTAGCCAGCTTATATAAACAGCTGTTAGAAGCAGACATAATGATGAGATGAAAAGGCTTGCAATCCCATCGATATTAAGCATTGTTCAGTTGAGCTGTAGCCAGCTTATATAAACAGCTGTTAGAAGCAGACATAATGATGAGATGAAAAGGCTTGCAATCCCATCGATATTAAGCATTGTTCAGTTGAGCTGTAGCCAGCTTATATGAACAGCTGTTAGAAGCAGACATAATGATGAGATGAAAAGGCTTGCAATCCCATCGATATTAAGCATTGTTCAGTTGAGCTGTAGCCAGCTTATATGAACAGCTGTTAGAAGCAGACATAATGATGAGATGAAAAGGCTTGCAATCCCATCGATATTAAGCATTGTTCAGTTGAGCTGTAGCCAGCTTATATGAACAGCTGTTAGAAGCAGACATAATGATGAGATGAAAAGGCTTGCAATCCCATCGATATTAAGCATTGTTCAGTTGAGCTGTAGCCAGCTTATATAACAGCTGTTAGAAGCAGACATAATGATGAGATGAAAAGGCTTGCAATCCCATCGATATTAAGCATTGTTCAGTTGAGCTGTAGCCAGCTTATATAAACAGCTGTTAGAAGCAGACATAATGATGAGATGAAAAGGCTTGCAATCCCATCGATATTAAGCATTGTTCAGTTGAGCTGTAGCCAGCTTATATAAACAGCTGTTAGAAGCAGACATAATGATGAGATGAAAAGGCTTGCAATCCCATCGATATTAAGCATTGTTCAGTTGAGCTGTAGCCAGCTTATATAAACAGCTGTTAGAAGCAGACATAATGATGAGATGAAAAGGCTTGCAATCCCATCGATATTAAGCATTGTTCAGTTGAGCTGTAGCCAGCTTATATGAACAGCTGTTAGAAGCAGACATAATGATGAGATGAAAAGGCTTGCAATCCCATCGATATTAAGCATTGTTCAGTTGAGCTGTAGCCAGCTTATATGAACAGCTGCTAGAAGCAGACATAATGATGAGATGAAAAGGCTTGCAATCCCATCGATATTAAGCATTGTTCAGTTGAGCTGTAGCCAGCTTATATGAACAGCTGCTAGAAGCAGACATAATGATGAGATGAAAAGGCTTGCAATCCCATCGATATTAAGCATTGTTCAGTTGAGCTGTAGCCAGCTTATATGAACAGCTGCTAGAAGCAGACATAATGATGAGATGAAAAGGCTTGCAATCCCATCGATATTAAGCATTGTTCAGTTGAGCTGTAGCCAGCTTATATAACAGCTGCTAGAAGCAGACATAATGATGAGATGAAAAGGCTTGCAATCCCATCGATATTAAGCATTGTTCAGTTGAGCTGTAGCCAGCTTATATGAAACAGCTGCTAGAAGCAGACATAATGATGAGATGAAAAGGCTTGCAATCCCATCGATATTAAGCATTGTTCAGTTGAGCTGTAGCCAGCTTATATGAACAGCTGTTAGAAGCAGACATAATGATGAGATGAAAAGGCTTGCAATCCCATCGATATTAAGCATTGTTCAGTTGAGCTGTAGCCAGCTTATATGAACAGCTGTTAGAAGCAGACATAATGATGAGATGAAAAGGCTTGCAATCCCATCGATATTAAGCATTGTTCAGTTGAGCTGTAGCCAGCTTATATGAACAGCTGTTAGAAGCAGACATAATGATGAGATGAAAAGGCTTGCAATCCCATCGATATTAAGCATTGTTCAGTTGAGCTGTAGCCAGCTTATATAAACAGCTGTTAGAAGCAGACATAATGATGAGATGAAAAGGCTTGCAATCCCATCGATATTAAGCATTGTTCAGTTGAGCTGTAGCCAGCTTATATAAACAGCTGTTAGAAGCAGACATAATGATGAGATGAAAAGGCTTGCAATCCCATCGATATTAAGCATTGTTCAGTTGAGCTGTAGCCAGCTTATATGAACAGCTGTTAGAAGCAGACATAATGATGAGATGAAAAGGCTTGCAATCCCATCGATATTAAGCATTGTTCAGTTGAGCTGTAGCCAGCTTATATAAACAGCTGTTAGAAGCAGACATAATGATGAGATGAAAAGGCTTGCAATCCCATCGATACTAAGCATTGTTCAGTTGAGCTGTAGCCAGCTTATATAAACAGCTGTTAGAAGCAGACATAATGATGAGATGAAAAGGCTTGCAATCCCATCGATATTAAGCATTGTTCAGTTGAGCTGTAGCCAGCTTATATAAACAGCTGTTAGAAGCAGACATAATGATGAGATGAAAAGGCTTGCAATCCCATCGATATTAAGCATTGTTCAGTTGAGCTGTAGCCAGCTTATATAAACAGCTGTTAGAAGCAGACATAATGATGAGATGAAAAGGCTTGCAATCCCATCGATATTAAGCATTGTTCAGTTGAGCTGTAGCCAGCTTATATAAACAGCTGTTAGAAGCAGACATAATGATGAGATGAAAAGGCTTGCAATCCCATCGATATTAAGCATTGTTCAGTTGAGCTGTAGCCAGCTTATATGAACAGCTGTTAGAAGCAGACATAATGATGAGATGAAAAGGCTTGCAATCCCATCGATATTAAGCATTGTTCAGTTGAGCTGTAGCCAGCTTATATAAACAGCTGTTAGAAGCAGACATAATGATGAGATGAAAAGGCTTGCAATCCCATCGATATTAAGCATTGTTCAGTTGAGCTGTAGCCAGCTTATATAAACAGCTGTTAGAAGCAGACATAATGATGAGATGAAAAGGCTTGCAATCCCATCGATATTAAGCATTGTTCAGTTGAGCTGTTGCCAGCTTATATAAACAGCTGTTAGAAGCAGACATAATGATGAGATGAAAAGGCTTGCAATCCCATCGATATTAAGCATTGTTCAGTTGAGCTGTAGCCAGCTTATATAAACAGCTGTTAGAAGCAGACATAATGATGAGATGAAAAGGCTTGCAATCCCATCGATATTAAGCATTGTTCAGTTGAGCTGTAGCCAGCTTATATAAACAGCTGTTAGAAGCAGACATAATGATGAGATGAAAAGGCTTGCAATCCCATCGATATTAAGCATTGTTCAGTTGAGCTGTAGCCAGCTTATATAAACAGCTGTTAGAAGCAGACATAATGATGAGATGAAAAGGCTTGCAATCCCATCGATATTAAGCATTGTTCAGTTGAGCTGTAGCCAGCTTATATAAACAGCTGTTAGAAGCAGACATAATGATGAGATGAAAAGGCTTGCAATCCCATCGATATTAAGCATTGTTCAGTTGAGCTGTAGCCAGCTTATATAACAGCTGTTAGAAGCAGACATAATGATGAGATGAAAAGGCTTGCAATCCCATCGATATTAAGCATTGTTCAGTTGAGCTGTAGCCAGCTTATATGAACAGCTGTTAGAAGCAGACATAATGATGAGATGAAAAGGCTTGCAATCCCATCGATATTAAGCATTGTTCAGTTGAGCTGTAGCCAGCTTATATAAACAGCTGTTAGAAGCAGACATAATGATGAGATGAAAAGGCTTGCAATCCCATCGATATTAAGCATTGTTCAGTTGAGCTGTAGCCAGCTTATATGAACAGCTGTTAGAAGCAGACATAATGATGAGATGAAAAGGCTTGCAATCCCATCGATATTAAGCATTGTTCAGTTGAGCTGTAGCCAGCTTATATGAACAGCTGTTAGAAGCAGACATAATGATGAGATGAAAAGGCTTGCAATCCCATCGATATTAAGCATTGTTCAGTTGAGCTGTAGCCAGCTTATATAAACAGCTGTTAGAAGCAGACATAATGATGAGATGAAAAGGCTTGCAATCCCATCGATATTAAGCATTGTTCAGTTAAGCTGTAGCCAGCTAATATGAACAGCTGTTAGAAGCAGACATAATGATGAGATGAAAAGGCTTGCAATCCCATCGATATTAAGCATTGTTCAGTTGAGCTGTAGCCAGCTTATATAAACAGCTGTTAGAAGCAGACATAATGATGAGATGAAAAGGCTTGCAATCCCATCGATATTAAGCATTGTTCAGTTGAGCTGTAGCCAGCTTATATAAACAGCTGTTAGAAGCAGACATAATGATGAGATGAAAAGGCTTGCAATCCCATCGATATTAAGCATTGTTCAGTTGAGCTGTAGCCAGCTTATATAAACAGCTGTTAGAAGCAGACATAATGATGAGATGAAAAGGCTTGCAATCCCATCGATATTAAGCATTGTTCAGTTGAGCTGTAGCCAGCTTATATAAACAGCTGTTAGAAGCAGACATAATGATGAGATGAAAAGGCTTGCAATCCCATCGATATTAAGCATTGTTCAGTTGAGCTGTAGCCAGCTTATATGAACAGCTGTTAGAAGCAGACATAATGATGAGATGAAAAGGCTTGCAATCCCATCGATATTAAGCATTGTTCAGTTGAGCTGTAGCCAGCTTATATGAACAGCTGTTAGAAGCAGACATAATGATGAGATGAAAAGGCTTGCAATCCCATCGATATTAAGCATTGTTCAGTTGAGCTGTAGCCAGCTTATATGAACAGCTGTTAGAAGCAGACATAATGATGAGATGAAAAGGCTTGCAATCCCATCGATATTAAGCATTGTTCAGTTGAGCTGTAGCCAGCTTATATGAACAGCTGTTAGAAGCAGACATAATGATGAGATGAAAAGGCTTGCAATCCCATCGATATTAAGCATTGTTCAGTTGAGCTGTAGCCAGCTTATATAAACAGCTGTTAGAAGCAGACATAATGATGAGATGAAAAGGCTTGCAATCCCATCGATATTAAGCATTGTTCAGTTGAGCTGTAGCCAGCTTATATAAACAGCTGTTAGAAGCAGACATAATGATGAGATGAAAAGGCTTGCAATCCCATCGATATTAAGCATTGTTCAGTTGAGCTGTAGCCAGCTTATATGAACAGCTGTTAGAAGCAGACATAATGATGAGATGAAAAGGCTTGCAATCCCATCGATATTAAGCATTGTTCAGTTGAGCTGTAGCCAGCTTATATGAACAGCTGTTAGAAGCAGACATAATGATGAGATGAAAAGGCTTGCAATCCCATCGATATTAAGCATTGTTCAGTTGAGCTGTAGCCAGCTTATATAAACAGCTGTTAGAAGCAGACATAATGATGAGATGAAAAGGCTTGCAATCCCATCGATATTAAGCATTGTTCAGTTGAGCTGTAGCCAGCTTATATAAACAGCTGTTAGAAGCAGACATAATGATGAGATGAAAAGGCTTGCAATCCCATCGATATTAAGCATTGTTCAGTTGAGCTGTAGCCAGCTTATATAAACAGCTGTTAGAAGCAGACATAATGATGAGATGAAAAGGCTTGCAATCCCATCGATATTAAGCATTGTTCAGTTGAGCTGTAGCCAGCTTATATGAACAGCTGTTAGAAGCAGACATAATGATGAGATGAAAAGGCTTGCAATCCCATCGATATTAAGCATTGTTCAGTTGAGCTGTAGCCAGCTTATATGAACAGCTGTTAGAAGCAGACATAATGATGAGATGAAAAGGCTTGCAATCCCATCGATATTAAGCATTGTTCAGTTGAGCTGTAGCCAGCTTATATGAACAGCTGTTAGAAGCAGACATAATGATGAGATGAAAAGGCTTGCAATCCCATCGATATTAAGCATTGTTCAGTTGAGCTGTAGCCAGCTTATATGAACAGCTGTTAGAAGCAGACATAATGATGAGATGAAAAGGCTTGCAATCCCATCGATATTAAGCATTGTTCAGTTGAGCTGTAGCCAGCTTATATGAACAGCTGTTAGAAGCAGACATAATGATGAGATGAAAAGGCTTGCAATCCCATCGATATTAAGCATTGTTCAGTTGAGCTGTAGCCAGCTTATATGAACAGCTGTTAGAAGCAGACATAATGATGAGATGAAAAGGCTTGCAATCCCATCGATATTAAGCATTGTTCAGTTGAGCTGTAGCCAGCTTATATAAACAGCTGTTAGAAGCAGACATAATGATGAGATGAAAAGGCTTGCAATCCCATCGATATTAAGCATTGTTCAGTTGAGCTGTAGCCAGCTTATATAAACAGCTGTTAGAAGCAGACATAATGATGAGATGAAAAGGCTTGCAATCCCATCGATACTAAGCATTGTTCAGTTGAGCTGTAGCCAGCTTATATAAACAGCTGTTAGAAGCAGACATAATGATGAGATGAAAAGGCTTGCAATCCCATCGATATTAAGCATTGTTCAGTTGAGCTGTAGCCAGCTTATCTGAACAGCTGTTAGAAGCAGACATAATGATGAGATGAAAAGGCTTGCAATCCCATCGATATTAAGCATTGTTCAGTTGAGCTGTAGCCAGCTTATATAAACAGCTGTTAGAAGCAGACATAATGATGAGATGAAAAGGCTTGCAATCCCATCGATATTAAGCATTGTTCAGTTGAGCTGTAGCCAGCTTATATAAACAGCTGTTAGAAGCAGACATAATGATGAGATGAAAAGGCTTGCAATCCCATCGATATTAAGCATTGTTCAGTTGAGCTGTAGCCAGCTTATATAAACAGCTGTTAGAAGCAGACATAATGATGAGATGAAAAGGCTTGCAATCCCATCGATATTAAGCATTGTTCAGTTGAGCTGTAGCCAGCTTATATAAACAGCTGTTAGAAGCAGACATAATGATGAGATGAAAAGGCTTGCAATCCCATCGATATTAAGCATTGTTCAGTTGAGCTGTAGCCAGCTTATATAAACAGCTGTTAGAAGCAGACATAATGATGAGATGAAAAGGCTTGCAATCCCATCGATATTAAGCATTGTTCAGTTGAGCTGTAGCCAGCTTATATAAACAGCTGTTAGAAGCAGACATAATGATGAGATGAAAAGGCTTGCAATCCCATCGATATTAAGCATTGTTCAGTTGAGCTGTAGCCAGCTTATATAAACAGCTGTTAGAAGCAGACATAATGATGAGATGAAAAGGCTTGCAATCCCATCGATATTAAGCATTGTTCAGTTGAGCTGTAGCCAGCTTATATAAACAGCTGTTAGAAGCAGACATAATGATGAGATGAAAAGGCTTGCAATCCTATCGATATTAAGCATTGTTCAGTTGAGCTGTAGCCAGCTTATATGAACAGCTGTTAGAAGCAGACATAATGATGAGATGAAAAGGCTTGCAATCCCATCGATATTAAGCATTGTTCAGTTGAGCTGTAGCCAGCTTATATGAACAGCTGTTAGAAGCAGACATAATGATGAGATGAAAAGGCTTGCAATCCCATCGATATTAAGCATTGTTCAGTTGAGCTGTAGCCAGCTTATATGAACAGCTGCTAGAAGCAGACATAATGATGAGATGAAAAGGCTTGCAATCCCATCGATATTAAGCATTGTTCAGTTGAGCTGTAGCCAGCTTATATGAACAGCTGTTAGAAGCAGACATAATGATGAGATGAAAAGGCTTGCAATCCCATCGATATTGAGCATTATTCAGTTGAGCTGTAGCCAGCTTATATGAACAGCTGTTAGAAGCAGACATAATGATGAGATGAAAAGGCTTGCAATCCCATCGATATTAAGCATTGTTAAGTTGAGCTGTAGCCAGCTAATATGAACAGCTGTTAGAAGCAGACATAATGATGAGATGAAAAGGCTTGCAATCCCATCGATATTAAGCATTGTTCAGTTGAGCTGTAGCCAGCTTATATAAACAGCTGTTAGAAGCAGACATAATGATGAGATGAAAAGGCTTGCAATCCCATCGATATTAAGCATTGTTCAGTTGAGCTGTAGCCAGCTTATATAAACAGCTGTTAGAAGCAGACATAATGATGAGATGAAAAGGCTTGCAATCCCATCGATATTAAGCATTGTTCAGTTGAGCTGTAGCCAGCTTATATAAACAGCTGTTAGAAGCAGACATAATGATGAGATGAAAAGGCTTGCAATCCCATCGATATTAAGCATTGTTCAGTTGAGCTGTAGCCAGCTTATATGAACAGCTGTTAGAAGCAGACATAATGATGAGATGAAAAGGCTTGCAATCCCATCGATATTAAGCATTGTTCAGTTGAGCTGTAGCCAGCTTATATGAACAGCTGTTAGAAGCAGACATAATGATGAGATGAAAAGGCTTGCAATCCCATCGATATTAAGCATTGTTCAGTTGAGCTGTAGCCAGCTTATATGAACAGCTGTTAGAAGCAGACATAATGATGAGATGAAAAGGCTTGCAATCCCATCGATATTAAGCATTGTTCAGTTGAGCTGTAGCCAGCTTATATGAACAGCTGTTAGAAGCAGACATAATGATGAGATGAAAAGGCTTGCAATCCCATCGATATTAAGCATTGTTCAGTTGAGCTGTAGCCAGCTTATATAAACAGCTGTTAGAAGCAGACATAATGATGAGATGAAAAGGCTTGCAATCCCATCGATATTAAGCATTGTTCAGTTGAGCTGTAGCCAGCTTATATAAACAGCTGTTAGAAGCAGACATAATGATGAGATGAAAAGGCTTGCAATCCCATCGATATTAAGCATTGTTCAGTTGAGCTGTAGCCAGCTTATATGAACAGCTGTTAGAAGCAGACATAATGATGAGATGAAAAGGCTTGCAATCCCATCGATATTAAGCATTGTTCAGTTGAGCTGTAGCCAGCTTATATGAACAGCTGTTAGAAGCAGACATAATGATGAGATGAAAAGGCTTGCAATCCCATCGATATTAAGCATTGTTCAGTTGAGCTGTAGCCAGCTTATATAAACAGCTGTTAGAAGCAGACATAATGATGAGATGAAAAGGCTTGCAATCCCATCGATATTAAGCATTGTTCAGTTGAGCTGTAGCCAGCTTATATAAACAGCTGTTAGAAGCAGACATAATGATGAGATGAAAAGGCTTGCAATCCCATCGATATTAAGCATTGTTCAGTTGAGCTGTAGCCAGCTTATATAAACAGCTGTTAGAAGCAGACATAATGATGAGATGAAAAGGCTTGCAATCCCATCGATATTAAGCATTGTTCAGTTGAGCTGTAGCCAGCTTATATAAACAGCTGTTAGAAGCAGACATAATGATGAGATGAAAAGGCTTGCAATCCCATCGATATTAAGCATTGTTCAGTTGAGCTGTAGCCAGCTTATATAAACAGCTGTTAGAAGCAGACATAATGATGAGATGAAAAGGCTTGCAATCCCATCGATATTAAGCATTGTTCAGTTGAGCTGTAGCCAGCTTATATGAACAGCTGTTAGAAGCAGACATAATGATGAGATGAAAAGGCTTGCAATCCCATCGATATTAAGCATTGTTCAGTTGAGCTGTAGCCAGCTTATATAAACAGCTGTTAGAAGCAGACATAATGATGAGATGAAAAGGCTTGCAATCCCATCGATATTGAGCATTGTTCAGTTGAGCTGTAGCCAGCTTATATGAACAGCTGTTAGAAGCAGACATAATGATGAGATGAAAAGGCTTGCAATCCCATCGATATTGAGCATTGTTCAGTTGAGCTGTAGCCAGCTTATATGAACAGCTGTTAGAAGCAGACATAATGATGAGATGAAAAGGCTTGCAATCCCATCGATATTAAGCATTATTCAGTTGAGCTGTAGCCAGCTTATATGAACAGCTGTTAGAAGCAGACATAATGATGAGATGAAAAGGCTTGCAATCCCATCGATATTGAGCATTGTTCAGTTGAGCTGTAGCCAGCTTATATGAACAGCTGTTAGAAGCAGACATAATGATGAGATGAAAAGGCTTGCAATCCCATCGATATTGAGCATTGTTCAGTTGAGCTGTAGCTCAAGAAAAGTGCAGCAGTTGGGAAACAAACTTCAGCACAGCTTGCCAATATGCAATGAACCATTAGACCACCTGGATGACCCAGAGTACGTCTTATTACAGTGATGTCCATGTATTTTAAATCCAGGGATGGTTATCAAACCAAATTGCCCGAGCATTTTGGCAATATTACACATGTTCCATCACATTTTTTAGTTATTAAAAAGGTGACATATTTCTCAATAATCATGGACCATCAAGACTTTAGAGGGTTGATTGATGAGATAACCTGTTGTGTTACAAGTAGGATGTTAGACATGGTGTGTCATGTTGCTGATCATGATAGAGATGTTTAATGCATATCATAAAATGCTAACATTGCAGCAACATGTTGGACCTTCTCGTTTCGATAGGACACTTTTTTTTAAATCATCAAAATCTAAAGCTTCTTTAAAAATTGGTACCAGTAAATGCCACAGATGAGCACCATAATACGAGAATGTTCTCTTTCCATACATAATTTTGTTAAAACGTGGTTTGACTAAGATACAAGGATCACCTAACTTTCTTGGCATGTCTTTAACAACAAAAATATAATTTATGATTTAAATTATGCACACATTTAAACACTTCAATGGCTATACATTTTAAACGACTTAGATGCATAGAATCATAACCTGTGAAGTCGAGCAATTTTTGATAACTCAAATTCCAGAAAACGGGACAAAAATTAAAGTTGGAAAATATAAAAAAATTGTACATGGTTTCCTTTTCAACTATACCAAGCATAGACTTAAATCTAAATAATATCATCGAAATTAAGATTATTGTGGATCAATACACCCAACATGGTAAAGTAACATGATTTCTATGAGGGTTTAAGAACATTACCTGAAATTTATCAGGATTTGCCTGTATATAGTTATCTGAAAACCACTTCATAGTATTAACAGTATTAATTTTTAGCAATTCGGCTACTACATCAAGACTTGTACTACTGACACTCAGGGTGTTATCATCAGCACAATTAAACATCTGTGCACTTTTTTTTTATTATACCTCCCAACTAAAACACAAGATGCATTTCTACTGAAGCTGGTACAACTTTATACAAATAGTGGATGGTGAGGTGTCCAACATTGAGTTTTGTGGAATGAGGAATTACATTGTTCAAGGTGAAACTGCAGCTGTCCAATATACACTGCACAGCTATCCAATATACACTGCAGCCTTCTAATATACACTTTTGTCATCCAATATACTCTTCAGTCATCCAATATACACTGCATTCATCCAACATACACTGCAGCCATCCAACAAACACTCATTCTAATTTGGCTCAGAGCAGCGGAGTAGAAAATATAATCAATGTTGTTGTTTGAATAACTCTTGTTTATATTTTCTATAATTTTTTAAAAATGTTCTTTTCTTTTTTTTTAAATGTATTTATCATCATAAATTATTTCCCCATAAGTTCATGTTTTATTTTCTATTTACTATAATTTTTTTCTAGGATCTAGTCACTATTCTCAATGAATAGTGCCCTGGGGGCACTATTACTTGCTGAGCAATGTCATGTGACGTGGTTTAACCCAATCACAGCTCATGAGACATTGCAGAAGTATAATAATAATGAATAGGGAATACAACGAACATAATTTGTCACTTGTAATACCACATTTCTGAGAATCTCATACATCATTGATGACATTTTACAGCTGATAATTATAGCTGGTTATCTAATGGTCTACATTGTATTTGATTGCAGTTTTAGAAATTAGCATCTGCTCATGTAAATTCGTGAAATCGCCTGGCAAATGTTACAATTTTACCCAGTTGTGTCAAGTTTGAAGGAAATAAAGCCATACTCTAAGAAGAATATTGCTTTATTGTGTTTATAAGTGTATAAAGCAAAATCATTGGCCATCAATTAGCAATTCAGATCATATTACAAGGCCAAAGTTAAAATTTCTCTAAAATCAGTCTTTCACGTTAAAAACTGGAAACAATTAAGTATATCTCAAGGACTACAATAGATAGTAGCAAAATGTCCCTAATACCCAAGTTTATATTCATCTTCCATACATGCTTGGGGTTAACTCCATAAGTTCCTTAGTTATTTGAGAATGGTTAAAGAAATTTTGGATTTTTCAAAATTTTAGAATTTGCTTCTAGAGGCCCTTGGTGTTCAAATGGCACTGGAAGGAAATACTCCTGCCAAAAAAGAAACTAAAAAAACCTAGACTGCCCTGCAGCAAAACCCTCAGTCAATCCCATATAGCACACAGGCATCATTAAATTGTTCAGTGTCCGTTCAACAGGCAGGAGGGCTGGTATTACACTTTCGTTTTCAGAGCAGAACTCTAACACTTATGCACTTACCCTAACACAATGTCATACAGTAACACTCTAAATGGCCTATTGGTGCCTTTTGATAGTCACACTGACCTGTTTTACAACATTTGGGAAATAATAATTAACTAAGTGTTTATATAGTGTGTGCGCTGAACAAAAATGATGCTTTGATTCCAAGATGTTCTATATTTTTAACTCTTGAATATTTCCATTTGTTCAATATATTCTGATAAATGTGAAAATATTAAAAGTAATCCCTTCTGTTTAGATGAAAGTCAACATATAACATACTGGCGGCCTAATTGCAAAATGGCATATATGGCCTTTACCAATACCAAAAAAAAGTGTGGATTGGAAAAAGAAGCCTGAGTGTGAAACCAAGGAGTCCACAATCCTGTGTTCTGCCACTGCATTTTGTCTCCCGGTTCAGTCAAAGTTCAAGTTACGAATAAGTAAAGGTGCTTGCGATTATATTTCAGTGTTCCTGGTTTCAACTTTTAAAATACATTAAATGTCACTTAACTCTATGAGGTCATGTGGCCTGTCATTCAGCCTTGTGCTGAGCTGTTCAATGAGCTTCAAAGGCTCCTAGCAACGCTAGTGTGGATTGTTGCTGAGGACCTGTGACTTGCAAGCATGGTTGCTGATGGGGTCATGTGACTCACAGGCACAGTTGCCATGGCCTACCTTTCATTTAGCCTCTTTCTGATTTGGAATTCAACGCTAATCTAAACTGTGAATTTAATGGTAAACTATTGAAAAATTACAATATTGCATAATACGTACACTTATAAATAGGCAATTCATCACAGCCATCACCAAATTTGTTCAAATGCCTACTGGGAAAAAACTAGAGGCTAAGATTTAATGCCATGTCTGATTGTGTATACTCATATCAATTAACTGACGAGTCAACTGTAGCTGTTACTGAAACAGTTTCGGGGCTTCACCTAGTTATAGGCTTCAGTTACTTTGTTATGTAATGTGGTATTGCATTTAGTTATCATGTCATGTTACTTTGTTACTGTTACAAGAATACCTTCATGACTGCACTGAAAAAGATAATATTGTAATCTCATGTATGTGAACTTGATGTAACAGTCAAGGTCATTCTGTGACATTGAACTCTTACCCAAGGTCATCCAAAGTATTTGTTCTCAACTGTGAGACTTCTGCAGTATTTAATCCAAGTTGGGTGAAGATCTGACAGTTCAGTGAGGAGATATAGAATGTTACCCTATTTGAAGTAATTGCAAATGACATGTGAATGCCACAACATTGGTCAACATCACTCAGCATCATGTTTTGAGTAAAAAATCAGGCTCAAAACCTTTCAAAAATACCACATTTTAATATTTGACCTTGAACTTTGACATGAACCTTCGTGACCTTGGGGTATTTATAGTCGGTGGTGACAGGATAAAACAAACAACACAAGCTATAAAGCTTTTGACCGACAGGTAAGAATAACACAAGATGAAAGTGAAATTATTTACGAATGAAGTATGAGAAGAAAAATATGTCATATTAAGTTTGCTTGACATTATACATTAACATAATTATAATCGAAGACATAGAATTATCATAGATTATTGGGATTGATTTAGCACAGAACAGTCTGACAGTAGCCTTTTAAATTCTGATATACCTGAAGCATGTTTTATATGATATGGGAGACTATTCCATAGAGAAGCACCTTGATAGAGGAATGACTTATGTCCATACTTGAAAGTATTAAACATGGATTTTGCTAATTTAAAATGGTCTCTCATTAAGAAAGGAGTACATTGCCTTTCAAAAAAGTTGGATTCAATAGGAAGTGACATACCATTGATTATTTTGAACAAGTCTCAGTGCTCTTTCATTTAGTTTTTCAATTTTCTTCTCATTTGTTACATAGAAAGTGTTATAATATGCTACTGAGCAATATAGGAAGTTTGATATTATGAAAGATTCATGCATATATTCTTAATTTTTTTATTGAGTTGAGGTTTTGCATAAACTTTGTAATACATTTATTTGGTTGGCCAACTTTTTTGCATATCAAAGTTACATGTTGAGAAAATGATAACTTGCAGTCAATTTGAACTCCTTGAAGCTTGACAACTTCTTCCGATTTTATGGTGTTCCCATTTATTTCATATTCTATGGAAATCTCATTTTAGCTAAAGCATATCGCTTGGAATTTGGCAGGGTTGGCTTTCATGAGATTATGTTTAATATGTGAAGCACAAGTCTGTAGCTCTTTTGTTATTGAGTTATTGCAATTTGAAATTTACCAAATTTCACCTAAAAGTAACCTGTGATCTTGAGACATGGGTCAAGGTCACTAAAACTGGGTCAATATATTGTGTCACCATCAAATACAAAGGTCTTTATCCAAAGTGATGAGTGAAGACTAATAATTCACTTCTAGAGTGCTGTGAAAATTTAAAATCTGAAAAAAAGAAAAAAGGAAAAAAAATAAAGATTCCCTAATGTGAACATTCAGTTTTTCTCCCGACAGAATCTAACACTGAATATTTCAAATTAAATGAATAAGCATGAGTTACAAAAAAAAAACTCCACTGAAATGTTCAATAACAGCTAAGTCATCAATTAACACCAGACTATAATCACCACATTTTCAATTCACCTTACCAATTATTTTTTTAGAATTAATTAATTATTTTACCAAAAATCTTGCTAACTTAAAATCGTATTATTTACCACTTGAAGAACAGTGCACAGTTCAGGCTGTGAGAGACATTTTGATTTACAATCCATTAGATTTGTCACCACTTGATAAATGCCACTTTCTATATTTTCTCTGTACCATTGAGTAATTTGTAATATGTGTCTATACCTGAATGCAGTGTATGAAATATATATATATATATATAAAGGATGTGTCATTTTCGGTTATATGCTCATAAATTACCCAAAACTGTTTTTCTTAACGCAATTTGCAGGAATCTTATAATAAACTAGAAAGCTCAGTACGAGAATAGGCTGTATCATGAAACATACTGATCATAACTTAAGGAAATTAAAAGGAGATACAGGTAGTGTTGGCAGGACTGTTATTAAATAACGTACTCCATTCTGAACTTTCGAGTCTTTGAGCTGAGCGCATGGGTTTTTTGGTAATGGTTGAGTTGATGCGGGGTTTTCCAGGCCAATTTATAAATTTAGAACCACGTATGAGCACAGCCAAAGCATTACATTTTGTTGGAGACAAGTATCTTATATTCATGAATGAAAACCGATTAGTTATAAATTAATCTGGAATATACATTTATTAATAGTCAATACATATCAAAGGGTTAATAAATATAACTACAAACAGTATGGAAACTTATTTATTTGAATTTGCTGTATTTTTAGCAGTACTGATTAACACAAATGGTAAGTTTCTGCATTCTATTATTTTCATTATCGATAAACTAATGAGCGAGATTTATGCAAATTCATATTCTAATGAGCCAACTTGTTTAAAATAGCATAAGTGGGGTTTTATACTCGCCTGTGGACACACAGCGCAAAATGTCAAAATGGCAGTGCCTTGAACTCATTGTCTGTACTGAGGCAAGTAAAAGAGCCCACCCATTGGGTAAAGATAAGTTGTGTGGACTCTAAGCCTATCATCATTATGTCTGCCGGTCATAAAGCTAAGCTTCAGACCAATGTATCATTGAGACATAGAAAATAAAACTCACCTTAATGAGTGGCGACATCTTCTCTTAGAGGGCTGCACTATCTTAATTATACAAGGAAATATTTGAATTCTTAATTTGGTTCAATGTTGGCCTGAGATATATTAACCATTACCTATAATATATTTTTGTAATACAATAACAAATTACTTCTGAATCTGTATGAAATCTTTATTATCCAATAATATTTTCATAACTTTATTTATGAAATAGCACCTATTGATTTTGTCTGTGTTTCTTTCATAATTTGTTTTTCTGTATAATTTCAAAATTTCTGTGTGCATTTCTATTACTTCTTATTAAGGAAGTTTCAGTATATTATATTAAAAATTTTTAGATTTCTTGGTTAATACTAGTAAATATTGTGTGTAATTTCTCTTCCTTTAGTGTGTGCATTGGAGTGTGCTGGAGGGTGGACTCAATTTGCCAACTCGTGCTACAAAGGTTTTGATGACACGAAAATACGAGAAAAGTCACAAGAACTGTGTATTCAACAAGAGAGCAACTTAGTGTCAATTGCATCAAAGGAAGAATTTTATTTTGTAATGAATCTTATCAGGTAATTCAATCATCTTCATGCCTTCACTTAAATTTTAATTCTATCCAATTCTATTTAATTCATTTATTGGCTATTTTACCTGATGGTATACAATTACCTATACTTCACCACGTGACCTTTTCTATTGTTCTTTGCCAACGAAAATGTTAGTAAACTCCCTCCTGAGCGCAAACTGAACTGTTATGGGTAATAACGGCATTAAAACGAAACAATCAAACAAATTGGTAAATATGCCTAATGGAGTATAAGTTAGTTATATCCCCCATAGTCGGGAGTTAACTAATGTTGGTTATATCCCGATGCCAAAGTTAACTCCCTCCCAATCGGTATATAACTATTACTTGTGGCTGATAGGGGTGGGGGCCTAACTCATTGGTAGCGTCCCGGGCTTCCAACCACTGGGTCCCTGGTTCATTTCCAAGATGAGCCGCAGTTGGATGGCTGTTTCATCCTTCATCTTATTGCCATGGTCCTTGACTCCTAATTAACCAAACATGTGCGGGTGGGTTGGTGGGTGATTAGGGCTTTACGTCCTGTATTTCTGCACCAGTTGGGCTAATTAGGAAATGCCAGACTTAAAGCACTTATCCACTACACGCTGTTGATGACCGAAGGTCCTATGTACATTCCCATTGGTCTTCCACATGTTCAATGATATTTAAGGTACTCACAACTGTAACTCTCTTTTATACGCTAAACAGATTGGTTTTTGGGGAAGAGAAAAGAAACATCGCTGTGTGTGTCACTCCACTGGCTCCATATATTTAGCATATAATTTTTTTTTTATATGTATGATTCTTTAATATTATAATTGACAAAATGCAAGTTATTTACAACAATAATGATGACTAGAGGTCTCAGAACTTAATTCAAAGTTATTTTGAGACCACTAGTTACATGAACAATTTTGAGGAATGAGATGCAAGAGATGAAGTTCAGAAAAAAATTATATGAATAAAGAGAGCAACTGATGGAGTAACTATGTATGTTCATTTCATTCTTTAGATGAAATTCACATGCTCTTACATCTAAGCATTTTCTGTAATGCATTTGAGAGCTAGATGAAATTCACATGCTGATAAAACATAGGAGAGCAGAGACATCACACTCCCCACCCCTCAGTGAAGTCTTTCATATACATTTCATTATACTTAGTGCAACTAGACTCAACAACCCAAACAATCCTAAGTGTAACAGACCAAATGACTAAATCATCATTTTAGTTAAGAAATGAAAATTAACTAAAATTATGATTTAGTATATAACTATGGCCTCTCAGTAGTAATTGCATCACTTATATATATTATGATTAAGTAAGATTATGAGCAAAATAAATGAATTGAATTGAATTGTGTAGTTTAGCGTCAACTGATTAAAGTTTTTGGTGTAGAAATAATTTTCTTATTTTAAGTTCTTGTCTACTTATGCATGGACTAGTTGCTAGTACATTTGATAAGGTCAATGACAAATGTGCTAATTAGACTCTTTTTGATTGTCTCCGCAATGACAATATTGTTGATTAATTACCGGTGCACAAATATTTATTTATCACCACCAAATAATGTAATATGTCTATAGAACATTTTTGCTTATCTTTTTTTCCACAAGTTCCATGTTTAATATTATACCAAAACATTTATTAGATATATCTATGATAAACTATGGGCAGTTTTGATGCATTTTAATTTTTGATTTGGGAATTCTCGCATGCCAATAATATTGCAACTCCGATTTCTGTTCTATTTTCAGTCACAAAAATGATGTCTGGATAGGCTTGAAAAGGGATTCACCACCAAAGTCCGCAAATCTAACCACCCGAACAGAAGGCTGGTCGTGGGAGGATGGTTCACCCTTAACATGGTCTAACTGGCAAACAGATGAACCCCATTTCAGTGACACCAAAGTCGTAATAAGTCGCCACGAAAACGACACTTGGATAGGATACAACCAGGTGCTTTATCTTCCAAGAGTATGTGAAAGAGGTACATTGAATGGCATTCTTTGGCAGTCTTTGCCAATGGCGAGTGGGAAACCCCGCATAGTTGGTCATTGGCGGATCCAGGGGGGGGGGGGGGCAGGCAAGGGGCCATGTACCAGCCTGTTACCAGCCTCGTACCAGCCTTAATTTCTATAGTGGCCCATTATAGACTCAACAAGAAACACTTTAATAGTCATCCATTTGCCGCCCCCCCCCCCTCCAGAGGCTGGGCTGGATCCGCCACTGCAGTTGGTTAATTGTAATACTGGAGGGGATATGGTACTATCTTATGATAATATCAACCTCTGCGGTTCAAACAACATCACTAAGTACGCAGTGCAGTATAGATAACACCCAAACCAATGCTACATAGTACAATACCAGACTGCAATTGCTGAGAAATCCAATTGATAAGGTGCAAAATTGACTTATCGGTGGCTGCAAAACTCTCATGTTATCACAGATGATCAAAAGAAGCAGAACATGTCAAAGACTATTTCTCTATTATTACTATAGTGATAATAACATTTCATACTCCACCAAGATGAATTTCCTATTGTTCTCAGAGGTATAACCAACGAAAATGTTGGCTAACTCCTTCCTAAATGCAAACTGAATAATAAAATCCCACAAATGAGTGAATATGTCTAGTGAAGTATAAGTTAGTTATAACCCTCAAAGTTGGGAATTATAGTCTACTTCATTTTCATTGTGTAATAAGGTTTGAACACATAACTTTAAACTGACCTGATGTGTGGCAGTATTTTCATCATTGATGTGATCAGTAACCTTTGACCAGAAGGTTTGTCCATATTCCAGATGAGGGGCACTTTTCTGAACCATACAATGAAGGTTTCCAATGCATTTTTTTTTGGAAAAATATTAGCCTCTGCCACCATTGTTTCTTGTGTGGCTTTGGGCATGTAATGGTGAGGTCATAACGTTCCATTGTTGCAGAAATTGTGACGTCACCAAATCAGGCTTGATAAAGAGGCACTGATTTTTGTTCCAAGATCAATATTGTCATTGGAAAAATATGAGTTTGGAATGAAAAAGAATGCATAAAACAATATGCATTGTTTAGTGGGGTATGTTAGGAGGAACGTCCAATATCAACATGTGAATATTCAGCTCAGTTATTAAGCATGTGTTCATACCTTTCTACACATCCCAACAAAATACATTTTAACCCACATTTTTGTTGCTTATATCTTCCGCTTTCGGCGTCGGGATATAAACAATGAAAACGTTAGTGAATTCTCTCTAATTCGGGAAATAACAATTACATATGATTCAATGGCTTTACAACATTACAATTCCACGCTATAGATCAGTTGTTGTATCATTTGCTTTCCATAGCTTTGTCGCCCATGGGTACAACAGACAGGAACATCAAAAAGATACTGTTGGACTCCACCACTGAAAGTCAAGAAACGGTGATGTCATCAATACGTGTGTATGAAACAACGCAAGAATCCGTTACAGGGTCCGGAGGTACCAATGTGATCAACTCAAATACCTGGGACAGTAAGTTGGAAATAACATATTTAGACTGATATAAATATGCCAAAAGCATTGTTACATCACAGACTTTCCGATGCAATTTTATGGCCACCTATATTTGTGGGGCCATTGGGTGATGTCTTGGAGCTTAGTCTTTCACTTTTGTGGCTTTTGGCCTCAAAAACTTACTGTGAATCACAATAGGCTCTGCAAGCGGGAACTGGCTCTTCAGCGTTGGTGAGCAGAAAATGGCTACTTCCGGAACCAAAACCAGGCCAAGCGCCATTGTAATGAAAACGTTGGTGAGAACAAAGGTGGATAATTCGTTAAATAATGCATGTAAAGCAATAATTTCAACTGTCGTGGCACAAGGACATCCTAAACTATTCAAGAAAATCACAAATGGTCCAAAATGCCAGCTTGATTTTTAGTTAATGGTCAGTGGTAAAATGTAAACAAACAGACGTCGCTCACTTCACTCATAATCCTCCGTGATTTGAGGGAAATTCTGCCTTATTTTCCTCTGACAACACTTTAAACATACAAAGGCATGATTGTCCGAACTATTTTGGTGTTTATTTATCTGTAATAAATCCATTATTAATGAATTCCTATGCCACGCCAATGCACTACACTGGGTGCTTGGTGCCAAAGCTGCTGCTGATAGCGCGAGTTGCGCAATTTTTTGCATGTACGAATCGTAACTTGCAGAGCCTATAGCAGACGACAAAGTTATGAGCGATATCTAGTGTTATGGATTCCATTGAGGATACGCAGTGGTGAATCCAGTTAGAAGTAATTTCTGTGACTTTGTGGAAGTTTGAAATGGAAATATCTTTAATTTTATGACAAGGGGATTTTATTGTCGTGAGGTAGGATGCCATTGCTTAATTTAAATAAACTTTTTTTTTTTTTGTAGTTATCTTTAGACTGGCAGATATCTGTTTCAACCATTAGGCGTCTGCAGCACAGGCTGTCTGTGACATTTTATTTTTATACTGACAATATAAATCTATAAACCATTCAGACAAAATATGCAGAAATTGAGTAATATGACAAAAAATTATATTACTATGGTAAATATAGCTATATTTATTTTGATGTGTTCCTTTCATATTTTAATATTTTCTATCAAAACTGAACATATATAATAAATAAAAACAAAACATTTTGCAAGCAACCTCAATCAACATGAAAATGTACTAGGTCATGAATTATCCAAGTCATTTTTTTTTTTAATATTTACATATATCTAATTATTGATGTATTTTTTCAGCTATTATTAAACCTGCCTCAGCTGCTGCTGCAGTGGTGTTCGTAGTATCTTTATTGACATGTTTACTATTCAGGTGATTATTAATCATATTTTTAACAATTTCCAAAGTGTCTTACAATTATTAATTCCACCATAAAGATTTTCAAAAGTTAAAATCTGAATGATCGCTTCTACCAAACTTAGTTGTTTGGTAATACATCTACCATAAAGTAACATTTTTATTCGTTAAGTAGATATTACATTGTAAATTTTGTCAAGGAAGGATTAGTTGCCTACCTTAAATATGAGCCTGTTCTGTAATTGAATTGATGAATATTGATATGGTTTTATTTGCATCTTCTTGTATTTATTCTTTTTGCTAGATTTTGCAAGAAAACACCTAAAAAGGATCTTGAAAAGGATCCAAGCACAGAACAGGATGCGGGTGAGTGTTATATGACTTTTATTGGGTGAATTGTTGTTACCAGTTCATTGTTAAGTCATAAGTATGTTTATTTGGGCTTAAGCAAAATGCAAATTATCAATTAAAATCGAGACTTACAAGTGCTCAATTTCCAGCAGACCATATAATATCAATTATACTTCACCACGTGACCTTTTCTATTGTTCTTTTGCGGGATATAACCAATGAAATTATTAATCAACTCCCTCCTTTTGAGTTCAAACTGAATTTGCTTTGCTTAATAAAGGCAGTAAACCAATGAAACAAATGAGTAAATATGCCTAATGGAGCAGACCATAAAATATCAATAAGTACAGTAAGTCTGCTTATTCAATGTACATTATATTAAAACCATGTCTCGCTATAACAAATTCAGTAATCGGAATGTTTCACTATCTGAACAGCCCCTTCTAGCCTATGCTAAACTGCTTCAGTTAATTATTTTAACGAATGTTGATCAAACACCTTGGGAACCCAGGTTATAAGGCTTGACTGTTGTATATTATTCCAATTCAAAGAAGTCCAGCCCATCTTGTAGAATTGAATAATGTAATTCATCCTTTTTCATCGATACAATGTCATACTCTGTGTACCAACTGAAAATATACACAAGAGGGCGCAGGAGACTATTCAATGACACCTAGTGTCTGAAACAACTGTACTTAACCCAAACTCAGGAATTATTGATTAGTGAGGTGAGCCTTATAATGAGGCAATCTTATTTAACTTTCTTTTTTTTTCGTTTCAGAAGAGCAATACGATTATCTTGATCCAGATGCAATGGATCTGCACCCAAGGAATACTGGAGTGAACTATATCGATATGTCAGAAGATTATGATAATGCTGAGTCACTACCTTATGTTCCAACAGACAGACAGTTGCCACAATATGACCATTATACTGAGCCGAGTAATTATGAACCTTCAGATGGCTATTTATCACCTAAAAATCTGTCTCCAATGCAACAAAACCAATCATATGCATTTGTGACTTAAGAACATCAGGATTTCGATGTTTTCTTTTTTAAGTTGCCACATTTGTGAAGTTGAACAAAATTTTTACCTAATTATTAGTATTATATTTGTAAAACGATTTTTTAAATCTGTATATGTTATTTTTTGCCTGCTTAATCAGCTGATCAGTCATTTGACGGCCTGGTGTCTCAGCGACCTTGGCCAGACGTTGGCAGTATTGCTTAATTTTGGCCATTTGGAGCTAATTGGATTGGCTGGACGTTGGTGCAATGTCTAGTTAACAATATACAATTATTGCACAGTGGCGAGTGCATTGTCTGTTTTGATGGAACTGAGACAACTGATATTACACGAGACACTGTGCAGTAATTGTTATGTTATATGGCCTTTCAATTTACACAAATAAAAGGGCTGTTATGAGTACAGTTAACAGTGTGAAAAGTCCTCTGAAACCTTGATTATTTAACATGGCAGAGAAATCCAGGGCCTATTTTACTGGATCGGTTTTTTTTTTAATTTATTTTTTATGCAAAATGCGGTAACTGAAAATTTGTATTGGTACAGTGAAATTGATCTTTATTCAATTAAGTATGAAGGTGTAATGATTTGCTTATACTTAGAAAAGACCTTAAATGTACTGTGTGATATAGCTGTGCAATATATGAAAATATTGCACGGCTCTTAGCCAATCAGAAGCTAGAATTTCTGTTAGCCATATAATACTGGCCAATATTGAATAAGTATGAAACTAGATGGCTAGTTGATACTATAAGTAACAACGGGTGTTGCTGCCAATATCCAATATCTGCCGAGATTGCATATTGGGCTGGATAGTGTGTCCTCTGGGCCGATAAGCAGGTCTTTTGGGGACGAGCTAGACTTTGGGCTGGCTCGCCAAAATAAATGACTTATTCAAGAATATATAGATTTTGGGCTTACTGGCGAATACTTCTTGTATCGCTCCCTGGCTTTTCCCAGAAAGCTCTGATTAGCACGTTCCGTAAATTGCGGACCATGCAGACCGTTCGGACCTATATTAATGCATGCAAATATTGACTTGGGACAGCATGATAACCATTGCATTATAATTCAACAGCAAGCATTAGATCCTATGGTTACAAGCTATAAAATCAAGTTCAGACCCCCCCCCCCCCCCCCTTCATTGGGCTCCTGCTACTACTATTTAAAAAATGTTTAATTCAAATGAAAGAATGAGAATTTCATGTATGTCGTAAATTCACAACCAGGACCGATTTTATAAAATATATAGTTACAACATGCAGTATAGTTTGTTGGCTTAACCTTCTTAGAATTATGATCTTTATTATTGTTGAAAAAATGTATAATATATATAATTGTATTTTGTATAGCTATTTGTATGTTTGACAAATGTATCAGTATGGTGATAATACAATATCAATAAAATTATATATCTAAACTGCTGGACACAGTACCAATTTTGGCATAAATTGTGTAAATATCTGATTCAATATTTGTACAATATGCTAGAATTAATTTAACTTAATTATATGATTTTGGAGAAAAATTAAATTTTTTTTATTTTTGTAAATTTGTGTTGTGAAAATACTATAAATAATACACCACAATGAGAATGATGAATATATGCAACAAAAGACAGGAAGTGTTCGATTAAAATTACTGGATTTATGACATTTTATTATATATTAATAATAATGGTGATGATTTTGTTACTATCATCACCATTATTTGCAAATACTCCCATCTTTATTTCACACTGTGATGTTAATATGCTTATTGGGTCTTCATTAAATCTCATATTGAGTAAATAATTACTTGTAACTACATGGATATTTTTACCCATGTAGGCCTACATTTGTTTATTTATTAATAATAATAAAACAGGTACACAATAAAAATGCACATATTGTGCAATAAAATCCGACTATTGCAATAATTATAAACAGGACAAATTTTCATCAATTAATTTTGTAAATTAAATAATAAAGTCATTGCAATGTTTTCAATAAATTTTGTAATTAATTGAAAACATTGCAATGATTGTATTGACTGAATTTAGGCATTTCACACATAAAGCACACTTTGTCTTCTTAATCCTTAATTCTTTATTCCTTTAACCATTCAAATCATTCAAATCACTATTCTGGGTTGAAATCCGCCGTTCCGCAATTGGTGACATGCTGTTTAAGGCCACTATTGCAGCGACCTCTCATGGGACAGAGAAGAACTAAAATTATCTGGCGAGTCGATTTTGGATTATTTATTATTTTTTCGCTCAGACACCTATTTTGGGATATTTTGACTATTTGGATATTGGCATGCAGTCTTTCGGAAGCCACCTATGGCCTTTGCAATGATGCAATGACGCGCTCTTAGATATTTTTTTTTTTATCACAATACCAAACTGCAGAATTCCAAAGGAAAGCATAACAACCAGATTGAATAAGTCAATGATTATCTTCTATGTCTGAAAAGCAAAATGAGCGGAAGGACTTCTGTCTTGCTGAATTCAGGGCTACTCGTGAAAAGACATGTATGAGTTATCTTATTGACTATTTTCCAGTTAGTTTGTCAGCTTATGTGAGATTATCAGCAAATTCATTTGCCATTAATCCCCTTTAAATGTTGAATCCTAAAAAAATACTTATGTAATTGGACTCCCAACAGCAGTAAAGAATAGTTAAAATAACACATATAGATAAACAAATTTGATAAAGATGACTAAACATTTATCCATTAAACAGATCACTAAAATAATTTGTGGTATCAATCGGTTTAATAGAGAGTTTAGAACTGTTAAAATCATCAGCAACCTTTATATTGTTTTGTAGAGAGTTCTAGATTTTAGCACCCATGTAGGAAAAACATTTTTGTCCATATCTTGTTGTTCTGAGTCTCTTTAGTAATACACTGTTCGCATTGCGAGAATAATAACCAGTGTCATTTACAGAAAAGAGTACATACATAGGCAGGTGACATAATGTGAAAACATTTATACATTTCTAAGGCAATCTCGTAAATATTACTTTGCATTTTTCCACATGTATTGTATTTGATAAGTCATCACTATTTGTTTCAAAATCATTATGTTCTATTCCTTGGAGTTTAAGTATAAACAAAATAACAATAATAACCCTGCTATAGCTTCGCACACTCCTGGCATTGACAGCTACCTATTATGTTTGATTGAATCGTGTCATACCACCACAAAATGACATTTTTTTGGTAGAATGACCCAACCATGAGCACCACTATGATAAGTTAACCCGAATTTTAGGTCGCGATGGGTCACGGTTTAGACTATTTCCGAAAATTAGCTTTTTTTATTTGACCTCACTTTAGACAGGAATGATCGTCCACCGTCATCGCCAATAAAAAAATAATTAATTTAACGGCCTCTCAGCCAATCAGACGTCTAGAATCTTCGAAATAAGGATATGCAAAACGTCAGACAACAGCCAAAGTTCATAGTGAGCACTTGAATCTATAGATAGCTGTATAGACTATCCATACAACAGTAGACGCACGAGATCGTACAGTTATGAGTTAAAACCAGAAACGTCAAAATGGTTTCCCAAAACCTCATTTTCGATCCAGAAAAAGTGAACAGAAACGCTAATCAGATGTATAAAGGATATCTCACACCATTGCAAACCAGAGTTCACGTCTTGTCACAAGAGCTGGCACTCAGCATGACGAAAGGTTAAAAGAATTCAAAAGATAACAATGCAGTAGCAGCTGCAGCATCTAAGGAAGAAGCTAATACATCATTTCAAGAAACTAATAAGTCCATGACGGGAGAGTTAATAGATGACATTCTTTCTAAAATGAAAAATTAAATTAAGCAGTCTATGAGTTCTATGTCGGGTCAGCTTCATCATATTACCAAAAGTTCAACTGATGCCCACAAAAAAAAATCGATAAACTTTCTGAAGAAAAACAAGACCTTGGGCGTCAAGTGATACACTGACTGCTGAATTAGCACTGTCAGCTAAATTTGATGAACTTCTTGAGAGAAAAATCGCAAATGAATCTTAGTCATTGAGAGAATCTACTTGTCTATGGAATTCAGCAACACAATGAAGAAAGCTGTATTGAGAAAATAAAAAACTTCATGCAAACCCAACTAGGTATTCCTGGCACAGATGTAAATGGCATGAAACTACAGAGCCTATCATCACTCGATTTGTCCTCTTCCCAGATAGAATGACTGTTTGGCCAACTGTTTCAAATTGAAGAATTCTTCATTTTCACTAAGTGAAGACTTTCCTTCCTAGATTAACTCCAGAAAGAATTCTCTACCCAATAATGAAATTGGCAAAGAACGACAATAAACGTTGACGTCTTCTTGGGATAAACTAGACATTGAACTATTAAGACCTTACACACACTTCCGGAAAGGTACAATCCAGCAAATATAGCAACTGTGACGAAAACTTATGTGCCTGCCTTTTTTCCAAACCTCACCTATGTCTAAATTCACTCAATGTGAGCTGAACATTGGAGGACGTATATACTCCATGGTCGAACAATATTTCCAAGAACGCCATTTTTGTGGCCGCCCTGAAACTGCGACTGAAGTTCGCGCTGCACTGGACTCAGCAAGATGTAAGAAGCTTGGATAACAAGTCCAAGTAGACGAACGTAGATGGCTTGTTGAAGCATGAAAGTGATGAAAACGGCATGCATGGCGAAATTCACCCAAAATCCCACTGCAAAACAGTACCTTCTGAAAACTGGGGACAATGAATTAGCCAGAGCAGGTCCCAATAAAACATTGGGTGTTGGGCTCAGGCTTCACAATCCCAAAGTCGATAATAAAACTGAATGAAAATCGCCTTGGTGACATTTTAAAAGCTACCAGAAATGAACTAAGACAATAATCATTATTTATAATGGTTCTGTGTCCTAAGATTATATTGACTGATTCTGTTTTTCTGAATCATGAAATGATCATTCAAATTAACAATAAATTTGACATGAATTGCTTATAACCTGAAAGATGTGTGTCAAAATGCCCTAAATGGAAATGGCATGTTTCTTTGCATTGTGGCGGAAACGCTATAATAATGATACTTTGAAAATAGAGTCTTTTCACTGAACAGCCCTGAATTCAGCAAGACTTAAGTCTTTCCTCTCCTCTTATTACTCATTTTGCTTTTCAGACACAGTAGGTAATGACTAACTGATTCCATAAATATAACTTTCTCTGAAAAATAACAAACATCAACTAAATGATAACGTGTCAAATATACATTAAAATGTACTAAAAACACTGCTGCTAGGATGCACTTTGCTTTAGCTAATCACAGTGAAAATCCACTATTCACTGATGTTTTTATATTTTGTCAATGATCTTAAGACTTGAACCAGATAGTACTTGAATTTGATATAAAATGGTTGTTATTCATTGATGTTTGAAATGGAATTGATGTAAATGCCGCATGTATATTTGAAATTCATGAGTACTTTATGCTTTTGACATGGATATGTAATTTGATTATAAAATGACGATAGATGGCGCCATAATGAAGTAGCGTTGGATATCGCTGCCTGAGATGGAACTTAAGTGATGCTCGTTTTAAGTTCGTAACTTGAACAATTTGAATTGTTAATTTCTGTCGATAAACATGTTTGAAAACATTCGTGAATTTGGACACTGTATCAATGCCTAACTTTACTCACTGTTGTCTTGCAAATACTGTGTACTGTGATTAACCATGTAAGACATTACTTATTTTAACATATATGATTTTTACATTACGGTGCATATTAAAATATTCATTGTGTATATATATTATAACTTCATGTTGTATTATTCTTGCATTGCTTTCTTTAGTTTTCTTTCTGCTATTCTATTGTACATACTTGATGTTTTTGATGATTTAACTTGACGCATGTGTCTTTTTGATATGGATTTGTCAATAAAAGATTATATATATATCTATACTTTACATTAATACTGAGGTTTATTTAGAGTAATACATTAATTCCAGATGATACCATTAAATTAATATTGGAATAATAGTTGATATCTTTTTGTGGCATTGGTAGATATACAGATTTCTAGAAATACTTATTTCTATTTTATGTTGATAATGATGTGACCGTATTAGAGCTAAATAATGGTAATTATAAATCATATATCATTTTAGGTAACCCTTCAGTATGACAACGAAATTTTTATTTATGGTGCTACTCATGCTACATGTTTGTTCATGCCATGTTAACTTTTGTTGTTGTAAATGATTAACATTAATCTTTGTTATTTCAGTTCACAATGTTTGCGATTTACTTGTGCCAGGTATGATTGTAAACCTCAGAATTCTTTCTCCAAACTAAAGCGTACATACAGTTGGAAGCAGAATTATTCAAGCCCCGTGGAATTTGCATGAAAATGTGCCAACTATAACATTGCACAGGACATAAATGACAAATGCAATCATCACAATTTTTAAGAATGTGATAATATGTCATGTTTTGCTAATTTTACTGCTGTTTTGCAACATGTATGTAATGTTACATAACCTGTGCACATATGAACTCCCACACCTGCCATTTTTGGGGTATTGGGTTGCTATAGTCTGCGGGGCCATTGCTGTTATTGAATCCAGCTTTCTTTTCACCCAGACAATCTTTTGCACTCATCACCTGGTTATTTATGATGAAAATATTGCAATATATTTGGCGCCTTTACAATTCAAGCGACTGTAACACAGAATGTTATTAATTTTCATGAAAATGGGCCATTTTTTTGCCTTTTCTGAATAGACAGTAATATTTAAGTGTATGTTTGGAAACTTTCACTTTTGATTATTTATAGACAAATCAATAAGCAAAATTATATTGAAGTACAAGAACCAAAGTTTGACCTTTTTAAGAATAATATGTAATTTTGATGTATTTTCACCGAATGTTATGTCACCACTGAAGTCCCTCGACTTTTTCACCAGCCAGCTGCTATTTCATGATTTCTGGCTAAAATGCTTGCCAGGATGAATTTCAGGAAATTCAGAGAAAATCTGCTGAAAATCTTGCACAATGAAGAAAATATTAACCATATCACAACCCTACCCTATAATAAGAATGTACGAGACTTTGTATGTGCATTGGTCATGTAGTATGGCAAAACAGATGAAAAACTGCTTTAAAATTAGCAAAATATCATGAATTGTCACTTCCAAGAAAATATAGATGATGGCATGTGTCATTCACGTTCTGTGCAGAATTATAGTTGACATATTTTGATCCAAAGTTCCCAAGGGGTTGAATAATTCTGCTTCCAACTGTATGGATCCACATACTCAGTGACAAATCATCAGACTGCTAAGCAATACAATATTTATTTCTACCTTTTCATCTTAAATTATTCATCAATAGATGTCTATGGAACCTGAATTGCTCTTAAATAACAATTAGTCACTTACAGATTTGCTGGAAAGTAATAACACAGATTTAGAATATTCGAATAATGAACCTAGTATTTATCAGCTATCACCTTACTATTGAGCAGTCTGTTTTTAGCAATTGTTATGTGACAAACCCAACATTTTTAAAATATTGAGCCTAAATTATGAGTCACTGAATGCAAAATTTGAAGTGATCAAAACCTATATGGAAATTTATAATAGTCATGATTCTAAAATATCTGTTTTATGCCTGCAGGAAACGTGGCTCTCAGCTGATGCCGACCTCTTGCAACTTCCTGGATACACTTTAATCTCATCAGGTAAGTCATGCAGTGCACATGGAGGTGTAGCTATCTATAAACATGAAGATTTTAATTATAATATATTACCTATTTATGGAAATAATCATATTTGGAATGGACAATTTATAGAAATATATTTGTATAATCATGACGCTAATAGAGTTGTCATAGGAAACATATACAGGCCTCCTCGATCCTTGGTTGAAAATATAGATACATTTAAGAATGAGATTAATAGGATACTGAATGATTTAAGTTATGCTAATGATATTATTGATGCCTTCTTGGAAATGATGATTGCTCCCAACAAGGCTTGGTAATTTTAGCAGTACATGGATAGATTATATGTTTGTCAAAATATAGAATAATTTCTCCAGTACAACTTCTGGTATATTACTAAATCAAATTCCTGATCATTTACCATAATTCATAATGTTAGATTTTTTATCACAAAACAGAAAATTTCTTCAGCCTCTAAGAGTTCTCACAACTACTTCTCAAGCTTATGAAAGCTTTAATAACGATTTTCAAACAGCTGAAATTAAAACAATCCAATCTCTGATAATGTAAATAAAAGTTATGAAAATTTCAATAGCATTTTAAATGCTCTTATGGTAAACATTTCCCTATTAAATATAGAAAGTTTAATAAATAAAAACATAAGAAGTCTAAGTGGATCACCACTGGTATCCTGAAGTCAATAGCATACCGTGATAAACTATATGTTAAATTGAAAATATAGAATATGACAGACAAAAAACTAAATTACAAACTTACAATTGAGTATTAAGGAACAGCATTAGGGTAGCAAAAAAGAAATACTTTAAAAACTTACTTAACACATATAAGACTGATATGAAAAAAACATGGGCAACTATAAACAGTATCATTAATAAGACGAAAACCAAAAGAGACATAACTTGTAAATTCTTAGGTAACCAAACAATCGCGAATGAATTTAACAAGTAAACTATATTGAAATTGGTTTAAGGTCAGCTAGCAATATTCAAATGCCTGTGAGTAAATCATACACAGATTCTATATCAGCCTATTAGACAGGTTTTACCATTTAAAGCAGTAAATATGGAAACTTTTTTGGAAACATATAGATAGTCTAAAGCCCAAGACAAGTTATGGATGCGATAGTATCGCAAATAAGCTACTGAAATTAGTTAAATATGAACTAGCAGACACTCTAGCAATCAAAGTAAAGCATCTGGTATTTCTCCTGACTTGTTAAAAATAGCCAAAGTTACACCTATATACAAAAAGGGAGATAAACAGTGTTTTGAAAATTACAAAGGTCTTTGAGAAAGTATTATATGCTCAAATCTATGACTGTTTTTCAAAAAATTAAATGTTCTTTTGCGAGTCAATATGGATTTCGTAAACATTATTCAACTGAGTATGCAGTTTTAGAAGTAATGGACCGAGTTATTAAGGAAATTGACCAAAATTGATTTCCTATAAATATATGTTGCAGCAATTATTATAGGAATTGCTCTAAGTTCATGCATAAACAAACTATTTGACATGTTTATACTTAGACAATACTCAGACTGCTTTCAAACTTGTGACTTACAGTTTCCTTATAAAGCAAATCATTCTACATCATTGTGCACTTTGATGATGAAGGAGATTACAAAGTACTATATGTCCAATGGATCCCAAGTATTCTGTGCATTACTTGACGCCTCTAAAGCATTTGACAGGGTTCGATTGGACAAGCTGATTGAAATGTTTCGAAGTCGTCAAACAGTTATGCGTATCTTGCTAAATACTTTCCAAAGAGAGAAAGTTAGAACTGCTTGGGCAAATGCCCATTCTGAAACATTTCTATGCACCAATGGCGTGAGAAAAGGCGGGGTCCTCTCACCGATTCTGTTTTCGGTCTATTTTGATGAACTGATTCGTTGATTGGAATTATGTGGAACTGGCTGCTATATTGGACACAGGTTTACTGGCAGTTTAGTTTATGCAGATGATGTCACACTTTTTGCCCCCACGGCAAGAGGTCTCCAAATTTTGTTGGACACTTGCACAGATTTTTCAAATGACTTTGATGTTATCTTTAACAGTGCCAAATGCGTGTGTATTAGATTTAGCAAAAATATGCAATCTGAACAGCCACATGTGCTTTTGAATGGTGTTGAACTCACTTGGTCATCATGTGTCAAACATCTTGGCAATATTGTGAATGCTGACCTGAAGGATGAAATTGATATAAAACATAAAAAGAAATGACTTTGTGAAGAGGATCAACAGTTTAGTTGTAAATTTTAAACACCTGCCCAGGGAAGCTGTGAATAAACTGTTTTACTCACAATGTGTTTTCTAAAGGGCACAAAAATGGGATTTAGCAGACAAAAGGGCTTTGGAGCTCTTTCATGTCCAGTGGAGAAAAGCTGTCAGAAGAATTTGGCACCTTCCCTGGAAAGCCAGATATTTGATCCTGCCATCATTGATTCAGAAAGATTCTTTCCTGGATCAGTTCTAAAACTGTACAGGTCTGTTGCTGACAATGAAAATTCTATGGTAAAATTGATATGTAATGTCGCTAAACATGGCATTATAGATGGAAATTTCCATGAAATTTCAAAGCAATGATATCCTGAATGTCATCTGAGAAAGAAATTGCAGTTCAGAGGTCAGAGACCAAAATCAGTTATTGACAATAATAGAACACAGCTAATAAGAGACCTAACAAAATGTTTGGAAGGTTCTTTTCATTTGCCAAATTTTACGATGGATGATATGAAATCTTTAATCTATTTAATTTCAACATATTAACTTAAACTGCAAATTTTTCATTTAACTTTTCAACTTTTCTTGTACAATTTTGTGCGAATAAAATGATTGTTATTGATTGTTATTATTAAATATCTTGATCTCCCAAATGCTTTTGATACACTGGACCTCACAATTTTGCTGCATGAATTAGAATACTATCGCCTGAAAGATAATACTTTACTTTTACTTGAAAGTTATCTATATAAAAGATGTCAATATATTGAATATAATAATTGTCAATCCGAATACCTGACTATAAACTGTGGAGTTCCACAAGGGTCAATCCTTGGCCCATTATTATTTATAATCTATATGAATAACTTGCATTTAGCTATTAATATGTCATTCATGTCGATGATTCTACTCTTACAACCAGTCTACAGTCCACTGGGGACATTATTTCTGTGGAGGCTATCAACAAAGAATTACATAATGTACATTATTGGTTTAAACTTAATAAATTGTCTTTAAATGAATTTAAAACTAAAGGAATGATCTTTTATACTAGCCAAAGAAATATAACTTATCCACAATTATATATGCAAGATACACAGATAGAATTTGTGAAGCATTTTAACATTAGCTGGCGAGAGCATTTAAATTTTGTATAAAAAAAACTATCCACAACCATAGGAATTATGAATAGATTAAAGAATTTTTTAACCAAAATTTGCTCTAATGAATATATATAATAATGCTTTAAAATTACCACATATGAATTACAGTATTACAGTTTGGGGAAAGCAATTTAGCAAATTAATTACTTTAGAAAAAAAGGCCATTAGAGTTATTATGAAAACAGGATACAGAGCACATACTGATATATTGTTTAAGGATTTATTCATTTTTAAGATAAGGGACCTCCATGCACTGCATGACTATACCTTCTCCTAGAAATTTGTAGATCATTTACAGCCTGATTATTTGTTTACTTATTTATCAGATGACTATCAACATGAGTATTTCACCAGAGCAAGAGGGAATCGTCGTCTACCTGCTGTGAGTCATGAGTTTGCCAGGCAGGCTATTAATAATGAACTTCCTCATTCCTTCAATAGCATGCCTGACAATATCAAAGACAAAACTTACACACATTCTCTCAATTCCTTTAAATTTTTTTTATTAAAATTAAATTTGTAAATAGCTACATCAATATGCACTAGACCAGACTGCTACATATTTAAATCTGAATCTGAGCGAATTCCATGTTTCACTGAGTATGTGGATTCACTGGACACGATGAACATATCTGTTTGTATATAGTTTACATAATTAGCTCTCGCGAGATGACGTCGCCTTTGGGGAAAAGTGTGATAACACAACTTACATGGTGTCTTCCGCTACATCCCGTGGTTTAACGCTACATATTCCCCTTTAACAGGTTCCTTTATCTGTTCAGCGTGTTTCGTGGCTCCATTATTCTACGCACAGCCACTTTCTACACCCATTTTGCCCTCCACTTTGTCCCAGCTCTCGCCATTGCCGAGACGTCCGTATGACGTCATCAAGGGAATCCCTGTAACGGGGGAAGCCCAGTCCACAAGCTGCCTCAATGCAACCTCATTGACCACTTCAAGGCTCCCACCTCTTCAGATAAGTCATTCAAACGCTACATTTCTGTGTTATTGACTCATTCCAACTTAGTTTTGTCCGATACAACTCGTTTCCTCACTTGCTCGTTCATTTTAGTTTCAATTTGGGGAACCCGCGCGAATCAAGGACGTAGCTCACAATGCAGCCCGCTGGTGGAGCGATTGCAGCGCCCCTGGTGGGCGTTGACAGAATTACCCGGCGAAAGTGGCGGGAAATGTCGCGGTTTCGGGATCTAAATCTTCTGCAGCTATGGGCAGAGCTCCGCACATCCCATGTGCATTCTAGTTATAAAGTAAAGGGGGGGGGACGGGGCCCTCAGCAGCGAGGACGAGATCATCTTGGAGGAGTCCCCCAGCTCTACACTGTTTTAATGTTAAAATTGTAATGTATAAAAGAAAAATAGAGCAAATAAATGTGATCTGAATCACTGACGTATGTGTACATTTGATCTGTGGTCAGATCACTGATCTTCACATCCTTGAAAATAGGGCCTAAATGAACTAACTATGGCATATTTGTCTTCTTTGAATAATATGGAGCAACTTTGAGTCGAGGACTATAGGTCAAAAGTGGCTTGGTTAATTGTTCCAAGGTATTTATTAAATCTTCACAGTCAATGGACTCACCTATGTTAGTCTGATTTCCCGGAAATTGGCATGGTTCATTTTGGTCTTATGGGTGAAAGCTTCTGGATGTTTTCTACAGATATCCGTTGGGAAGTCCATCATGTAAAATTCCTTAGCAATTCAACACATTTAAGCTTAATATCTACTTGTATTATTTCATTCCTGAAAACTAATGTGATTTGAATTGGTGAATATGGTGTTTTGGCTGTTAACAAAAGTCTATCATGAATTTGTGCTTGTGATGCTGCTGTTGTTATGCCAGTGTAGCAGTGGTCACACCTTGCAGGCTTCTGATCCTGATTGGCCAGTTGAGTGACACACCCACACTCTGACCTTTAAAAGGAATGAAACTGGCCACACTCACTCACTGCTCTCACTCTATCTCAAGTGAAACAGTGTAATTACACAAACTGGATCTGTCAATTACTCTTTATGATAGCTGATTGCATTTAAAGCTGAACACTGTATTTATTTGTATTTAGGCTTTATTTATTTTAATACAAATAAATACAAACCTTAAAGATTTATTTTGTATGAAATTATACCCAACATCTTTATGTGGCATAACATAGTTGCTGAATTCCACTATATATATATATATATATATATATATATATATATATATATATATATATATATATATATATATATATATATATATATATATATATATATATATATATCCCTTAGGAGGCATTGTCATATATCCCTATTTTGAACATAGAAAAGATAATCTTAGGTGTAGATTAGTTAAGGGAACATGCTATTGTATAGGTAATTAAATTGAACTGCATACTCCTTATTGTGCATAAATTCGTTGAAACATAAACATTAAGGCCAAGTGGCAATTGTTTCGGTTCATCGTACACTAAATAAACATTCAGTAAATAATATTTTTCCAAATTTTGTAAAGCATAGCTTTATATCAATATCAGTCAAAAGGCACCACTAGGCCATATAGAGTGTTACTGTATGAAATTTCATTAAGGTAAGTAATAGCGTTAGAGTTCAGCTCTGGAAAGGAAGTTGCATGTTATAGTTCTATTCTGAAATGAAAGTGTGGCACCCGCCCTTCTGCCTGTCGGACGAACACTAAACGGTTTTAATGGTGCCCTGACAGTGCAGAACCTAGATACAGTTTTAATGATGCCGTTGTGCTTTGTTGGATTCGCTGAGGGTTTTACTGCAGCACAGACTGTTTTACCACATAATTGAGTTAGCTACGGTTCAAGAATCACTGAGTTGGTCACGTGGTTTCAGGGAATTTACTTTGTTGTATTTCCTCATCTTGCTCACTAGGATTCATATTGAGTTTATTAGTTACTCAAAACAGCATACATTCGGACACATTGACTTCATGGAAACTAATTTTCATTGGACCTTGTACGACAAGGAATTACAATTACAAATTTAAATGTTCTGTGCTGCTCATCAAGTGACAGTCATGGCATCACTGTGGAGTACCTGCATTCTCTTCTGCTCAGTAGGAAGTTTAGTACTTCCTGAAACTACTGAAAATGAAGGTGGAAAAAAGGTAAGTCCTAATTTGCATGATTGTATGATGATATTCAAAAGAGGAGCACTGACTGCTTGGTTAAAGAAGGGAAGAATTGTGTATCATGCAGTTCTTATTTAGCTAAAGGGAAAACCATGTGGAATAAGTACCAATGGAAGATTACATTTTTAAATTGAATTTTTTAGTTCATGGAAAAACCTGTGGACTAAACATAGCTCACAGCTGGTCCAAAGGTTAACATGCACTCACTTTACATTCAAATAACAATCTAATCATTTATTTTAATATCAAAACTAATAAACAGCTTCTTTTTTTCACTAGGATAATTGCATTCGAATTTTCATTTATGACTATTTTCTCGTGTGTATATAGCTATTGGGCCCGATTGTAAGTACTTACTCAATATAACATTTGTTACACAGATCTTTCAAGATCTTTAGTTTCCTCATTTTTATTTAAAGATATTGGGGAAATCCACCTTCAAAATATATTCTCTAGTTAAACATGTCTCTTCAATCTTATATAAATATACTTCCTGGTCACACTAAAGATATTAACGTGTTTGCAATCACATTTATATACAGATTCTAGAGTGTACGTTAAAATCATTAGTTTTATATTTGCCGGATGTCTGCTGTCAAAAATAAGTTTTTCCACATCTGTTAAATGAGATATATTTTGCTGTGATGTAAATCCTGATTTAAGTTATTTTTCATCTATGAATGGATTATTGTTCAAATAAACAAAATCAGTGTAAAGTTAAGAGGATACCAATAGTGGATGAACTCCCAACAGTTTGTTTCAACATACCTATCATCTAGTAGGGCATTTATGACGTTTCTGGACAGTTACTATAAAAGCATAGTATTACAGCTGATTGCATCGAAGCGTAGTCAACATGCCATCAGTCTCAATTCTAAGTGTGGCAGCCACGTCACTGATTTAGATGCATGAGTGCCTCCCTTATCAAGGATCACTGAGTTGGTCAGGTTGTTTCAGGGAAATTACTTTGTTGTATTTCCTCATTTTGCTCACTATGAAGTCATTTTGAGTTGATGGTTAGTTATTCAAAACAGCAAACATTCGGACACATTGACTTCACTAACTCTTGCGACTATATCGAGACATTATGAGGTGTCTACAATGACTGACTGCCATAGCTTTAATTATTGCCATGTATGTTGTTGCCACCAGTCTAAATCTGGCCAGCATCATTTCAATATTGGACACTGTCAGTACTTCTCATCAAGATAATATCTAGGATCTTAGTAAACTAATTTTCATTGGACCTTGTACGACAAGGAATTACAATTACAAATTTAAATGTTCTGTGCTGCTCATCAAGTGACAGTCATGGCATCACTGTGGAGTACCTGCATTCTCTTCTGCTCAGTAGGAAGTTTAGTACTTCCTGAAACTACTGAAAATGAAGGTGGAAAAAAGGTAAGTCCTAATTTGCATGATTGTATGATGATATTCAAAAGAGGAGCACTGACTGCATGGTTAAGGAAGGGAAGAATTGTGTATCATGCAGTTCTTATTTAGCTAAAGGGAAAACCATGTGGAATAAGTATTAATGGAAGATTACATTTTTAAATTGAATTTTTTAGTTCATGGAAATACCTGTGGACTAAACATAGCTCACAGCTGGTCCAAAGGTTGACATGCACTCACTTTACATTCGAATAACAATCTAATCATTTATTTTAATATCAAAACTAATAAACAGCTTCTTTTTTTCACTAGGATAATTGCATTCGAATTTTCATTTATGACTACTTTCTCGTGTGTATATAGCTATTGGGCCCGATTGTAAGTACTTACTCAATATAACATTTGCTACACAGATCTTTCAAGATCTTTAGTTTCCTCATTTTTATTTAAAGATATTGGGGAAATCCACCTTCAAAATATCTTCTCTAGTTAAACATGTCTCTTCAATCTTATATAAATATACTTCCTGGTCACACTAAAGATATTAACGTGTTTGCAATCACATTTATATACAGATTCTAGAGTGTACGTTAAAATCATTAGTTTTATATTTGCCGGATGTCTGCTGTCGAAATAAGTTTTTCCACATCCGTTATATGCGATATATTTTGCTGTTATGTAAATTCTGATTAAAGTTATTTTTCATCTATGAATGGATTATAAGACCTCTTGATTGTTTCAGCACCTTGGTCATATAAAAAAAATCAGTGTAAAGTTAAGAGGATACCAATAGTGGATGAACTCCCAACAGTGTGTTTCAACATACCGTTTGTGGACAGTAACTATAAAAGCATAGGATTACAGCTGATTGCATCGAAGCATAGCCAACAAGCCATCAGTCCCATTCCAAGTGTAGCAACAACGTCACAGATTTGCATGCATGAGTGCCTCCCTTATAGCTTAAACCTAATAAACTATCTTAATCTGCTGCTTTAAATGAGTTGGTGGATTGCTAGTCAATTATCATTTCATTGATACAACAGCAAAGTTACACAATATAATCAAACATTGTGACATAAATTTATTAACAAGGTTTTGAATTCTGTTGCACAATAGGTGATCAGCATTCCATTTCTCATTGTGGGCTTAAGTGGGAACCACTCAAGCATGGTAAACTGTGACATCACCAGGAGACTTTGTCAAGTGGCCGGCTACACTACATGGCTAACAGCTGCCATAGTATATGAACAACTCTGTGTTAGGATTCAAATTTGTTGCACCTAGTGTTACCACGAATATTAACTATTCATAGCTATGTGTTAGGATTCAAGGTTGTCACCCCAAGTGTTACCAGAGGGTTAACCAAGATAGCATTCCAAATTGTTTCAATGTCGTCGCAATGTCGGCGATGTTAATACGATGTTGTAAAAATGGTGGCCTCCATGGAAACGATGCAGGTCCGACTTGGAGTGCTATCTGGGAAGGTTTGTATTTCAAGGGTATAAATACAGTCAGGATGTAACATACATGTTACTAATAAATGGTATTTATCAATTTTGCACTGATCGTTTCAGATTACTGACCCTGGACAAGGCCGTTCTAGTGGAAGATTCAACCAATCTAAAGCTGCAGAGGGACTTGAAACTGTTGCAAGATGGTCAGAGAAAGGTATAGGGACCTATTTGCATAACAATATATTAATTTAGGCTTTGTTTTCACAACCAGGGTAAAAACTGTTAAGATGTTATCATCTGGGAGCGGAAGCTCAAAAGAGGCTTAGTTTTTTGAGTTAGTCCAACACATGAGGGCACCTCATGAATTTGGTATCATTTAAAAGAGGACATTTTTAATTACACGAAACATGTTTTTTTTTCTTGAAAGTTCCATCCGGTGCACAGGTTTGCAATATTGGGGTAAAAAGTCAACGACCTCTGTAATCTACTATGGCTGGCAATAAGACAGGCCAGTTTTATTTTTTAGCAATGGCAACCATATTTTCAGAAAAGATGTATAATTATGTAGACATTGTCTAATCTAGCGGCCACCATTTCTGCCCTATGGGTATGTTAATATTATATAGGTAATGTAAAACCATATAAATATTGTGTTTATCCTAAAATATTATCTATCTACAGACGTCATGCCATGGCACTTAGGTTATTCTGTGCATAGCAATACCAGGCCTGTCAGCAAAAATCTGATAAAAATCATAGAAACGTCCCCAAGTAAACACCTGTTTATATGGGCCAAGCCATGTTTTACTTTTCCAATATTCAAAGTTTTATATCATAAAATACGTAGTTTGCATCATATATAATTGTAGTTATAGCTAGTCAGCAAATCATTATTTTGTAATTCCAAAAATTGAGATTATAGGCACATATTGTCTTACGATATTACTTCAAGTATTATTTTATATTATTTATCAATTGGTGCATTACTGGATCAGGATTTCAATATCTACATCAGTGTAAGGCGCTCCCTAGTTTAAGAAAATGGCAATTACAGCTCAATGATCTCGGAGTTGCTTTGTAGAATAATTAAAAAAAATGCCTATTGCAAGATCTCAAGGGTATTGTTGAATTAGTGACAACTGAGACAGGGTTCAAAAATTAGCTGGCAGGACATTTTGGACACTCATAGGACGTGTAAGTTACACCCGAAGTATCGTCAATTTGTAGTGCAATCCACGCTATTACTTTACTTTTGGGAACCAATGCCGCCATATATTTGAATTTAAAACCACACAACGTATCAAAGGTATTTATAGATTTACATATCTTATCACACACCGAGCCAGCAGTGTTGGACTATCCATTTGATTGTAAAACCATGGAGATATCTGATATTCTGCTTTAGTAAACCAAATTTATGATAGATATATAATATAGAACATTCTTTGAGTAAATTGAACAAGCAAGATTTTATCAAGTACATTTTTCAGAACAACCATATGACATTTCACTTTTCCATAGTAATGTGAAATACTTTTTGAATGGGCTCGAACTCGTCACAGATGCTGCGTCACTTATACAACATATGGATGTAATCTGTGATAGAGTCTGTAAGCCAGGGACTACAAAATGTGATGGACTTGCTATAAAAGAGCTATGTGCCAATGTAAATGAACTATATGATACAATTTAATTCATCTGTATTTCTTAATTAAAATGTAACTGACCAATTTTTCACATGTACGCCTTCAGCGTGAATAAAGATGTTCATAATAATATATTATCATTTCCTTTGATATCCTCATTTAGTAGGTGAAAATTATAAAAACAATTGCGAGTACTCGTCCCAATGATGTTCAACTTTTTTTTGCAGGTACCCCAGATAATCAAGTTTATGATTATAGAACACAAAGTAGATGTAGAATGCCTGATATTAGTCAAGGAGGACTGTCTCATAGCCGACATAAAAGATATACATTGCATGGTAAGAAAAAACACGTAGGGCACACAGATAAAAAAAAAAGATTTCATGCCAAAATGTATGTTAATGTGGTACGAGTCATTCTATTAATTTACACACTTTGATAAACCTTTCTATCTTTCAACTGCACAAACTCGTCATTTCCATGTTGATTTCATTATTTGTAAGGGTCACAACACACACCAGGATCAACTTTGACCTACAGGATAAGTAGGTATTCCGAAAAACTTCCGAATAATCTGCAAGACGACATTTTTCGTAATGCTACCAATGTAAGTGCTATTTCTATTTTTTAAGATTATTGCTATGTAACATCAACGAATGTTAGCTGCTCAATTTTAACAATCCACATTTATTGAAATGTGAGTCGAACTGCAGTCTGCAACCACCCCAGCATTAAAAAACCACCTGTCAGAAATATCCGAAGATATCAGTTCCTTTATATGTGAAGTAAGGAGCAATATCTTGCACTATTGACACTCATTCTACAAGACATGCTTTCTGTTGCTTCAAAGCTTACTAAAATATGGAGAAAACTACTTATTCATAGGTAAAGACTTGTGACGTTCTCTTGCTATCTAATGACATTTTTAAGAGATCTCATCTGATAATTGAATATTATATTTCAGGCACAATATTATGCATGCAATTTTTTTTCTTTTCCTCAGATGTGGGCAAGAGAGGCAAATATAAAATTCAGGCAAGTCGAAAACAACAACATCGATGTAGATATTAACATCAAGTTTGTAAGAGGCAACCAAGATGGGGCCGATTTTAATGGACCTGGGGGAGTCATTGGTCGTGCCACTTTTCCTTTACCGAATGCTGGAGGAGAACAATATTATGATGAAGATGAACTTTGGACACATGAAAGTGATCAAGGTTGTTCTATTATTTGTTATCACTTTAATAGTCTGACATTTTAAAACTTCACTTCTTTAACTACAGTGCAGCATTCATGTGAACACTGGTTTGTTGAAGGCTTTGCAATGAATTGTAGGTGATATCACTGCCTCTTTGGTATGGTAATTAAAAGTAAAAGAAAAGTATAATTTTGATCCTATTCCGGTGGGATTTCTTGTTTGAAGACACGTTAAAAAGTTCAATTCATAATCCTGGGTATTTGCTATTAGATATATTTAAGTGAAACAGTAAAAAAACAGGTAGGGATCGTACCAGTATACCCCATGAAGTTTAACAATGTTGTAATTTTCAATTTGAATTTTTGCTAACAGGTATAAACTTATTTCAACAAGTAACCCATTTGACTGGACACTCTCTTGGACTTCACCACAGCAATGATAGCAGTGCAGTCATGTTTCCGTTAGCCACGCCATATGATCCGAACTTCAGACTTGGATTTGATGACATAAGAGGCATACAAGCTCTCTACCGTAAGCATCATTCAATTCAAATGCTTGTCACTAGTTAAAGATAGATGTTCAGAACAGCTGGCAAGATAGATGGACAGTACAACTAATGGATGGAAAGTGTGACAGATAAATAGATTCTCATATAAGCTCATATAACATTACAGTTCAGACAAATGTTGACTGCATCTATCAGACAAGTAAGCAGTTAAGTGAAAAATCTTTTTGAGTCAGATGCAAATAACACAACATGGTCAACACTGACCTGTATGTTTCTAAAAGGGTATCTCAGTATACAATCAAGAAATGGGTACAGGCACACAATATCACGGATGCAGTTAACATTGTATAACCTTAATTTAATATCCTAATTGTCTTTGTTTGCAGCTTTAATGACTACAAGCCAAGAGATGGTGACATCATCAAATTCTGTTTTAGAGAGCACACAAGAAATGGTGACCGGAGCTAATGACTTAAGACCAGGAACAACAAGTAAATAAATACTTATTATGCTAAGAAAAATTTTTTAATAACGTAAATACAAAAATATATCAAAGATAAGTGTATAATACACTTTTTCTCAAGAGTCATGTTTTAGCTTACCAAAGCTTTCTGCCATTTCACATGGCCTTCTAAAGTGTTGTGATGCAGCTCAGGTGATTGGTGTTGGAGGCACTTTTACTGTGTCACACAGATGTGAACTTAGTTGTGGCAAGAGGTGGTTGCAGATAGTCGAATGTTTTATTATTATTTTTTATTCATTATTTCCAGCTGTTGTTGTTGCAGCTTCAACTGCCGCAGTATTGGGGGTGTTTGTAGGATCAATATTAATGTGCTTAATAATCAGGTAACAAAATATCAAGACGTATTTTTTTAATGAAAAAAAGAAAGACGACTACTAAAATAAGGATAACTTGCTAACACAGCAGTTCCACATATCACTCATCAATAAGTGAATAATTTAAAAGTATGTGATTTAAATGAAAATATATCTAACACGAGGCAAAACATACGAAACAAAAGTAACTTATTCCATTGAAAAGGCTCCACTGTACAATAGATGTATATATTTATATTAGCAAATCATTTTGTACTTTCCTATTTTTACATTTCATTTTCGTGTGTCCCATAGGTTCTGCAAGAAAAGGCCTGGGAAAAGTACAGATGAAGGTTTGAAATAAGATTAATTTCCAAAAACAAAAAGAAAAGAAACATTACCTTAAATGTGATCATTTGTGTTCGAATTCCCTCTCAGTTATTTATGCAGTAATCACAGGGGATTTGAATGTTAGTGAAGGGAGGTGATGAATGCAAAGATCACTGGGGAGCACGATAACATACATTTTTGATCAAATGTGATAGTTGAGGGAATGCAATGAAAGCATTAATGTTAATTTTTTCTGACTTGACCATGTAGAGCACTTATATTATATGCGTTATGTAGACTGTACCTGATTTGTTTTTTCAGGGAATGCAAATACTGATATTAATGAAAATGCAATGGACCAAGATCCAAGGAATGACGGAGTAACATATATCGATATAATATATGACAATAACCATCATTACACACCACTGGCTCATAAACCATATGAAAGCCTATTGACACATGGCAATCAGTCTGAACAAAATAATGGTGCCCCTTATGATGGATATTTAACACTCATGGTGTGAATTAACACTCATAACCATAGTCAACATTTCTGAATTATGTTATCGACATAATATTTACTTTTCTATGACCAATGTATCACAGAAGTTGAACAAATTTTATATCAAAATGTTCTCATAAACTTTTTAACCCTCAATGAACCAAGTTCAAAGAGGGTTATTGTTATTATCAATGGGCAGGAGGGCGGGCAGGCAAAATACTTTCTTTTCCGGAGCAGAACTCTAACACACACTTTCGTTTCTAGTGTGCATTAGTGTTAGAGCTCAGCTCTGGAAACGAATGTGTGCTATTAGAGTTCTGCTCTGGAAATGAAAGTACAACATCTGCCCTCTTGCTTATCAGACAAGCACTGAACGGCTTTAATGATGCCTGTGTGCTATGTGGGATTCACTGAGGGTTTTGCTGCAGTGCAGGCTATGTTTTTATTGTTTTGTTATATATATATATATATATATTAACTTTAATTGACAAATCCATATCAAATACATGTGTCAAGTTAAAACATCAAAAACATCAAGTATGTACAATAGAATAGCAGAAAGAAAACTAAAGAAAGCAATGCAAGAATGATACAACATGAAGTTATAATATATATACACAATGAATATTTTAATATGCACCATAATGTACAAATTACATGTTAAAATAATACTGATTGTTAAACAGCTATGTATGTATAGACTCTAACATATTGTAATGTTCAATAATTAAAAATAATCATCTCATACAATATATAGAAATGTACAATATAAATGGAAAAAATAAAACACAAGAAGCAGCACCAGTCACCGTACATTAATTACAAAGCACAAGACATAGCACCAACCACAAAAGCCATACAACACAAAAATATATATACACACACAAGTACACAAGAATTATTATATATACAGACATGCACACACAAGCAATGACATTCAGAGGTCCATTTATATTTTGTGTTTGTATGCATGTTTTTGTTATTCAATAGTATCCTAGAGATTTGAATTATAAATTTATTGTATTTCAGTTAAATGTATTATGTAAGTGTTCCAAAATATAGTCTTTGTTATAAATTTACTCAGATACTGAAAAAATATAACATAAAATAAAATAAAAAACCAACAATTTGTACATATGTATTTTTTACATTTTATTATTTGTACATATGAATGAGTTATTGCATTGCAAGAACTATTCAACACACGAGGGGCATTCAGAAAGTTCTGACAATTTTTTCCTTATAGACAGTTATAATTGACAAAGGAAGATGATTTTGCTCAGAATAAAATTTAGGTAAGCTATGATTAATATGCAAAATATCTTCTCATTCTGAAAGTGAGCCCTTTTTTTTCTCACGCATAAATGCAGGTTTCTTGATCTCTTGTCAGAACATATCATAATCCTGAAAGTCATCATAATCTGGAGGATCCGCGTTCCGCAGTGATCTCTGACAAGTCACTGCTGATTCCCTCACATGGACAGTCCTCTTCTGATAACATTTTACGTCGGCCCAATGTCGGCCCGACGTCGCACACATAGGGCCATAACAAAACGATGTCAGATGCTATCGTTCATTGACCCTGAAGCATTACAATTCTCGGACTTCTTTTGCCTCTAGAATTGTTATTTATTGCCCGATTTTGAAAATTTTGAAATCTACATGGAGTCTAATTAGAATAATAGAGACTGCAACAGTTAAGTTGCCATATAGATATACATATATCATCATAATGGAATAGCTCCTGGCATTGCCAGCTACATCATATATGGTGTGAATACAGCATTTCATGGTTAACATATATTAATTTAACATTTGAACATCTTGGTATAATTCTGTAAGTCTTATCAAATCTCCATTGAAAAGTTTGCAGGATTTCATAGATTTTTGTAAGTTATTGCTAGAAATGTAGCATGTAGGCCTAATCTATCTTAACTTTAGCTGTAATACAACAGTAAATCACTGTCATATAAACATTTGATGAATGATTTAATGTGAGGTAAATATGCCTGCTGAATTTAGTTCGAATAATTTCAACTCTAAAAGCGCAAGCATGAGTTAAACCAACTTGTATTGTAAGCCATAAGTCAACTATGATGTGACATAGATTATGGTTTTCCTTACATTTTCTAAGTGTAAGCTAGTGTTTAAGCATAATTTCTAATGACAGGTGGTATATAATTTCATTATCAAAAATGTGGAATGTATTTTATAACAGAGGGAGGCCTAGGACAGGGGCCCAGTACTCCCCACCTGAAGTGAGGTATGATGACAGGCTACACTGCTGTCACCCGACCGGGAACCAATCCGGCCACTGCGCACATTTGTTTGCGCAGCTACCATGAAAATCTGAAAGGCAAAAGCGGACTGCAGCCACAAACGTCTCAGACGCACTACATATATATTTGTAACTCAAATTAAACAAATATATTTTACGACACAAACGGACTCATAATTAGCCTAACCTGCACGACACAATAAAATAGATCTACCACCGCTTGCATCGATAGAAAATAGCCTTTACCCATGCAATGTCAATGGCACTGTACATTAATTAATACATGAATCAGTGGCAAGCTACTAACAGTCAATGCCTTCAGTCTTTCAATTGCAAAATTTTCTGTGAAAAAGATATATAAATGCCCCTGAAAAAGCTCAATATTCTCCTCTTCTTATCCCTAGCTTTTCATCCATGTCTCTGTCCATGCCCGTTCGAATCTGGCGGCAAACACACAGGAAGTTGAACCCGGAAGTGCTATGAATTCACATATTTATTGACAGAAATGATATCACAGAAGTCTCAAAATAGTTAAAAGTATAGAATATAATAAGTGCAACTACTGAAATCTAAAACATCTACTGCACTATATATTATACAAAAGCTCCTTCAAGATAAAATGCGGAATATGCGGACCAGCCCTAACTTTCAAAAAATTAATTTAATGGGATGAGAGAAAATTAGAGAATGAGAACTTACCGACTTAATTGTCATTATTAATATAAATAAATGAAGACATGGAACAAGCAACAAACAGCCTTAAATAGTTATAAGTGTTATAAGCTGTCATACAGGACTAAGGATCTATTTCCCTGGTACTGTACATATCACACTATTTAATTAAATCAAAACAGTCTGAGCTAAGTGAACCTCCTACAATCATACGTCCCTGGTTCTGGAGTACCCTTCTCACCACGTCATTAATTAAGTTTTAGCCTTTAGGCTGGGTCAAAAAAAAAACGGCAAACCCAGCCTGGGCTGGGTGGACCTCCTACAGTCGCCGGTCCTGGTTTTGAAGTCCTTACCACTTCCATTAATTTAGTATTAGCCTCAATTAAGGCTGGTGACCATATATGGGCAATTCAGCCTGGGCTGGGTGGACCTCCTACAGTCGCCGGTCCTGGATTTGAAGTCCTCACCACTTCCATTAATTTAGTATTAGCCTCAAGGCTGGGTGACCATATAGCGGCAATTCAGCCTGGGCTGGGTGGACCTCCTACAGTTGCCGGTCCTGGTTTTGAAGTCCTCACAACTTCCATTAATTTAGTATTAGCCTCAAGGCAGGGTGACCATATAGGGGCAACCCAGCCTGGACTGGGTGGCCCTCCTACAGTTGCCGGTCCTGGGTTTGAAGACCTCACCACTTCCATTAATTTAGTATAAGCCTCAAACCTGGGTGACCATATAGCGGCAACCCAGCCTGGGCTAGATGGACCTCCTACAGTCGCCGGTCCCGGTTTTGAAGTCCTCACCACTTCCATTACTTTAGTATTAGCCTCAAGGCTGGGTGACCATAGAGCTGCAACCCAGCCTGGGCTGGGTGGACATCCTACAGTCAACCGTCCCTGGTTTTGAAGTCCTCACCACTTCCATTACTTTAGTATTAGCCTCAAGGCTCGGTGACCTTAGAGCTGCAACCTAGCCTGGGCTGGGTGGATCTCCTACAGTCATCCGTCCCTGGTTTTGAAGTCCTCACCGCTTCCATTACTTTAGTATAAGCCTAAAAGCTGGGTAACCATATAGCGGCAACCCAGCCTGGGCTGGGTGGACCTCCTTCAGTCATCCGTCCCTGGTTTTTAAGTCCTCACCACTTCCATTACTTTAGTATTAGCTTCAAGGCTGGGTGATCATATAGAGGCAACCCAGCCTGGGCTGGGTGGACCTCCTACAGTCACCTTCGCTTCTGGTTTTGAAGTCCTCACCGCTGCCATTAATTTAGTATAAGCCTCAAGGCTGGGTGACCATATAGGGGCAACCCAGCCTGGGCTGGGTGGACCTCCTACAGTCGCCGGTCCTGGTTTTGAAGTCCTCACCACTTCCATTAATTTAGTATTAGCCTCAAGGCTGGGTGACCATATAGGGGCAAGCCAGCCTGGGCTGGGTGGACCTCCTACAGTCACCGGTCCTGGTTTTGAAGTCCTCACCACTACATTAATTTAGTATTAGCCTCAAGGCTGGGTGACCATATATGGGCAACCCAGCCTGGACTGGGTGGCCCTCCTACAGTCGCCAGTCCTGGGTTTGAAGTCATCACCAGTTCCATTAATTTAGTATAAGCCTCAAAGCAGGGTGACCATATAGCAGCAACCCAGCCTGGGCTGGGTGGACCTCCTACAGTCGCCGGTCATGGTTTTGAAGTCCTCACCACTTCCATTAATTTAGTATTAGCCTCAAGGCTGGGTGACCATAGAGCTGCAACCTAGCCGGGGCTGGGTGGATCTCCTACATTCATCTGTCCCTGGTTTTGAAGTCCTCGCCACTTGCATTTATTTAGTATTAGCCTCAAGGCTGGGTGACCATAGAGCTGAAACCCAGCCTGGGCTGGGTGGATCTCCTACTGTCATCCATCCCTGGTTTTGAAGTCCTCACCACTTCTATTACTTTAGTATTAGCCTCAAGGCTGGGTGACCATAGAGCTGCAACCCAGGCTGGGCTGGGTGGATCTACAGTCGCCGGTCCTGGTTTTGAAGTCCTCACCACTTCCATTACTTTATTATTAGCCTCAAGGCTGGGTGACCATAGAGCTGCAACCCAGCCTGGGCTGGGTGGATCTCCTACAGTCATCCATCCCTGGTTTTGAAGTCCTCACCGCTGCCATTAATTTAGTATAAGCCTCAAGGCTGGGTGACCATATAGGGGCAACCCAGCCTGGGCTGGGTTGACCTCCTACAGTCGTCAAGTCCTGGTTTTGAAGTCCTCACCACTTCCATTACTTTAGTATTAGCCTCAAGGCTGGGTGACCATAGAGTTGCAACCAAGCCTGGGCTGGGTGGATCTCCTACAGTCGCCGGTCCTGGTTTTGAAGTCCTCACCACTTCCATTATTTTAGTATTAGCCTCAAGGCTGGGTGACTATATAGCGGCAACCCAGCCTGGGCTGGGTGGACCTCCTACAGTCGCCGGTCCTGGTTTTGAAGTCCTCAACACTTCCATTAGCCTCAAGTCTGGGTGACCATATAGCGGCAACCCAGCCTGGGCTGGGTGGATCTCCTACTGTCGTCCGTCCCTGGTTTTGAAGTTCTCACCATTACATTAATTTAGTATTAGCCTCAAGGCTGGGTGACCGCGTAGGGGCAACCCAGCCTGGGCTGGGTGGATCTCCTACAGTCATCCGTCCCTGGTTTTGATGTCCTCACCACTACATTAATTTAGTATTTGCCTCCTACAGTCATCCGTCCCTGGTTTTGACGTTCTCACCACTTCCATTAATTTAGCATTAGCCTCAAGGCTGGGTGACCATAGAGCTGCAACCCAGCCTGGGCTGGGTGGATCTCCAACAGTCATCCATCCCTGGTTTTGAAGTCCTCACCACTTCCATTAATTTAGTATTAGCCTCAAGGCTGGGTGACCATAGAGCTGCAACCCAGCCTGGGCTGGGTGGATCTCCTACAGTCATCCGTCCCTGGTTTTGAAGTCCTCACGACTAAATTAGTTTAGTATTACTCAAGGCTGGGTGACCATTTAGCGGCAACACAGCCTGGGCTGGGTGGACCTCCTACAGTCGCCGGTCCTGGATTTGAAGTCCTCACCACTTCCATTAATTTAGTATTAGCCTCAAGGCTGGGTGACCATATAGCGGCAATTCAGCCTGGGCTGGGTGGACCTCCTACAGTTGCCGGTCCTGGTTTTGAAGTCCTCACAACTTCCATTAATTTAGTATTAGCCTCAAGGCAGGGTGACCATATAGGGGCAACCCAGCCTGGACTGGTTGGCCCTCCTACAGTTGCCGGTCCTGGGTTTGAAGTCATCACCAGTTCCATTAATTTAGTATAAGCCTCAAAGCAGGGTGACCATATAGCAGCAACCCAGCCTGGGCTGGGTGGACCTCCTACAGTCGCCGGTCATGGTTTTGAAGTCTTCACCACTTCCATTAATTTAGTATTAGCCTCAAGGCTGGGTGACCATAGAGCTGCAACCCAGCCTGGGCTGGGTGGATCTCCTACTGTCATCCGTCCCTGGTTTTGAAGTCCTCACCACTTCTATTACTTTAGTATTAGCCTCAAGGCTGGGTGACCATAGAGCTGCAACCCAGGCTGGGCTGGCTGGATCTACAGTCGCCAGTCCTGGTTTTGAAGTCCTCACCACTTCCATTACTTTAGTATTAGCCTCAAGGCTGGGTGACCATAGAGCTGCAACCCAGCCTGGGCTGGGTGGATCTCCTACAGTCATCCGTCCCTGGTTTTGAAGTCCTCACCGCTGCCATTAATTTAGTATAAGCCTCAAGGCTGGGTGACCATATAGGGGCAAACCAGCCTGGGCTGGGTGGAACTCCTACAGTCGCCGGTCCTGGTTTTTGAAGTCCTCACCACTTGCATTAACTTAGTATTAGCCTCAAGGCTGGGTGACCATAGAGCTGCAACCCAGGCTGGGCTGGCTGGATCTACAGTCGCCAGTCCTGGTTTTGAAGTCCTCACCACTTCCATTACCTTAGTATTAGCCTCAAGGCTGGGTGACCATAGAGCTGCAACCCAGCCTGGGCTGGGTGGATCTCCTACAGTCATCCGTTCCTGGTTTTGAAGTCCTCACCACAGCCATTAATTTAGTATAAGTCTCAAGGCTGGGTGACCATATAGGGGCAACCAAGCCTGGGCTGGGTGGACCTCCTACAGTCGCCAGTCCTGGTTTTGAAGTCCTCACCACTTCCATTACTTTAGTATTAGCCTCAAGGCTGGGTGACCATAGAGTTGCAACCAAGCCTGGGCTGGGTGGATCTCCTACAGTCGCCGGTCCTGGTTTTGAAGTCCTCACCACTTCCATTATTTTAGTATTAGCCTCAAGGCTGGGTGACTATATAGTGGCAACCCAGCCTGGGCTGGGTGGACCTCCTACAGTAGCCGGTCCTGGTTTTGAAGTCCTCACCACTTCCATTAGCCTCAAGTCTGGGTGACCATATAGCGGCAACCCAGCCTGGGCTGGGTGGATCTCCTACTGTCGTCCGTCCTTGGTTTTGAAGTTCTCACCATTACATTAATGTAGTATTAGCCTCAAGGCTGGGTGACCGCGTAGGGGCAACCCAGCCTGGGCTGGGTGGATCTCCTACAGTCATCCGTCCCTGGTTTTGATGTCCTCACCACTACATTAATTTAGTATTAGCCTCCTACAGTCATCCGTCCCTGGTTTTGACGTTCTCACCACTTCCATTAATTTAGCATTAGCCTCAAGGCTGGGTGACCATAGAGCTGCAACCCAGCCTGGGCTGGGTGGATCTCCAACAGTCATCCATCCCTGGTTTTGAAGTCCTCACCACTAAATTAATTTTGTATTAGTCAAGGTTGGGTGACCATATAGCGGCAACCCAGCCTGGGCTGGGTGGACCTCCTTCAGTCGCCGGTCCTGGGTTTGAAGTCCTCACCACTTCCATTAATTTAGTATAAGCCTCAAAGCTGGGTGACCATATAGCGGCAACCCAGCCTGGGCTGAGTGGACCTCCTACAGTCGCCAGTCCTGGGTTTGAAGTCCTCACCACTTCCATTAATTTAGTATAAGCCTCAAAGCTGGGTGACCATATAGCGGCAACCCAGCCTGGGCTGGGTGGACCTCCTACAGTTGCCGGTCCTGGTTTTGAAGCCCTCACCACTTCCATTTATTTCGTATTAGCCTCAAGGCTGGGTGACCATAGAGCTGCAACCCAGCCTGGGCTGGGTGGATCTCCTACAGTCATCCGTCCCTGGTTTTGAAGTCCTCACCACTACATTAATTTAGTATTAGCCTCCTACAGTCATCTGTCCCTGGTTTTGACGTTCTCACCACTTCCATTAATTTAGTATTAGCCTCAAGGCTGGTTGACCATAGAGCTGCTACCCAGACTGGGCTGGGTGGATCTCCTACAGTCATCCGTCCCTGGTTTTGAAGTCCTCACCGCTGCCATTAATTTAGTATAAGCTTCAAGGCTGGGTGACCATATAGGGGCAACCCAGCCTGGGCTGGGTGGACCTCCTACAGTCGCCGGTCCTGGTTTTGAAGTCCTCACCACTTCCATTAATTTAGTATAAGCCTCAAGGCTGGGTGACCATATAGCGGCAATGCAGCCTGGGCTGGGTGGACCTCCTACAGTCACCGGTCCTGGTTTTGAAGTCCTCACCACTACATTAATTTAGTATTAGCCTCAAGGCTGGGTGACCATAGAGCTGCAACCCAGCCTGGGCTGGGTGGATCTACTACAGTCATCCGTCGCTGGTTTTGAAGTCCTCACCACTTAATTAATTTAGTATTAGTCAAGGCTGGGTGACCATATAGCGGCAACCCAGCCTGGGCTGGGTGGACCTCCTATAGTCGCCGGTCATGGTTTTGAAGTCCTCACCACTTCCATTAATTTAGTATTAGCCTCAAGTCTGGGTGACCATATAGCGGCAACCCAGCCTGGGCTGGGTGGATCGCCTACAGTTGTCCGTCCCTGGTTTTGAAGTTCTCACCATTACATTAATATAGTATTAGCCTCAAGGCTGGGTGACCACATAGGGGCAACCCAGTCTGGGCTGGGTGGATCTCCTACAGTCATCCGTCCCTGGTTTTGATGTCCTCACCACTACATTAATTTAGTATTAGCCTCCTACAGTCATCCGTCCCTGGTTTTGACGTTCTCACCACTTCCATTAATTTAGTATAAGCCTCAAAGCTGGGTGACCATATAGCGGCAACCCAGCCTGGGCTGGGTGGAGCTCCTACAGTCGCCGGTCCTGCTTTTGAAGCCCTCACCACTTCCATTTATTTCGTATTAGCCTCAAGGCTGGGTGACCATAGAGCTGCAACCCAGCCTGGGCTGGTTGGATCTCCTACAGTCATCCGTCCCTGGTTTTGAAGTCCTCACCACTACATTAATTTAGTATTAGCCTCCCACAGTCATCTGTCCCTGGTTTTGAAGTCCTCACCACTTCCATTACTTTAGTATTAGCCTCAAGGCTGGGTGACCATAGAGCTGCAACCCAGCCTGGGCTGGGTGGATCTCCTACAGTCATCCATCCCTGGTTTTGAAGTCCTCACCACTTCCATTAATTTAGTATAAGCCTCAAGGCTGCGTGACCATATAGGAGCAACCCAGCCTGGGTTGAGTGGACATCCTACAGTCGCCGGTCCTGGTTTTGAAGTCCTCACTGCTGCCATTAATTTAGTATAAGCTTCAAGGCTGGGTGACCATATAGGGGCAACCCAGCCTGGGCTGGGTGGACCTCCTACAGTCGCCGGTCCTGGTTTTGAAGTCCTCACCACTTCCATTTTTTTAGTATTAGCCTCAAGGCTGGGTGACCATATAGCGGCAATGCAACCTGGGCTGGGTGGACCTCCTACAGTCACCGGTCCTGGTTTTGAAGTCCTCACCACTACATTAATTTAGTATTAGCCTCAAGGCTGGGTGACCATAGAGCTGCAACCCAGCCTGGGCTGGGTGGATCTACTACAGTCATCCGTCGCTGGTTTTGAAGTCCTCACCACTTAATTAATTTAGTATTAGTCAAGGCTGGGTGACCATATAGCGGCAACCCTGCCTGGGCTGGGTGGATCGCCTACAGTTGTCCGTCCCTGGTTTTGAAGTTCTCACCATTACATTAATATAGTATTAGCCTCAAGGCTGGGTGACCACATAGGGTCAACCCAGCCTGGGCTGGGTGGATCTCCTACAGTCATCCGTCCCTGGTTTTGATGTCCTCACCACTACATTAATTTAGTATTAGCCTCCTACAGTCATCCGTCCCTGGTTTTGACTTTCTCACCACTTCCATTAATTTAGCATTACCATCAAGGCTGGGTGACCAAAGAGCTGCAACCCAGCCTGGGCTGGGTGGATCTCCAACAGTCATCCGTCCCTGGTTTTGAAGTCCTCACCACTAAATTAATTTTGTATTAGTCAAGGTTGGGTGACCATATAGCGGCAACCCAGCCTGGGCTGGGTGGACCTCCTACAGTCGCCGGTCCTGGGTTTGAAGTCCTCACCACTTCCATTAATTTAGTATAAGCCTCAAAGCTGGGTGACCATATAGCGGCAACCCAGCCTGGGCTGGGTGGACCTCCTACAGTCGCCAGTCCTGGGTTTGAAGTCCTCACCACTTCCATTAATTTAGTATAAGCCTCAAAGCTGGGTGACCATATAGCGGCAACCCAGCCTGGGCTGGGTGGACCTCCTACAGTCGCCGGTCCTGCTTTTGAAGTCCTCACCACTTCCATTAATTTAGTATAAGCCTCAAGGCTGGGTGACCATAGAGCTGCAACCCAGCCTGGGCTGGGTGGATCTCCTACAGTCATCCGTCCCTGGTTTTTAAGTCCTCACCACTACATTAATTTAGTATTAGCCTCCTACAGTCATCTGTCCCTGGTTTTGAAGTCCTCACCACTTCCATTACATTAGTATTAGCCTCAAGGCTGGGTGACCATAGAGCTGCAACCCAGCCTGGGCTGGGTGGATCTCCTACAGTCATCCGTCCCTGGTTTTGAAGTCCTCACCGCTGCCATTAATTTAGTATAAGCCTCAAGGCTGGGTGACCATATAGGGGCAAACCAGCCTGGGCTGGGTGGAACTCCTACAGTCGCCGGTCCTGGTTTTGAAGTCCTCACCACTTGCATTAACTTAGTATTAGCCTCAAGGCTGGGTGACCATATAGCGGCAATCCAGCCTGGGCTGGGTGGACATCCTACAGTCACCGGTCCTGGTTTTGAAGTCCTCACCACTACATTAATTTAGTTTAGCCTCAAGGCTGGGTGACCATAGAGCTGCAAACCAGCCTGGGCTGGGTGGATCTCCTACAGTCATCCGTCCCTGGTTTTGAAGTCCTCACCACTTCCATTAATTTAGTATAAGCCTCAAGGCTGCGTGACCATATAGGAGCAACCCAGCCTGGGTTGAGTGGACATCCTACAGTCGCCGGTCCTGGTTTTGAAGTCCTCACTGCTGCCATTAATTTAGTATAAGCTTCAAGGCTGGGTGACCATATAGGGGCAACCCAGCCTGGGCTGGGTGGACCTCCTACAGTCGCCGGTCCTGGTTTTGAAGTCCTCACCACTTCCATTTTTTTAGTATTAGCCTCAAGGCTGGGTGACCATATAGCGGCAATGCAACCTGGGCTGGGTGGACCTCCTACAGTCACCGGTCCTGGTTTTGAAGTCCTCACCACTACATTAATTTAGTATTAGCCTCAAGGCTGGGTGACCATAGAGCTGCAACCCAGCCTGGGCTGGGTGGATCTACTACAGTCATCCGTCGCTGGTTTTGAAGTCCTCACCACTTAATTAATTTAGTATTAGTCAAGGCTGGGTGACCATATAGCGGCAACCCTGCCTGGGCTGGGTGGATCGCCTACAGTTGTCCGTCCCTGGTTTTGAAGTTCTCACCATTACATTAATATAGTATTAGCCTCAAGGCTGGGTGACCACATAGGGTCAACCCAGCCTGGGCTGGGTGGATCTCCTACAGTCATCCGTCCCTGGTTTTGATGTCCTCACCACTACATTAATTTAGTATTAGCCTCCTACAGTCATCCGTCCCTGGTTTTGACTTTCTCACCACTTCCATTAATTTAGCATTACCATCAAGGCTGGGTGACCAAAGAGCTGCAACCCAGCCTGGGCTGGGTGGATCTCCAACAGTCATCCGTCCCTGGTTTTGAAGTCCTCACCACTAAATTAATTTTGTATTAGTCAAGGTTGGGTGACCATATAGCGGCAACCCAGCCTGGGCTGGGTGGACCTCCTACAGTCGCCGGTCCTGGGTTTGAAGTCCTCACCACTTCCATTAATTTAGTATAAGCCTCAAAGCTGGGTGACCATATAGCGGCAACCCAGCCTGGGCTGGGTGGACCTCCTACAGTCGCCGGTCCTGCTTTTGAAGTCCTCACCACTTCCATTAATTTAGTATAAGCCTCAAGGCTGGGTGACCATAGAGCTGCAACCCAGCCTGGGCTGGGTGGATCTCCTACAGTCATCCGCCCCTGGTTTTTAAGTCCTCACCACTACATTAATTTAGTATTAGCCTCCTACAGTCATCTGTCCCTGGTTTTGAAGTCCTCACCACTTCCATTACTTTAGTATTAGCCTCAAGGCTGGGTGACCATAGAGCTGCAACCCAGCCTGGGCTGGGTGGATCTCCTACAGTCATCCGTCCCTGGTTTTGAAGTCCTCACCGCTGCCATTAATTTAGTATAAGCCTCAAGGCTGGGTGACCATATAGGGGCAAACCAGCCTGGGCTGGGTGGAACTCCTACAGTCGCCGGTCCTGGTTTTGAAGTCCTCACCACTTGCATTAACTTAGTATTAGCCTCAAGGCTGGGTGACCATATAGCGGCAATCCAGCCTGGGCTGGGTGGACATCCTACAGTCACCGGTCCTGGTTTTGAAGTCCTCACCACTACATTAATTTAGTTTAGCCTCAAGGCTGGGTGACCATAGAGCTGCAAACCAGCCTGGGCTGGGTGGATCTCCTACAGTCATCCGTCCCTGGTTTTGAAGTCCTCACCACTTCCATTAATTTAGTATTAGCCTCCAGGCTGGGTGACCATATAGCGGCAATCCAGCCTGGGCTGGGTGGACCTCCTACAGTCGCCGGTCCTGGTTTTGAAGTCCTCACAACTTCCATTAATTAAGTATTAGCCTCAAGGCTGGGTGACCATATATGGGCAACCCAGCCTGGGCTGGGTGGACCTCCTACAGTCACCGGTCCTGGGTTTGAAGTCCTCACCACTACATTAATTTAGTATTAGCCTCAAGGCTGGGTGACCATATATGGGCAACCCAGCCTGGACTGGGTGGCCCTCCTACAGTCGCCAGTCCTGGGTTTGAAGTCATCAGCAGTTCCATTAATTTAGTATAAGCCTCAAAGCAGGGTGACCATATAGCAGCAACCCAGCCTGGGCTGGGTGGACCTCCTACAGTCGCCGGTCATGGTTTTGAAGTCCTCACCAATTCCATTAATTTAGTATTAGCCTCAAGGCTGGGTGACCATAGAGCTGCAACCTAGCCGGGGCTGGGTGGAGCTCCTACATTCATCTGTCCCTGGTTTTGAAGTCCTCACCACTTGCATTTATTTAGTATTAGCCTCAAGGCTGGGTGACCATAGAGCTGCAACCCAGCCTGGGCTGGGTGGATCTCCTACTGTCATCTGTCCCTGGTTTTGAAGTCCTCACCACTTCCATTACTTTAGTATTAGCCTCAAGGCTGGGTGACCATATAGCAGCAACCCAGCCTGGGCTGGGTGGACCTCCTACAGTCGCCGGTCCTGGGTTTGAAGTCCTCACCAGTTCCATTAATTTAGTATAAGCCTCAAGGCTGGGTGACCATATAGGGGCAAACCAGCCTGGGCTGGGTGGAACTCCTACAGTCGCCGGTCCTGGTTTTGAAGTCCTCACCACTTGCATTAACTTAGTATTAGCCTCAAGGCTGGGTGACCATATAGCGGCAATCCAGCCTAGGCTGGGTGGACTTCCTACAGTCACCGGTCCTGGTTTTGAAGTCCTCACCACTACATTAATTTAGTATTAGCCTCAAGGCTGGGTGACCATAGAGCTGCAAACCAGCCTGGGCTGGGTGGATCTCCTACAGTCATCCGTCCCTGGTTTTGAAGTCCTCACCACTTCCATTAATTTAGTATTAGCCTCCAGGCTGGGTGACCATATAGCGGCAATCCAGCCTGGGCTGGGTGGACCTCCTACAGTCGCCGGTCCTGGTTTTGAAGTCCTCACAACTTCCATTAATTAAGTATTAGCCTCAAGGCTGGGTGACCATATATGGGCAACCCAGCCTGGGCTGGGTGGACCTCCTACAGTCACCGGTCCTGGGTTTGAAGTCCTCACCACTACATTAATTTAGTATTAGCCTCAAGGCTGGGTGACCATATATGGGCAACCCAGCCTGGACTGGGTGGCCCTCCTACAGTCGCCAGTCCTGGGTTTGAAGTCATCACCAGTTCCATTAATTTAGTATAAGCCTCAAAGCAGGGTGACCATATAGCAGCAACCCAGCCTGGGCTGGGTGAACCTCCTACAGTCGCCGGTCATGGTTTTGAAGTCCTCACCACTTCCATTAATTTAGTATTAGCCTCAAGGCTGGGTGACCATAGAGCTGCAACCTAGCCGGGGCTGGGTGGAGCTCCTACATTCATCTGTCCCTGGTTTTGAAGTCCTCACCACTTGCATTTATTTAGTATTAGCCTCAAGGCTGGGTGACCATAGAACTGCAACCCAGCCTGGGCTGGGTGGATCTCCTACTGTCATCCGTCCCTGGTTTTGAAGTCCTCACCACTTCTATTACTTTAGTATTAGCCTCAAGGCTGGGTGACCATAGAGCTGCAACCCAGGCTGGGCTGGGTGGATCTACAGTCGCCGGTCCTGGTTTTGAAGTCCTCACCACTTCCATTACTTTAGTATTAGCCTCAAGGCTGGGTGACCATATAGCGGCAACCCAGCCTGGGCTGGGTGGACCTCCTACCGTCGCCGGTCCTGGGTTTGAAGTCCTCACCACTTCCATTAATTTAGTATAAGCCTCAAAGCTGGGTGACCATATAGCGGCAACCCAGCCTGGGCTGGGTGGACCTCCTACAGTCGCCAGTCCTGGGTTTGAAGTCCTCACCACTTCCATTAATTTAGTATAAGCCTCAAAGCTGGGTGACCATATAGCGGCAACCCAGCCTGGGCTGGGTGGACCTCCTACAGTCGCCGGTCCTGCTTTTGAAGCCCTCACCACTTCCATTTATTTCGTATTAGCCTCAAGGCTGGGTGACCATAGAGCTGCAACCCAGCCTGGGCTGGGTGGATCTCCTACAGTCATCCGTCCCTGGTTTTTGAAGTCCTCACCACTACATTAATTTAGTATTAGCCTCCTACAGTCATCTGTCCCTGGTTTTGAAGTCCTCACCACTTCCATTACTTTAGTATTAGCCTCAAGGCTGGGTGATCATAGAGCTGCAACCCAGCCTGGGCTGGGTGGATCTCCTACAGTCATCCGTCCCTGGTTTTGAAGTCCTCACTGCTGCCATTAATTTAGTATAAGCCTCAAGGCTGGGTGACCATATAGGGGCAACCCAGCCTGGGATGGGTGGAACTCCTACAGTCGCCGATCCTGGTTTTGAAGACCTCACCACTCTCATTACTTTAGTATAAGTCTCAAGGCTGTGTGACCATATAGGGGCAACCCAGCCTGGGCAGGGTGGACGTCCTACAGTCACCGGTACTGGTTTTGAAGTCCTCAACACTTCCATTAATTTAGTATTAGCCTCAAGGCTGGGTGACTATAGAGCTGCAACCCAGCCTGGGCTGGGTGGATCTCCTATAGTCATCTGGTCCCTGGTTTTTAAGTCCTCACCACTTCCATTACTTTAGTATTAGCCTCAAGGCTGGGTGACCAGAGAGCTGCAACCCAGCCTGGGCTGGGTGGATCTCCTACAGTCATCCGTCCCTGGTTTTGAAGTCCTCACCACTTCCATTAATTTAGTATTAGCCTCAAGGCTGGGTGACCATAGAGCTGCAACCCAGCCTGGGCTGGTTGGATCTCCTACAGTCATCCGTCCCTGGTTTTGAAGTCCTCACCACTTCCATTACTTTAGTATAAGCCTGAAGGCTGGGTGACCATAGCGCTGCAACCCAGCCTTGTCTGGGTGGACCTCCTACAGTCGCCGGTCCTGGTTTTGAAGTCCTCACCACTTCCATTAATTTAGTATTAGCCTAAATGCTGGGTGACCATAGAGCTGCAACCCAGCCTGGGCTGGGTGGACCTCCTACAGTCGCCGGTCCTGGCTTTGAAGTCCTCACCACTTCCATTAATTTAGTATAAGCCTCAAAGCTGGGTGACCATATAGCGGAAACCCTGCCTGGGCTGGGTGGACCTCCTACAGTCGCCGGTCCTGGCTTTGAAGTCCTCACCACTTCCATTAATTTAGTATTAGCCTCAAGGCTGGGTGACCATAGAGCTGCAACCCAGCCTGGGCTGGGTGGATCTCCTACAGTCATCCGTCCCTGGTTTTGAAGTTCTCACCACTACATTAATTTAGTATTAGCCTCAAGGCTGGGTGACCATAGAGCTGCAACCCAGCCTGGGCTGGGTGGATCTCCTACAGTCATCCGTCCCTGGTTCTGAAGTCCTCACCACTTCCATTACTTTAGTATAAGCCTCAACGCTGGGTGACCACATAGCGGCAACCCAGCCTGGGCTGGGTGGACCTCCTACAGTCACCGGTCCTGGCTTTGAAGTCCTCACCACTTCCATTAATTTAGTATAAGCCTCAAAGCTGGGTGACCATATAGCGGCAACCCAGCCTGGGCTGGGTGGCCCTCCTACAGTCATCCGTCCCTGGTTTTGAAGTCCTTACCACTTCCATTACTTTAGTATAAGCCTCAAAGCTGGGAGACCATATAGCGGCAACCCAGCCTGGACTGGGTGGACGTCCTACAGTCACCGGTTCTGGTTTTGAAGTCCTCACCACTTCCATTAATTTAGTATAAGCCTCAAGGCTGGGTGACCATAGAGCTGCAACCCAGCCTGGGCTGGGTGGACCTCCTACAGTCGCCGATCCTGGTTTTGAAGACCTCACCACTCTCATTACTTTAGTATAAGCCTCAAGGCTGCATGACCATATAGGGGCAACCCAGCCTGGGCTGGGTGGACGTCCTACAGTCACCGGTACTGGTTTTGAAGTCCTCACCACTTCCATTAATTTAGTATAAGCCTCAAGGCTGGGTGACCATAGAGCTGCAACCCAGCCTGGGCTGGGTGGATCTCCTACAGTCATCCGGTCCCTGGTTTTTAAGTCCTCACCACTTCCATTACTTTAGTATTAGCCTCAAGGCTGGGTGACCATAGAGCTGCAACCCAGCCTGGGCTGGGTGGATCTCCTACAGTCATCCGGTCCCTGGTTTTTAGGTCCTCACCACTTCCATTACTTTAGTATTAGCCTCAAGGCTGGGTGACCATAGCGCTGCAACCCAGCCTTGTCTGGGTGGACCTCCTACAGTCGCCGGTCCTGGTTTTGAAGTCCTCACCACTTCCATTAATTTAGTATTAGCCTAAAGGCTGGGTGACCATAGAGCTGCAACCCAGCCTGGGCTGGGTGGACCTCCTACAGTCGCCGGTCCTGGCTTTGAAGTCCTCACCACTTCCATTAATTTAGTATAAGCCTCAAAGCTGGGTGACCATATAGCGGCAACCCAGCCTGGGCTGGGTGGACCTCCTACAGTCGCCGGTCCTGGCTTAGAAGTCCTCACCACTTCCATTAATTTAGTATTAGCCTCAAGGCTGGGTGACCATAGAGCTGCAACCCAGCCTGGGCTGGGTGGATCTCCTACAGTCATCCGTCCCTGGTTTTGAAGTTCTCACCACTACATTAATTTAGTATTAGCCTCAAGGCTGGGTGACCATAGAGCTGCAACCCAGCCTGGGCTGGGTGGATCTCCTATAGTCATCCGTCCCTGGTTCTGAAGTCCTCACCACTTCCATTAATTTAGTATTAGCCTCAAGGCTGGGTGACCATAGAGCTGCAACCCAGCCTGGGCTGGGTGGATCTCCTACAGTCATCCGTCCCTAGTTTTGAAGTTCTCACCACTACATTAATTTAGTATTAGCCTCAAGGCTGGGTGACCATAGAGCTGCAACCCAGCCTGGGCTGGGTGGATCTCCTACAGTCATCCGTCCCTGGTTCTGAAGTCCTCACCACTTCCATTACTTTAGTATAAGCCTCAACGCTGGGTGACCACATAGCGGCAACCCAGCCTGGGCTTGGTGGACCTCCTACAGTCACCGGTCCTGGCTTTGAAGTCCTCACCACTTCCATTAATTTAGTATAAGCCTCAAAGCTGGGTGACCATATAGCGGCAACCCAGCCTGGGCTGGGTGGCCCTCCTACAGTCATCCGTCCCTGGTTTTGAAGTCCTTACCACTTCCATTACTTTAGTATAAGCCTCAAAGCTGGGAGACCATATAGCGGCAACCCAGCCTGGACTGGGTGGACGTCCTACAGTCACCGGTTCTGGTTTTGAAGTCCTCACCACTTCCATTAATTTAGTATAAGCCTCAAGGCTGGGTGACCATAGAGCTGCAACCCAGCCTGGGCTGGGTGGACCTCCTACAGTCGCCGATCCTGGTTTTGAAGACCTCACCACTCTCATTACTTTAGTATAAGCCTCAAGGCTGCATGACCATATAGGGGCAACCCAGCCTGGGCTGGGTGGACGTCCTACAGTCACCGGTACTGGTTTTGAAGTCCTCACCACTTCCATTAATTTAGTATTAGCCTCAAGGCTGGGTGACTATAGAGCTGCAACCCAGCCTGGGCTGGGTGGATCTCCTACAGTCATCCGGTCCCTGGTTTTTAAGTCCTCACCACTTCCATTAATTTAGTATTAGCCTCAAGGCTGGGTGACCAGAGAGCTGCAACCCAGCCTGGGCTGGGTGGATCTCCTACAGTCATCCGTCCCTGGTTTTGAAGTCCTCACCACTTCCATTAATTTAGTATTAGCCTCAAGGCTGGGTGACCATAGAGCTGCAACCCAGCCTGGGCTGGTTGGATCTCCTACAGTCATCCATCCCTGGTTTTGAAGTCCTCACCACTTCCATTAGTTTAGTATTAGCCTGAAGGCTGAGTGACCATAGCGCTGCAACCCAGCCTTGTCTGGGTGGACCTCCTACAGTCGCCGGTCCTTTGAAGTCCTCACCACTTCCATTAATTTAGTATTAGCCTAAAGGCTGGGTGACCATAGAGCTGCAACCCAGCCTGGGCTGGGTGGACCTCCTACAGTCGCCGGTCCTGGCTTTGAAGTCCTCACCACTTCCATTAATTTAGTATAAGCCTCAAAGCTGGGTGACCATATAGCGGAAACCCAGCCTGGGCTGGGTGGACCTCCTACAGTCGCCGGTCCTGGCTTTGAAGTCCTCACCACTTCCATTAATTTAGTATTAGCCTCAAGGCTGGGTGACCATAGAGCTGCAACCCAGCCTGGGCTGGGTGGATCTCCTACAGTCACCGGTCCTGGCTTTGAAGTCCTCACCACTTCCATTAATTTAGTATAAGCCTCAAAGCTGGGTGACCATATAGCGGCAACCCAGCCTGGACTGGGTGGACGTCCTACAGTCACCGGTTCTGGTTTTGAAGTCCTCACCACTTCCATTAATTTAGTATAAGCCTCAAGGCTGGGTGACCATAGAGCTGCAACCCAGCCTGGGCTGGGTGGACCTCCTACAGTCGCCGATCCTGGTTTTGAAGACCTCACCACTCTCATTACTTTAGTATAAGCCTCAAGGCTGCATGACCATATAGGGGCAACCCAGCCTGGGCTGGGTGGACGTCCTACAGTCAACGGTACTGGTTTTGAAGTCCTCACCACTTCCATTAATTTAGTATAAGCCTCAAGGCTGGGTGACCATAGAGCTGCAACCCAGCCTGGGCTGGGTGGATCTCCTACAGTCATCCGGTCCCTGGTTTTTAAGTCCTCACCACTTCCATTACTTTAGTATTAGCCTCAAGGCTGGGTGACCATAGAGCTGCAACCCAGCCTGGGCTGGGTGGATCTCCTACAGTCATCCGGTCCCTGGTTTTTAGGTCCTCACCACTTCCATTACTTTAGTATTAGCCTCAAGGCTGGGTGACCATAGCGCTGCAACCCAGCCTTGTCTGGGTGGACCTCCTACAGTCGCCGGTCCTGGTTTTGAAGTCCTCACCACTTCCATTAATTTAGTATTAGCCTAAAGGCTGGGTGACCATAGAGCTGCAACCCAGCCTGGGCTGGGTGGACCTCCTACAGTCGCCGGTCCTGGCTTTGAAGTCCTCACCACTTCCATTAATTTAGTATAAGCCTCAAAGCTGGGTGACCATATAGCGGCAACCCAGCCTGGGCTGGGTGGACCTCCTACAGTCGCCGGTCCTGGCTTAGAAGTCCTCACCACTTCCATTAATTTAGTATTAGCCTCAAGGCTGGGTGACCATAGAGCTGCAACCCAGCCTGGGCTGGGTGGATCTCCTACAGTCATCCGTCCCTGGTTTTGAAGTTCTCACCACTACATTAATTTAGTATTAGCCTCAAGGCTGGGTGACCATAGAGCTGCAACCCAGCCTGGGCTGGGTGGATCTCCTATAGTCATCCGTCCCTGGTTCTGAAGTCCTCACCACTTCCATTAATTTAGTATTAGCCTCAAGGCTGGGTGACCATAGAGCTGCAACCCAGCCTGGGCTGGGTGGATCTCCTACAGTCATCCGTCCCTGGTTTTGAAGTTCTCACCACTACATTAATTTAGTATTAGCCTCAAGGCTGGGTGACCATAGAGCTGCAACCCAGCCTGGGCTGGGTGGATCTCCTACAGTCATCCGTCCCTGGTTCTGAAGTCCTCACCACTTCCATTACTTTAGTATAAGCCTCAACGCTGGGTGACCACATAGCGGCAACCCAGCCTGGGCTTGGTGGACCTCCTACAGTCACCGGTCCTGGCTTTGAAGTCCTCACCACTTCCATTAATTTAGTATAAGCCTCAAAGCTGGGTGACCATATAGCGGCAACCCAGCCTGGGCTGGGTGGCCCTCCTACAGTCATCCGTCCCTGGTTTTGAAGTCCTTACCACTTCCATTACTTTAGTATAAGCCTCAAAGCTGGGAGACCATATAGCGGCAACCCAGCCTGGACTGGGTGGACGTCCTACAGTCACCGGTTCTGGTTTTGAAGTCCTCACCACTTCCATTAATTTAGTATAAGCCTCAAGGCTGGGTGACCATAGAGCTGCAACCCAGCCTGGGCTGGGTGGACCTCCTACAGTCGCCGATCCTGGTTTTGAAGACCTCACCACTCTCATTACTTTAGTATAAGCCTCAAGGCTGCATGACCATATAGGGGCAACCCAGCCTGGGCTGGGTGGACGTCCTACAGTCACCGGTACTGGTTTTGAAGTCCTCACCACTTCCATTAATTTAGTATTAGCCTCAAGGCTGGGTGACTATAGAGCTGCAACCCAGCCTGGGCTGGGTGGATCTCCTACAGTCATCCGGTCCCTGGTTTTTAAGTCCTCACCACTTCCATTAATTTAGTATTAGCCTCAAGGCTGGGTGACCAGAGAGCTGCAACCCAGCCTGGGCTGGGTGGATCTCCTACAGTCATCCGTCCCTGGTTTTGAAGTCCTCACCACTTCCATTAATTTAGTATTAGCCTCAAGGCTGGGTGACCATAGAGCTGCAACCCAGCCTGGGCTGGTTGGATCTCCTACAGTCATCCATCCCTGGTTTTGAAGTCCTCACCACTTCCATTAGTTTAGTATTAGCCTGAAGGCTGAGTGACCATAGCGCTGCAACCCAGCCTTGTCTGGGTGGACCTCCTACAGTCGCCGGTCCTTTGAAGTCCTCACCACTTCCATTAATTTAGTATTAGCCTAAAGGCTGGGTGACCATAGAGCTGCAACCCAGCCTGGGCTGGGTGGACCTCCTACAGTCGCCGGTCCTGGCTTTGAAGTCCTCACCACTTCCATTAATTTAGTATAAGCCTCAAAGCTGGGTGACCATATAGCGGAAACCCAGCCTGGGCTGGGTGGACCTCCTACAGTCGCCGGTCCTGGCTTTGAAGTCCTCACCACTTCCATTAATTTAGTATAAGCCTCAAGGCTGGGTGACCATAGAGCTGCAACCCAGCCTGGGCTGGGTGGACCTCCTACAGTCGCCGATCCTGGTTTTGAAGACCTCACCACTCTCATTACTTTAGTATAAGCCTCAAGGCTGCATGACCATATAGGGGCAACCCAGCCTGGGCTGGGTGGACGTCCTACAGTCACCGGTACTGGTTTTGAAGTCCTCACCACTTCCATTAATTTAGTATAAGCCTCAAGGCTGGGTGACCATAGAGCTGCAACCCAGCCTGGGCTGGGTGGATCTCCTACAGTCATCCGGTCCCTGGTTTTTAAGTCCTCACCACTTCCATTACTTTAGTATTAGCCTCAAGGCTGGGTGACCATAGAGCTGCAACCCAGCCTGGGCTGGGTGGATCTCCTACAGTCATCCGGTCCCTGGTTTTTAGGTCCTCACCACTTCCATTACTTTAGTATTAGCCTCAAGGCTGGGTGACCATAGCGCTGCAACCCAGCCTTGTCTGGGTGGACCTCCTACAGTCGCCGGTCCTGGTTTTGAAGTCCTCACCACTTCCATTAATTTAGTATTAGCCTAAAGGCTGGGTGACCATAGAGCTGCAACCCAGCCTGGGCTGGGTGGACCTCCTACAGTCGCCGGTCCTGGCTTTGAAGTCCTCACCACTTCCATTAATTTAGTATAAGCCTCAAAGCTGGGTGACCATATAGCGGCAACCCAGCCTGGGCTGGGTGGACCTCCTACAGTCGCCGGTCCTGGCTTAGAAGTCCTCACCACTTCCATTAATTTAGTATTAGCCTCAAGGCTGGGTGACCATAGAGCTGCAACCCAGCCTGGGCTGGGTGGATCTCCTACAGTCATCCGTCCCTGGTTTTGAAGTTCTCACCACTACATTAATTTAGTATTAGCCTCAAGGCTGGGTGACCATAGAGCTGCAACCCAGCCTGGGCTGGGTGGATCTCCTATAGTCATCCGTCCCTGGTTCTGAAGTCCTCACCACTTCCATTAATTTAGTATTAGCCTCAAGGCTGGGTGACCATAGAGCTGCAACCCAGCCTGGGCTGGGTGGATCTCCTACAGTCATCCGTCCCTGGTTTTGAAGTTCTCACCACTACATTAATTTAGTATTAGCCTCAAGGCTGGGTGACCATAGAGCTGCAACCCAGCCTGGGCTGGGTGGATCTCCTACAGTCATCCGTCCCTGGTTCTGAAGTCCTCACCACTTCCATTACTTTAGTATAAGCCTCAACGCTGGGTGACCACATAGCGGCAACCCAGCCTGGGCTTGGTGGACCTCCTACAGTCACCGGTCCTGGCTTTGAAGTCCTCACCACTTCCATTAATTTAGTATAAGCCTCAAAGCTGGGTGACCATATAGCGGCAACCCAGCCTGGGCTGGGTGGCCCTCCTACAGTCATCCGTCCCTGGTTTTGAAGTCCTTACCACTTCCATTACTTTAGTATAAGCCTCAAAGCTGGGAGACCATATAGCGGCAACCCAGCCTGGACTGGGTGGACGTCCTACAGTCACCGGTTCTGGTTTTGAAGTCCTCACCACTTCCATTAATTTAGTATAAGCCTCAAGGCTGGGTGACCATAGAGCTGCAACCCAGCCTGGGCTGGGTGGACCTCCTACAGTCGCCGATCCTGGTTTTGAAGACCTCACCACTCTCATTACTTTAGTATAAGCCTCAAGGCTGCATGACCATATAGGGGCAACCCAGCCTGGGCTGGGTGGACGTCCTACAGTCACCGGTACTGGTTTTGAAGTCCTCACCACTTCCATTAATTTAGTATTAGCCTCAAGGCTGGGTGACTATAGAGCTGCAACCCAGCCTGGGCTGGGTGGATCTCCTACAGTCATCCGGTCCCTGGTTTTTAAGTCCTCACCACTTCCATTAATTTAGTATTAGCCTCAAGGCTGGGTGACCAGAGAGCTGCAACCCAGCCTGGGCTGGGTGGATCTCCTACAGTCATCCGTCCCTGGTTTTGAAGTCCTCACCACTTCCATTAATTTAGTATTAGCCTCAAGGCTGGGTGACCATAGAGCTGCAACCCAGCCTGGGCTGGTTGGATCTCCTACAGTCATCCATCCCTGGTTTTGAAGTCCTCACCACTTCCATTAGTTTAGTATTAGCCTGAAGGCTGAGTGACCATAGCGCTGCAACCCAGCCTTGTCTGGGTGGACCTCCTACAGTCGCCGGTCCTTTGAAGTCCTCACCACTTCCATTAATTTAGTATTAGCCTAAAGGCTGGGTGACCATAGAGCTGCAACCCAGCCTGGGCTGGGTGGACCTCCTACAGTCGCCGGTCCTGGCTTTGAAGTCCTCACCACTTCCATTAATTTAGTATAAGCCTCAAAGCTGGGTGACCATATAGCGGAAACCCAGCCTGGGCTGGGTGGACCTCCTACAGTCGCCGGTCCTGGCTTTGAAGTCCTCACCACTTCCATTAATTTAGTATTAGCCTCAAGGCTGGGTGACCATAGAGCTGCAACCCAGCCTGGGCTGGGTGGATCTCCTACAGTCACCGGTCCTGGCTTTGAAGTCCTCACCACTTCCATTAATTTAGTATAAGCCTCAAAGCTGGGTGACCATATAGCGGCAACCCAGCCTGGGCTGGGTGGCCCTCCTACAGTCATCCGTCCCTGGTTTTGAAGTCCTCACCACTTCCATTACTTTAGTATAAGCCTCAAAGCTGGGAGACCATATAGCGGCAAACCAGCCTGGACTGGATGGACGTCCTACAGTCACCGGTTCTGATTTTGAAGTCCTCACCACTTCCATTAATTTAGTATAAGCCTCAAGGCTGGGTGATCATAGAGCTGCAACCCAGCCTGGGCTGGGTGGACCTCCTACAGTCGCCGATCCTGGTTTTGAAGACCTCACCACTCTCATTACTTTAGTATAAGCCTCAAGGCTGCATGACCATATAGGGGCAACCCAGCCTGGGCTGGGTGGACGTCCTACAGTCACCGGTACTGGTTTTGAAGTCCTCACCACTTCCATTAATTTAGTATCAGCCTCAAGGCTGGGTGACCATATAGGGGCAACCCAGCCTGGGCTGGGTGGCCCTCCCACAGTCATCTGTCCCTGGTTTTGAAGTCCTCACCGCTTCCATTACTTTAGTATAAGCCTCAAAGCTGGGTGACCATATAGCTGCAACCCAGCCTGGGCTGGGTGGATCTCCTACAGTCATCCGGTCCCTGGTTTTGAAGTCCTCACCACTTCCATTACTTTAGTGTTAGCCTCAAGGCTGGGTGACCATAGAGCTGCAACCCAGCCTGGGCTGGGTGGATCTCCTACAGTCATCCGGTCCCTGGTTTTTAAGTCCTCACCACTTCCATTACTTTAGTATTAGCCTCAAGGCTGGGTGACCAGAGAGCTGCAACCCAGCCTGGGCTGGGTGGATCTCCTACAGTCATCCGTCCCTGGTTTTGAAGTCCTCACCACTTCCATTAATTTAGCATTAGCCTCAAGGCTGGGTGACCATAGAGCTGCAACCCAGCCTGGGCTGGGTGGATCTCCTACAGTCATCCGTCCCTGGTTTTGAAGTCCTCACCACTTCCATTACTTTAGTATAAGCCTTAAGGCTGGGTGACCATAGCGCTGCAACCCAGCCTTGTCTGGGTGGACCTCCTTCAGTCGCCGGTCCTGGTTTTGAAGTCCTCACCACTTCCATTAATTTAGTATTAGCCTAAAGGCTGGGTGACCATAGAGCTGCAACCCAGCCTGGGCTGGGTGGACCTCCTACAGTCGCCAGTCCTGGCTTTGAAGTCCTCACCACTTCCATTAATTTAGTATAAGCCTCAAAGCTGGGTGACCATATAGCGGAAACCCAGCCTGGGCTGGGTGGACCTCCTACAGTCGCCGGTCCTGACTTTGAAGTCCTCACCACTTCCATTAATTTAGTATTAGCCTCAAGGCTTGGTGACCATAGAGCTGCAACCCAGCCTGGGCTGGTTGGATCTCCTACAGTCATCCGTCCCTGGTTTTGAAGTTCTCACCACTACATTAATTTAGTATTAGCCTCAAGGCTGGGTGACCATAGAGCGGCAACCCAGCCTGGGCTGGGTGGACCTCCTACAGTCACCGGTCCTGGCTTTGAAGTCCTCACCACTTCCATTAATTTAGTATAAGCCTCAAAGCTGGGTGACCATATAGCGGCAACCCAGCCTGGGCTGGGTGGCCCTCCTACAGTCATCCGTCCCTGGTTTTGAAGTCCGTACCACTTCCATTACTTTAGTATAAGCCTCAAAGCTGGGAGACCATATAGCGGCAACCCAGCCTGGGCTGGGTGGACGTCCTACAGTCACCGGTTCTGGTTTTGAAGTCCTCACCACTTCCATTAATTAAGTATAAGCCTCAAGGCTGGGTGACCATAGAGCTGCAACCCAGCCTGGGCTGGGTGGACCTCCTACAGTCGCCGATCCTGGTTTTGAAGACCTCACCACTCTCATTACTTTAGTATAAGCCTCAAGGCTGCGTGACCATATAGGGGCAACCCAGCCTGGGCTGGGTGGACGTCCTACAGTCACCGGTACTGGTTTTGAAGTCCTCACCACTTCCATTAATTTAGTATTAGCCTCAAGGCTGGGTGACTATAGAGCTGCAACCCAGCCTGGGCTGGGTGGATCTCCTACAGTCATCCGGTCCCTGGTTTTTAAGTCCTCACCACTTCCATTAATTTAGTATTAGCCTCAAGGCTGGGTGACCAGAGAGCTGCAACCCAGCCTGGGCTGGGTGGATCTCCTACAGTCATCCGTCCCTGGTTTTGAAGTCCTCACCACTTCCATTAATTTAGTATTAGCCTCAAAGCTGGGTGACCATAGAGCTGCAACCCAGCCTTGGCTGGTTGGATCTCCTACAGTCATCCGTCCCTGGTTTTGAAGTCCTCACCACTTCCATTAGTTTAGTATTAGCCTGAAGGCTGGGTGACCATAGCGCTGCAACCCAGCCTTGTCTGGGTGGACCTCCTACAGTCGCCGGTCCTTTGAAGTCCTCACCACTTCGATTAATTTAGTATTAGCCTAAAGGCTGGGTGACCATAGAGCTGCAACCCAGCCTGGGCTGGGTGGACCTCCTACAGTCGCCGGTCCTGGCTTTGAAGTCCTCACCACTTCCATTAATTTAGTATAAGCCTCAAAGCTGGGTGACCATATAGCGGAAACCCAGCCTGGGCTGGGTGGACCTCCTACAGTCGCCGGTCCTGGCTTTGAAGTCCTCACCACTTCCATTAATTTAGTATTAGCCTCAAGGCTGGGTGACCATAGAGCTGCAACCCAGCCTGGGCTGGGTGGATCTCCTATAGTCATCCGTCCCTGGTTTTGAAGTTCTCACCACTACATTAATTTAGTATTAGCCTCAAGGCTGGGTGACCATAGAGCTGCAACCCAGCCTGGGCTGGGTGGATCTCCTACAGTCATCCGTCCCTGGTTCTGAAGTCCTCACCACTTCCATTACTTTAGTATAAGCCTCAACGCTGGGTGACCACATAGCGGCAACCCAGCCTGGGCTGGGTGGACCTCCTACAGTCACCGGTCCTGGCTTTGAAGTCCTCACCACTTCCATTAATTTAGTATAAGCCTCAAGGCTGGGTGACCATATAGCAGCAACCCAGCCTGGGCTGGGTGGCCCTCCTACAGTCATCCGTCCCTGGTTTTGAAGTCCTTACCACTTCCATTACTTTAGTATAAGCCTCAAAGCTGGGAGACCATATAGCGGCAACCCAGCCTGGGCTGGGTGGACGTCCTACAGTCACCGGTTCTGGTTTTGAAGTCCTCACCACTTCCATTAATTTAGTATAAGCCTCAAGGCTGGGTGACCATAGAGCTGCAACCCAGCCTGGGCTGGGTGGACCTCCTACAGTCGCCGATCCTGGTTTTGAAGACCTCACCACTCTCATTACTTTAGTATGAGCCTCAAGGCTGCGTGACCATATAGGGGCAACCCAGCCTGGGCTGGGTGGACGTCCTACAGTCACCGGTACTGGTTTTGAAGTCCTCACCACTTCCATTAATTTAGTATCAGCCTCAAGGCTGGGTGACCATATAGGGGCAACCCAGCCTGGGCTGGGTGGCCCTCCCACAGTCATCTGTCCCTGGTTTTGAAGTCCTCACCGCTTCCATTACTTTAGTATAAGCCTCAAAGCTGGGTGACCATATAGCTGCAACCCAGCCTGGGCTGGGTGGATCTCCTACAGTCATCCGGTCCCTGGTTTTGAAGTCCTCACCACTTCCATTACTTTAGTATTAGCCTCAAGGCTGGGTGACCATAGAGCTGCAACCCAGCCTGGGCTGGGTGGATCTCCTACAGTCATCCGGTCCCTGGTTTTTAAGTCCTCACCACTTCCATTACTTTAGTATTAGCCTCAAGGCTGGGTGACCAGAGAGCTGCAACCCAGCCTGGGCTGGGTGGATCTCCTACAGTCATCCGTCCCTGGTTTTGAAGTCCTCACCACTTCCATTAATTTAGCATTAGCCTCAAGTCTGGGTGACCATAGAGCTGCAACCCAGCCTGGGCTGGGTGGATCTCCTACAGTCATCCGTCCCTGGTTTTGAAGTCCTCACCACTTCCATTACTTTAGTATAAGCCTTAAGGCTGGGTGACCATAGCGCTGCAACCCAGCCTTGTCTGGGTGGACCTCCTTCAGTCGCCGGTCCTGGTTTTGAAGTCCTCACCACTTCCATTAATTTAGTATTAGCCTAAAGGCTGGGTGACCATAGAGCTGCAACCCAGCCTGGGCTGGGTGGACCTCCTACAGTCGCCAGTCCTGGCTTTGAAGTCCTCACCACTTCCATTAATTTAGTATAAGCCTCAAAGCTGGGTGACCATATAGCGGAAACCCAGCCTGGGCTGGGTGGACCTCCTACAGTCGCCGGTCCTGACTTTGAAGTCCTCACCACTTCCATTAATTTAGTATTAGCCTCAAGGCTTGGTGACCATAGAGCTGCAACCCAGCCTGGGCTGGTTGGATCTCCTACAGTCATCCGTCCCTGGTTTTGAAGTTCTCACCACTACATTAATTTAGTATTAGCCTCAAGGCTGGGTGACCATAGAGCTGCAACCCAGCCTGGGCTGGGTGGATCTCCTACAGTCATCCGTCCCTGGTTCTGAAGTCCTCACCACTTCCATTACTTTAGTATAAGCCTCAACGCTGGGTGACCACATAGCGGCAACCCAGCCTGGGCTGGGTGGACATCCTACAGTCACCGGTCCTGGCTTTGAAGTCCTCACCACTTCCATTAATTTAGTATAAGCCTCAAAGCTGGGTGACCATATAGCGGCAACCCAGCCTGGGCTGGGTGGCCCTCCTACAGTCATCCGTCCCTGGTTTTGAAGTCCGTACCACTTCCATTACTTTAGTATAAGCCTCAAAGCTGGGAGACCATATAGCGGCAACCCAGCCTGGGCTGGGTGGACGTCCTACAGTCACCGGTTCTGGTTTTGAAGTCCTCACCACTTCCATTAATTAAGTATAAGCCTCAAGGCTGGGTGACCATAGAGCTGCAACCCAGCCTGGGCTGGGTGGACCTCCTACAGTCGCCGATCCTGGTTTTGAAGACCTCACCACTCTCATTACTTTAGTATAAGCCTCAAGGCTGCGTGACCATATAGGGGCAACCCAGCCTGGGCTGGGTGGACGTCCTACAGTCACCGGTACTGGTTTTGAAGTCCTCACCACTTCCATTAATTTAGTATTAGCCTCAAGGCTGGGTGACTATAGAGCTGCAACCCAGCCTGGGCTGGGTGGATCTCCTACAGTCATCCGGTCCCTGGTTTTTAAGTCCTCACCACTTCCATTAATTTAGTATTAGCCTCAAGGCTGGGTGACCAGAGAGCTGCAACCCAGCCTGGGCTGGGTGGATCTCCTACAGTCATCCGTCCCTGGTTTTGAAGTCCTCACCACTTCCATTAATTTAGTATTAGCCTCAAGGCTGGGTGACCATAGAGCTGCAACCCAGCCTGGGCTGGTTGGATCTCCTACAGTCATCCGTCCCTGGTTTTGAAGTCCTCACCACTTCCATTAGTTTAGTATTAGCCTGAAGGCTGGGTGACCATAGCGCTGCAACCCAGCCTTGTCTGGGTGGACCTCCTACAGTCGCCGGTCCTTTGAAGTCCTCACCACTTCGATTAATTTAGTATTAGCCTAAAGGCTGGGTGACCATAGAGCTGCAACCCAGCCTGGGCTGGGTGGACCTCCTACAGTCGCCGGTCCTGGCTTTGAAGTCCTCACCACTTCCATTAATTTAGTATAAGCCTCAAAGCTGGGTGACCATATAGCGGAAACCCAGCCTGGGCTGGGTGGACCTCCTACAGTCGCCGGTCCTGGCTTTGAAGTCCTCACCACTTCCATTAATTTAGTATTAGCCTCAAGGCTGGGTGACCATAGAGCTGCAACCCAGCCTGGGCTGGGTGGATCTCCTATAGTCATCCGTCCCTGGTTTTGAAGTTCTCACCACTACATTAATTTAGTATTAGCCTCAAGGCTGGGTGACCATAGAGCTGCAACCCAGCCTGGGCTGGGTGGATCTCCTACAGTCATCCGTCCCTGGTTCTGAAGTCCTCACCACTTCCATTACTTTAGTATAAGCCTCAACGCTGGGTGACCACATAGCGGCAACCCAGCCTGGGCTGGGTGGACCTCCTACAGTCACCGGTCCTGGCTTTGAAGTCCTCACCACTTCCATTAATTTAGTATAAGCCTCAAGGCTGGGTGACCATATAGCAGCAACCCAGCCTGGGCTGGGTGGCCCTCCTACAGTCATCCGTCCCTGGTTTTGAAGTCCTTACCACTTCCATTACTTTAGTATAAGCCTCAAAGCTGGGAGACCATATAGCGGCAACCCAGCCTGGGCTGGGTGGACGTCCTACAGTCACCGGTTCTGGTTTTGAAGTCCTCACCACTTCCATTAATTTAGTATAAGCCTCAAGGCTGGGTGACCATAGAGCTGCAACCCAGCCTGGGCTGGGTGGACCTCCTACAGTCGCCGATCCTGGTTTTGAAGACCTCACCACTCTCATTACTTTAGTATGAGCCTCAAGGCTGCGTGACCATATAGGGGCAACCCAGCCTGGGCTGGGTGGACGTCCTACAGTCACCGGTACTGGTTTTGAAGTCCTCACCACTTCCATTAATTTAGTATAAGCCTCAAGGCTGGGTGACCATATAGGGGCAACCCAGCCTGGGCTGGGTGCCCTCCTACAGTCATCCGTCCCTGGTTTTGAAGTCCTCACCACTTCCATTACTTTAGTATAAGCCTGACAGCTGGGTGACCATATAGCGCCAACCCAGCCTGGGCTGGGTGGACCTCCTACAGTCGCCGGTCCTGGTTTTGAAGTCCTCACCACTTCCATTAATTAAGTATTAGCCTCAAGGCTGAGTGACCATAGAGCTGCAACCCAGCCTGGGCTGGGTGGACCTCCAACAGTCGCCGGTCCTGGCTTTGATGTCCTCACCACTTCCATTAATTTAGTATAAGCCTCAAAGCTGGGTGACCATATAGCGGCAACCCAGCCTGGGCTGGGTGGACCTCCTACAGTCACCGGTCCTGGCCTTGAAGTCCTCACCACTTCCATTACTTTAGTATTAGCCTCAAGGCTGGGTGACCAAAGAGCTGCAACCCAGCCTGGGCTGGGTGGATCTCCTACAGTCATCCGTCCCTGGTTTTGAAGTCCTCACCACTTCCATTACTTTAGTATAAGCCTTAAGGCTGGGTGACCATAGAGCTGCAACCCAGCCTGGGCTGGGTGGACCTCCTACAGTCATCCGTCCCTGGTTTTGAAGTCCTCACCACTTCCATTACTTTAGTATTAGCCTCAAGGCTGGGTGACCATAGAGCTGCAACCCAGCCTGGGCTGGGTGGACCTCCTTCAGTCATCCGTCCCTGGTTTTGAAGTCCTCACCACTTCCATTACTTTAGTATAAGCCTCAATGCTGGGTGACCATATAGGGGCAACACAGCCTGGGCTGGGTGGCCCTCCTACAGTCATCCCTCCCTGGTTTTGAAGTCCTCACCACTTCCATTACTTTAGTATAAGCCTCAAGGCTGGGTGACCATAGAGCTGCAACCCAGCCTGGGCTGGGTGGATCTCCTACAGTCATCCGTCCCTGGTTTTTAAGTCCTCACCACTTCCATTACTTTAGTATTAGCCTCAAGGCTGGGTGACCATAGAGCTGCAACCCAGCCTGGGCTGGGTGGATCTCCTACAGTCATCCAACCCTGGTTTTGAAGTCCTCACCACTTCCACTAATTTAGTATTAGCCTCAAGGCTGGGTGACCATAGAGCTGCAACCCAGCCTGGGCTGGGTGGCCCTCCTACAGTCATCCGTCCCTGGTTTTGAAGTCCTCAGCACTTCCATTACTTTAGTATAAGCCTCAAGGCTGGGTGACCATATAGGGGCAACCCAGCCTGGGCTGGGTGGCCCTCCTACAGTCATCCATCCCTGGTTTTGAAGTCCTCACCACTTCCATTACTTTAGTATAAGCCTGACAGCTGGGTGACCATATAGCGGCAACCCAGCCTGGGCTGGGTGCATTTCCTACAGTCGCCGGTCCTGGCTTTGATGTCCTCACTACTTCCTTTAATTTAGTATAAGCCTCAAAGCTGGGTGACCATATAGCGGCAACCCAGCCTGGGCTGGGTGGACCTCCTACAGTCGCCGGTCCTGGTTTTGAAGTCCTCACCACTTCCATTAATTAAGTATTAGCCTCAAGGCTGAGTGACCATAGAGCTGCAACCCAGCCTGGGCTGGGTGGACCTCCAACAGTCGCCGGTCCTGGCTTTGATGTCCTCACCACTTCCATTAATTTAGTATAAGCCTCAAAGCTGGGTGACCATATAGCGGCAACCCAGCCTGGGCTGGGTGGACCTCCTACAGTCACCGGTCCTGGCCTTGAAGTCCTCACCACTTCCATTACTTTAGTATTAGCCTCAAGGCTGGGTGACCAAAGAGCTGCAACCCAGCCTGGGCTGGGTGGATCTCCTACAGTCATCCGTCCCTGGTTTTGAAGTCCTCACCACTTCCATTACTTTAGTATAAGCCTTAAGGCTGGGTGACCATAGAGCTGCAACCCAGCCTGGGCTGGGTGGACCTCCTACAGTCATCCGTCCCTGGTTTTGAAGTCCTCACCACTTCCATTACTTTAGTATTAGCCTCAAGGCTGGGTGACCATAGAGCTGCAACCCAGCCTGGGCTGGGTGGACCTCCTTCAGTCATCCGTCCCTGGTTTTGAAGTCCTCACCACTTCCATTACTTTAGTATAAGCCTCAATGCTGGGTGACCATATAGGGGCAACACAGCCTGGGCTGGGTGGCCCTCCTACAGTCATCCCTCCCTGGTTTTGAAGTCCTCACCACTTCCATTACTTTAGTATAAGCCTCAAGGCTGGGTGACCATAGAGCTGCAACCCAGCCTGGGCTGGGTGGATCTCCTACAGTCATCCGTCCCTGGTTTTTAAGTCCTCACCACTTCCATTACTTTAGTATTAGCCTCAAGGCTGGGTGACCATAGAGCTGCAACCCAGCCTGGGCTGGGTGGATCTCCTACAGTCATCCAACCCTGGTTTTGAAGTCCTCACCACTTCCACTAATTTAGTATTAGCCTCAAGGCTGGGTGACCATAGAGCTGCAACCCAGCCTGGGCTGGGTGGCCCTCCTACAGTCATCCGTCCCTGGTTTTGAAGTCCTCAGCACTTCCATTACTTTAGTATAAGCCTCAAGGCTGGGTGACCATATAGGGGCAACCCAGCCTGGGCTGGGTGGCCCTCCTACAGTCATCCATCCCTGGTTTTGAAGTCCTCACCACTTCCATTACTTTAGTATAAGCCTGACAGCTGGGTGACCATATAGCGGCAACCCAGCCTGGGCTGGGTGCATTTCCTACAGTCGCCGGTCCTGGCTTTGATGTCCTCACTACTTCCTTTAATTTAGTATAAGCCTCAAAGCTGGGTGACCATATAGCGGCAACCCAGCCTGGGCTGGGTGGACCTCCTACAGTCACCGGTCCTGGCCTTGAAGTTCTCACCACTTCCATTACTTTAGTATTAGCCTCAAGGCTGGGTGACCAAAGAGCTGCAACCCAGCCTTGTCTGGGTGGACCTCCTACAGTCGCCGGTCCTGGTTTTGAAGTCCTCACCACTTCCATTATTTAGTATTAGCCTAAAGGCTGGGTGACCATAGAGCTGCAACCCAGCCTGGGCTGGGTGGACCTCCTACAGTCGCCGGTCCTGGCTTTGAAGTCCTCACCACTTCCATTAATTTAGTATAAGCCTCAAAGCTGGGTGACCATATAGCGGAAACCCAGCCTGGGCTGGGTGGACCTCCTACAGTCGCCAGTCCTGGCTTTGAAGTCCTCACCACTTCCATTAATTTAGTATTAGCCTCAAGGCTGGGTGACCATAGAGCTGCAACCCAGCCTGGGCTGGGTGGATCTCCTACAGTCATCCGTCCCTGGTTTTGAAGTTCTCACCACTACATTAATTTAGTATTAGCCTCAAGGCTGGGTGACCATAGAGCTGCAACCGAGCCTGGGCTGGGTGGATCTCCTACAGTCATCCGTCCCTGGTTCTGAAGTCCTCACCACTTCCATTACTTTAGTATATGCCTCAACGCTGGGTGACCACATAGCGGCAACCCAGCCTGGGCTGGGTGGACCTCCTACAGTCACCGGTCCTGGCTTTGAAGTCCTCACCACTTCCATTAATTTAGTATAAGCCTCAAAGCTGGGTGACGATATAGCGGCAACCCAGCCTGGGCTGGGTGGCCCTCCTACAGTCATCCGTCCCTGGTTTTGAAGTCCTTACCACTTCCATTACTTTAGTATAAGCCTCAAAGCTGGGAGACCATATAGCGGCAACCCAGCCTGGGCTGGGTGGACGTCCTACAGTCACCGGTTCTGGTTTTTAAGTCCTCACCACTTCCATTAATTTAGTATAAGCCTCAAGGCTGGGTGACCATAGAGCTGCAACCCAGCCTGGGCTGGGTGGACCTCCTACAGTCGCCGATCCTGGTTTTGAAGACCTCACCACTCTCATTACTTTAGTATAAGCCTCAAGGCTGCGTGAACATATAGGGGCAACCCAGCCTGGGCTGGGTGGACGTCCTACAGTCACCGGTACTGGTTTTGAAGTCCTCACCACTTCCATTAATTTAGTATAAGCCTCAAGGCTGGGTGACCATATAGGGGCAACCCAGCCTGGGCTGGGTGCCCTCCTACAGTCATCCGTCCCTGGTTTTGAAGTCCTCACCACTTCCATTACTTTAGTATAAGCCTGACAGCTGGGTGACCATATAGCGGCAACCCAGCCTGGGCTGGGTGGACTTCCTACAGTCGCCGGTCCTGGTTTTGAAGTCCTCACCACTTCCATTAATTAAGTATTAGCCTCAAGGCTGAGTGACCATAGAGCTGCAACCCAGCCTGGGCTGGGTGGACCTCCTACAGTCGCTGGTCCTGGCTTTGATGTCCTCACCACTTCCATTAATTTAGTATAAGCCTCAAAGCTGGGTGACCATATAGCGGCAACCCAGCCTGGGCTGGGTGGACCTCCTACAGTCACCGGTCCTGGCCTTGAAGTCCTCACCACTTCCATTACTTTAGTATTAGCCTCAAGGCTGGGTGACCAAAGAGCTGCAACCCAGCCTGGGCTGGGTGGATCTCCTACAGTCATCCGTCCCTGGTTTTGAAGTCCTCACCACTTCCATTACTTTAGTATAAGCCTTAAGGCTGGGTGACCATAGAGCTGCAACCCAGCCTGGGCTGGGTGGACCTCCTACAGTCATCCGTCCCTGGTTTTGAAGTCCTCACCACTTCCATTACTTTAGTATTAGCCTCAAGGCTGGGTGACCATAGAGCTGCAACCCAGCCTGGGCTGGGTGGACCTCCTACAGTCATCCGTCCCTGGTTTTTAAGTCCTCACCACTTCCATTACTTTAGTATAAGCCTCAAGGCTGGGTGACCATATAGGGGCAACACAGCCTGGGCTGGGTGGCCCTCCTACAGTCATCCCTCCCTGGTTTTGAAGTCCTCACCACTTCCATTACTTTAGTATAAGCCTCAAGGCTGGGTGACCATAGAGCTGCAACCCAGCCTGGGCTGGGTGGATCTCCTACAGTCATCCGTCCCTGGTTTTTAAGTCCTCACCACTTCCATTACTTTAGTATTAGCCTCAAGGCTGGGTGACCATAGAGCTGCAACCCAGCCTGGGCTGGGTGGATCTCCTACAGTCATCCAACCCTGGTTTTGAAGTCCTCACCACTTCCACTAATTTAGTATTAGCCTCAAGGCTGGGTGACCATAGAGCTGCAACCCAGCCTGGGCTGGGTGGCCCTCCTACAGTCATCCGTCCCTGGTTTTGAAGTCCTCAGCACTTCCATTACTTTAGTATAAGCCTCAAGGCTGGGTGACCATATAGGGGCAACCCAGCCTGGGCTGGGTGGCCCTCCTACAGTCATCCATCCCTGGTTTTGAAGTCCTCACCACTTCCATTACTTTAGTATAAGCCTGACAGCTGGGTGACCATATAGCGGCAACCCAGCCTGGGCTGGGTGCATTTCCTACAGTCGCCGGTCCTGGCTTTGATGTCCTCACTACTTCCTTTAATTTAGTATAAGCCTCAAAGCTGGGTGACCATATAGCGGCAACCCAGCCTGGGCTGGGTGGACCTCCTACAGTCGCCGGTCCTGGTTTTGAAGTCCTCACCACTTCCATTAATTAAGTATTAGCCTCAAGGCTGAGTGACCATAGAGCTGCAACCCAGCCTGGGCTGGGTGGACCTCCAACAGTCGCCGGTCCTGGCTTTGATGTCCTCACCACTTCCATTAATTTAGTATAAGCCTCAAAGCTGGGTGACCATATAGCGGCAACCCAGCCTGGGCTGGGTGGACCTCCTACAGTCACCGGTCCTGGCCTTGAAGTCCTCACCACTTCCATTACTTTAGTATTAGCCTCAAGGCTGGGTGACCAAAGAGCTGCAACCCAGCCTGGGCTGGGTGGATCTCCTACAGTCATCCGTCCCTGGTTTTGAAGTCCTCACCACTTCCATTACTTTAGTATAAGCCTTAAGGCTGGGTGACCATAGAGCTGCAACCCAGCCTGGGCTGGGTGGACCTCCTACAGTCATCCGTCCCTGGTTTTGAAGTCCTCACCACTTCCATTACTTTAGTATTAGCCTCAAGGCTGGGTGACCATAGAGCTGCAACCCAGCCTGGGCTGGGTGGACCTCCTTCAGTCATCCGTCCCTGGTTTTGAAGTCCTCACCACTTCCATTACTTTAGTATAAGCCTCAATGCTGGGTGACCATATAGGGGCAACACAGCCTGGGCTGGGTGGCCCTCCTACAGTCATCCCTCCCTGGTTTTGAAGTCCTCACCACTTCCATTACTTTAGTATAAGCCTCAAGGCTGGGTGACCATAGAGCTGCAACCCAGCCTGGGCTGGGTGGATCTCCTACAGTCATCCGTCCCTGGTTTTTAAGTCCTCACCACTTCCATTACTTTAGTATTAGCCTCAAGGCTGGGTGACCATAGAGCTGCAACCCAGCCTGGGCTGGGTGGATCTCCTACAGTCATCCAACCCTGGTTTTGAAGTCCTCACCACTTCCACTAATTTAGTATTAGCCTCAAGGCTGGGTGACCATAGAGCTGCAACCCAGCCTGGGCTGGGTGGCCCTCCTACAGTCATCCGTCCCTGGTTTTGAAGTCCTCAGCACTTCCATTACTTTAGTATAAGCCTCAAGGCTGGGTGACCATATAGGGGCAACCCAGCCTGGGCTGGGTGGCCCTCCTACAGTCATCCATCCCTGGTTTTGAAGTCCTCACCACTTCCATTACTTTAGTATAAGCCTGACAGCTGGGTGACCATATAGCGGCAACCCAGCCTGGGCTGGGTGCATTTCCTACAGTCGCCGGTCCTGGCTTTGATGTCCTCACTACTTCCTTTAATTTAGTATAAGCCTCAAAGCTGGGTGACCATATAGCGGCAACCCAGCCTGGGCTGGGTGGACCTCCTACAGTCACCGGTCCTGGCCTTGAAGTTCTCACCACTTCCATTACTTTAGTATTAGCCTCAAGGCTGGGTGACCAAAGAGCTGCAACCCAGCCTTGTCTGGGTGGACCTCCTACAGTCGCCGGTCCTGGTTTTGAAGTCCTCACCACTTCCATTATTTAGTATTAGCCTAAAGGCTGGGTGACCATAGAGCTGCAACCCAGCCTGGGCTGGGTGGACCTCCTACAGTCGCCGGTCCTGGCTTTGAAGTCCTCACCACTTCCATTAATTTAGTATAAGCCTCAAAGCTGGGTGACCATATAGCGGAAACCCAGCCTGGGCTGGGTGGACCTCCTACAGTCGCCAGTCCTGGCTTTGAAGTCCTCACCACTTCCATTAATTTAGTATTAGCCTCAAGGCTGGGTGACCATAGAGCTGCAACCCAGCCTGGGCTGGGTGGATCTCCTACAGTCATCCGTCCCTGGTTTTGAAGTTCTCACCACTACATTAATTTAGTATTAGCCTCAAGGCTGGGTGACCATAGAGCTGCAACCGAGCCTGGGCTGGGTGGATCTCCTACAGTCATCCGTCCCTGGTTCTGAAGTCCTCACCACTTCCATTACTTTAGTATATGCCTCAACGCTGGGTGACCACATAGCGGCAACCCAGCCTGGGCTGGGTGGACCTCCTACAGTCACCGGTCCTGGCTTTGAAGTCCTCACCACTTCCATTAATTTAGTATAAGCCTCAAAGCTGGGTGACGATATAGCGGCAACCCAGCCTGGGCTGGGTGGCCCTCCTACAGTCATCCGTCCCTGGTTTTGAAGTCCTTACCACTTCCATTACTTTAGTATAAGCCTCAAAGCTGGGAGACCATATAGCGGCAACCCAGCCTGGGCTGGGTGGACGTCCTACAGTCACCGGTTCTGGTTTTTAAGTCCTCACCACTTCCATTAATTTAGTATAAGCCTCAAGGCTGGGTGACCATAGAGCTGCAACCCAGCCTGGGCTGGGTGGACCTCCTACAGTCGCCGATCCTGGTTTTGAAGACCTCACCACTCTCATTACTTTAGTATAAGCCTCAAGGCTGCGTGAACATATAGGGGCAACCCAGCCTGGGCTGGGTGGACGTCCTACAGTCACCGGTACTGGTTTTGAAGTCCTCACCACTTCCATTAATTTAGTATAAGCCTCAAGGCTGGGTGACCATATAGGGGCAACCCAGCCTGGGCTGGGTGCCCTCCTACAGTCATCCGTCCCTGGTTTTGAAGTCCTCACCACTTCCATTACTTTAGTATAAGCCTGACAGCTGGGTGACCATATAGCGGCAACCCAGCCTGGGCTGGGTGGACTTCCTACAGTCGCCGGTCCTGGTTTTGAAGTCCTCACCACTTCCATTAATTAAGTATTAGCCTCAAGGCTGAGGGACCATAGAGCTGCAACCCAGCCTGGGCTGGGTGGACCTCCTACAGTCGCTGGTCCTGGCTTTGATGTCCTCACCACTTCCATTAATTTAGTATAAGCCTCAAAGCTGGGTGACCATATAGCGGCAACCCAGCCTGGGCTGGGTGGACCTCCTACAGTCACCGGTCCTGGCCTTGAAGTCCTCACCACTTCCATTACTTTAGTATTAGCCTCAAGGCTGGGTGACCAAAGAGCTGCAACCCAGCCTGGGCTGGGTGGATCTCCTACAGTCATCCGTCCCTGGTTTTGAAGTCCTCACCACTTCCATTACTTTAGTATAAGCCTTAAGGCTGGGTGACCATAGAGCTGCAACCCAGCCTGGGCTGGGTGGACCTCCTACAGTCATCCGTCCCTGGTTTTGAAGTCCTCACCACTTCCATTACTTTAGTATTAGCCTCAAGGCTGGGTGACCATAGAGCTGCAACCCAGCCTGGGCTGGGTGGACCTCCTACAGTCATCCGTCCCTGGTTTTTAAGTCCTCACCACTTCCATTACTTTAGTATAAGCCTCAAGGCTGGGTGACCATATAGGGGCAACACAGCCTGGGCTGGGTGGCCCTCCTACAGTCATCCCTCCCTGGTTTTGAAGTCCTCACCACTTCCATTACTTTAGTATAAGCCTCAAGGCTGGGTGACCATAGAGCTGCAACCCAGCCTGGGCTGGGTGGATCTCCTACAGTCATCCGTCCCTGGTTTTTAAGTCCTCACCACTTCCATTACTTTAGTATTAGTGTGGAGGTTCTGATGTTGACCCATCAACCATCAGTCAATGACTGATGGGTTGGCCACTAGAGGCAGCACTGTTGCTGCTCTCTGGCCACTTGGAGCAGCACTGATGCTGCTCTGTGATTGGCTGTTGGGCTAGCCACACCTTTGAGGGCACAAAACCCCCTGGTTTGGATGAGCAGAGACAGAGATCTCTGAGCATTCAGAGTGACCCAATGGTCCTTCTCTAGATAGATCATACTTATGAGACATCTTACAATCCACTTGGAATAACCCCTGTTATTCCAAGTCCAGAACACTTCTTGCCAGTCCCTTTGGATACTGGATTCCACTTGAGACTATAGTCTAGGCTCATGACTGAACTGTATTGTGTAGTAATTCCTGTTGGAATAAACCTGTAAACTTTAAGTCTGTTGTTGATCTTTTGTTGGACAAGACTAGGGGTCTAAGAACCTTTATCCATGGTCAACTTGCCATGCATATGAGCAAAAACCATTACAGATTTGGCGCCCGATGTGGGACCTTTAGTCTGTCTATCTGTCCACAATTGATCAGGTTGGTTTGATTAAGTCAATATTTGACTGATCACAATTTTGCTGTCTGAGAGCCATCTTTCACTCAGCAAAATATATTGGCAAGTCTTTGTCCATAAATTAAGTGGTTACTTGTGAGCAGCATTGCTCCTGCAATTAACTGCTGTGCAGACTGTACAAGCTTTTGCTGGTATTTAGTCTGCAAACTATGTTTCTCTGGTGAAACTGCTCAGTTTTACCTCATATAGAGAATATAAATTTAGTAGTTACTTGTGAGCAGCATTGCTCAGGCAAATAACTACTGTGCAGACACTGTGCAAGCTTTTGCTGGTATTTAGTCTGCAAACTATGTTTCTCTGGTGAAACTGCTCAGTTTTACCTCATATAGAGAATATAAATTTAGTGGTTACTTGTGAGCAGCATTGCTCAGGCAAATAACTACTGTGCAGACACTGTGCAAGCTTTTGCTGGTATTTAGTCTGCAAACTATGTTTCTCTGGTGAAACTGCTCAGTTTTACCTCATATAGAGAATATAAATTTAGTGGTTACTTGTGAGCAGCACTGCTCAGGCAAATAACTACTGTGCAGACACTGTGCAAGCTTTTGCTGGTATCTAATCTGCAAACTATGTTTCTCTGGTGAAACTGCTCAGTTTTACCCCATATAGAGAATATAAAAATATTGGCAAGCTTTTGTCCATAAATTTAGTGGTTACTTGTGAGCAGCATTGCTCAGGCAAATAACTACTGTGCAGACACTGTGCAAGCTCTTGCTGGTATTTAATCTGCAAACTATGTTTCTCTGGTGAAACTGCTCAGTTTCCCCATATAGAGAATATATTGAGGAGTCTAAACTTTGACTCAATTTAGGTGTGTAATAGGTTGATTCTGCCTAGAATCACTGTCTTAGAGAACTAAGCACATTTGCTTGGAAATAGCTGCAGTGTTAACAGCACTGTTAACATGGCAGCTAAACATAATGAGGGGTCTTCTCCTTATCTGTCCTTGAGATCTAGAGTGATCTCTCGTCCTGTAGGTCCCTCAGCTGCACAGCAGGGACCCTCTGAAGCCCAAAGGCGACCAGAGGAACATGAGAAAATGCCTATTAACTCTGGTATGCAGTTGAGTGGAACAAATTCCACTTTGAATCCCACCTTGAGGTACTCCTTTGAGGAGAGTGGGGATCATACTATACAATTTAGGGGACAACCTGATTCTTCAACACCTGTTAATAATTCAAATTGGCCTGGTGCAGCTTTGCCTGGGTCATGGGCCTCTGCTCAAAACAAAGATGATTCTCTGGTAGCCCGATGGCACCCAGGATCCTCATCTGATCTGTTTAATAAGTGGGTTAGACAGCCCTTGTTGCCTATAGTAGAGGAGAGGGAAGATTTGAGAAGAATGGCCTTCTATGAAGAGCCAAGAGGAATCTATGGAGCTAATTTAGACTCTAACTTTAACAGTGGGGCCACTAGGATACCTTCTAGTTATCAACATTACTGTAATAGCAGACCCTCTACAATTAGAGAGTCAGTTTACGACCCAGTAGCAGCTGATTACAGGGGTCAGTCAAGAGTCAATAGACCGTATCAAGCACCTTATGGTCCTTTAATTGATAGCAGGGTGCACAATTACCATCCACAGAACGACTATGATCTAATGGGGTCGTTTCCTAATGACTTCAGGGCTCATCAATTTGTTAGGAACAGGAGATCCTCCCGTGAGGTACATGCACCTGTTTTTAATGGATCATCAATCTCATTTGTTGAGTTTGTGGAAGATTTTTGTCGGGTTGCTGATTACAATGGCTGGAATGAAGAAGATAGAAAATTCCACCTTTGGAATTGCATTGAAGGCAATGCAAAAATTCGCATTAAAACAATGCCTTATCCAGCAAATTACGATGACCTTGTGAGGAACCTGCTGTCAGTGTTTAACAATGAAAGGTCAATTGAGGCCTATAGAGACCAGCTGGCCGGTATCAAGAGGGACATCACTATGGACCTTGAAACATATGGCCATTACTTGTTTGACCTAGTAAGAAAAGCCCAACCATTTGCTATCCCTGCAGAACAGGAAAGAATGGCAAGGGACAGGTTTTTAGAAACAGCTGGTACACACAACATGAATGTGTGGTTAAAAGCCATGAAACCCCCTACGGTCCAAGCAGCTATTGATTTGGCCATACAATTTCAGCAGGCCACTGCTGTCAACACTGCAAGAAAACCCCGAGGTGATGCAGTTAGAGGGGATGCTTCCATGGTAAATTTATTAGGGGAGCAAGAAGAGTCTGCAGCTGTGCATGTCTCTTCAGTTGAGTCCTCAAAGTCTGAATCTTCCCTTGAAGATCAGGTGAAGGCCTTGGCAGAGCAGGTAAAAATCCTAACTCAGAAATTTAATTCAGGATCAACTAGGCCCTCAGGCCCAAGGAAATGTTACCACTGCCACCAAGAAGGTCATTTTAAAAGGGAGTGCCCAAAATTGAAGACTTTAAACTGAAGACTGCGAGGTCCTGCTCCATGCCAGGGACCTCGCAAGTACCTGGAAGTGAGGATGAATGTTGGCCAGGTGTCTCCCTTGGACAATATTGGCCTAGGGTGGCCACCGTCACAGATAAGCAACACATTGCTTGGTATTTGACTGTGTATTTTGGATCAAAAGCAGCTAGTCTGCTTGTAGATTCTGGAGCTCAGGTCACCATGATGAGCAAGGTAATTTTTGACAGTTTATCTCCAACTTTTCGTCCTCAACTGACTACCTGCAAACAGCCGATCAACGCGGCTAATGGGGGTCAGATTGTCACGTATGGGAAGGCCAAGTTTAGTATTAATGTAGCTAGATGTAGATTTGATGCAGATTTTATTGTGGCCGACATGGGTGGACTTCCAGGTGTATTAGGCATGGATTTCCTTGGTAAATATGATGCTATCCTCCATTGCCGTACTGGACAGTTAGAATTAGGGGGAAGGTCATATCGTGCCATGGAAGGCGCCCTGATGAGGGTGGACAGGTCATTGTGAAAGAAACAGTGACCTTGCCCCCTGGTAATGTATGCTTTGTAGAAGTACATATCCAGCGGTGGGGCAATAGCAATAGGCTATATGATGTAGTTGAGCCTATTGCTGAAATTTGTAATATGGAGGGCATTCTACTGCCCAGGAGTGTGATTGCGAGGTCCTGCAACTCCCTCACACTCCAGATCATAAATGTTGGTGGCAGTGTACATACACTGGCCACAGGATCAATGCTGGCCAACCTGGATCCAGCCGACATGATCCACAGTAAATCTGATCTCTCTCAGTCACATTTAACTGATCTCTCTCAGTCACCTCTGACTTGTACAGTAGCAGAGGAACAAATTCCTAAGTTACCTGAACATTCACAACCCTTGGTTGATGAAGCTGCTCAGCTCAACAGCCAGGAACGAATGCAGGTCAGCAATCTTTTGCTGAACTATGCACATTGCTTTGAGGGAGGAGAGCATGGCCTGGGTCAAACTAAATTGGTCAAACATAAAATAGACACTGGTGATCACCCGCCAATTAAGATACCACCCCGGAGATTAGGCTGGGCACAAAGGAGAGCCTTGAATGAGGAGGTGGAGAAAATGTTATCAAAAGGGGTCATTGAACCTAGTGACAGTCCATGGTCCTCACCACCTGTGTTAGTGAGGAAGAAGGACTCAACTTATCGGTTTTGTGTGGATTATCGGAAGGTCAATGGCGTCACAAGGAGAGATGCTTATCCTCTTCCTAGAATTGATGACTGCCTTGACTGTTTAGCTGGTGCAAAGTGGTTTTGTACCCTGGATTTGTCCTCAGGGTATTGGCAGATTGCCATGGAGGAAGGGGACAAGGGTAAAACTGCTTTCACTACTCCTAGGGGTCACTACCAGTTCAAGGTCATGCCATTTGGTGTCACCAATGGACCTGCCACTTTAGAACGCCTGATGGAACTTGTTCTAAGGGGCATGACAAGTGATCAGTGTCTATGCTATATGGATGACGTTATCGTCAGTGGCATCACTTTTGATGACACACTCACAAGTTTAAAGGAGGTTTTGCAAAGATTTGCAGACGCTGGTTTGAAATTAAAACCCAGCAAATGTGAACTATTCCGCACAGAAGTGGCCTTCTTAGGCCACTTAGTTGGTCGCCAGGGAGTACGTCCGGACCCCAGTAAAATAGAGGTCATAGAAAAATGGCCAGTGCCAATCAATGTCCATGAGTTGAGGAGTTTCATAGGCTTTGCTTCTTATTATCGAAAGTATGTGCCTGGTTTTTCACACATGGCAACACCATTGCATGCTCTGACTCAGAAGGACACACCCTTTGGTTGGTCCCCGGATTGCCAGCAGTCCTTTGAGACATTGAAAAGGGCCTTAACATCTGCCCCAGTGTTGGCTCTGCCCAGAGAGGGTTGTCAGGTCATCCTTGACACTGATGCCTCCGACACTGCCATTGGGGGAGTACTCTCACAGGTCATTGATGGAGAGGAAAAAGTTATTGCCTATGCAAGTAAGAGCCTGAGCACCAGCCAGAGAAGATATTGCACAACCTACAAGGAGCTCCTGGCCATAGTCAAAATGGCTAAAATCTATAGGCCCTATTTGTATGGTCAGCCAAACGTCCTCGTGAGGACTGACCACAAAGCCCTTGTATGGCTGCAAAGGTTTAAGAATGCTGAGGGAATGCTGGCCCGTTGGTTAGCTTCTCTCAGTGAATATGACTTTATTATTGAACACAGAGAGGGCAAAAAGCATGCTAATGCAGACGGTTGTTCTCGAATTCCAATAAGATCATGCCCTCATCCTGACTGCCCTGATCAAGGTCACATCGACAAGATTCTGAGTGCTAGCATTAGAACTTGGAATGTGGATAATGGCTTTGCAAATTGGCAGACACAGGATCCAGCTAACGCACCACAACTGCCTAGCAGCCAGATGACCCACGACCAAATTGACAACACCTCTGACTTTAAAATGGCCCCATTGGGCCAAAGTAGTCTTACGTCTGAACTACCCATACCTGACAGTATAGCACACGTTTGTGCAGCACACAAACAGTGTGTTTCCAATTGGATGGACACACTGACTGATGCCCAGCTGCAGTCAGCTCAGGCAGAGGATGATGACCTAAACAAAGTCATAGGATGGGTAGAGGCAGGTGAGAGGCCCTCGTTTGGGGACATCTCACTCTGTGGGTCACAGGTCAAGAATTTGTGGGCACAATTTAACTGCCTAAGTCTTAGCAATGGCAAACTCGTCAGACTTTGCAAATTGCCATTTGGGGTGGAAGTCACACAACTTGTGGTGCCCCCTACCCTGAGAAGAAAGATCTTTGATTTCCTGCACTCCTCTCGCCTGGGAGGACATATGGGAGTCAACAAAACAATTGCTAAACTTAGGAGGCGGTTTTATTGGTCTGGGTACAGAGAAGACATCATCAGGTGGTGTCAATGGTGTGAACCATGTCAAAAGAGAAAAGTAGGTACACAGAAGAGGGCGCCATTGCAACATAAGCCAGTGGGAATGCCCTTGGAAAGGGTTGCTATTGATATCTTAGGGCCCTTGCCCGAGACTGAAGCAGGCAACAAATACATCATGGTCTTAGTGGACTACTTCACTAAATGGACAGAAGCCTATGCTCTGTCAGACCAAAAGTCTATGACGGTTGCGGACGCTATCGTCACAAACTTTGTCTTGCGTTTTGGGTGCCCATTACAGTTACATTGTGATCAAGGCCCGAATTTTGAGTCACACCTGTTTAGAGATGTCTGCAGTTTGTTAGGGATCTGCAAAACAAGAACCACTCCCTATCATCCGCAATCGGATGGAATGGTGGAACGATTTAATAGGTCCCTGCAGGACATGCTGGCAAAACTTGTGGATGATGACCGATCCAACTGGGATGAGATCCTTCCCTATGTCATGTGTGCTTATAGAGCTACACCACATGACTCGACTGGCCTCACACCAAATGTGTTAATGCTAGGCAGAGAATCAGACCTCCCAGTGGACCTTGTTTTTGGTTATGAGGTCCCTGATGATGAACTACATTGCCCTGTGGAATATGTAGAGTGGATCAAAGATGCCCTCGCATCTTCATATAAAAGGGCCCGCCAGGACCTCGCTAGGGCTGCTGAAAGACAAGCCAGACACTATAACAGATTGTCTGGAGACCCAGTGTATAAAATAGGGGATTGGGTACTCTTATTTTATCCACCCATTGCCAACAAAAAGCTGGGACTGAAATTTCTAGGACCTTACAAGGTCATCAGAAAAATCAGTGAAGTCACCTATGAGATAGAGGCTCATGGCTCAATGAAACGCAAGGTCGTCCATGTGAATAATTTGAAGCCCTATTTAGCTGAGGTCCTGCCTAGTGACCTGCAGCATCTGCCTGATCTTCCAGCTAACCTAGATCTGGATGGTTTATTAGGTGATCCAGAGCCCCAGGACCCCCCCATGGGTATCCTTGTTGATTTAGATGATAATCCAGTACAGACGGACCCTGATCCCACACCTGATCCAACACACATTTCAGATCTTGTAGACCTTTTTAAAGAAGGTCCTGCACTGGACCCAATGGCACAACCATTTGTACCCAAGAGGTCAAGAAAGCCACCACAGCGGTATGGTCATAATGTTGGTTACTTTTAATCAATATGGACCAGTACCTTGTTGGCAGTCGGTCATTTGATTGTCATGTCACAATAGAGAGCCATGCATTATGTTTAAAGCCGAGGATTTTATTAATTTTTTTTTTTGGTTTCCTTCTCAACATTGCATTATATTAATGGGTAAACAAACATTATTGTTACAGGAACTTTTAGCACTCTGAACACGTTTAAAGCGTTTTAAAATCAGTTTAATTGTTTTGAATAAGACCTTAGATTGCGGTTTGATAACTCAAAACACGGGTTTGGTTTTGGCTCAGTTATGTAAACAAGATTGCGGGAAAAATTGTGCGGTGAAGCGTGGCAGCCACACTTACTGCCCCCCCCCCCCACTCTGCTGCCTAGTGAGGGGGGTCGCTGGAATTTGTCCTAAATATTGACCTTTACTTTTTAAACATGGGATGCGATGTTTAACTAATGTAATTAATTTTTATCTCCTGACAGAGGACTCACAATTATTTGTGGTCTTTGAGTGGCTTAGCCAAGCTTTGTGGCTTGGGGGAGGTAACAAAAAAAAAAAAAAAAAAAAAAAAAAAAAAAAAAAAAAAAAAAAAAACTAGACATTATTTGTTAAAAGACAATTTAGTTGCTCTTTACCTAAATACTCCAAACACACTTGTTTATTGACAGTATTATGTGTATTATTTTATCTTGCTGACGATAAATGCCAGTTACACTAGAACTGCTTTATTGTCCCATTGGACAATTTGTTAGTTTTTTTTTTTTAGCAAGTTAGTAGGAACACTATTGTTTATTATAAGTGCATGTACTATTGATCTTGCTTATAATATATGGGTAATAGAGTTTTAATTTGTAACTCTTGATGGTTTAATTTAGTTTAGGACTGTTTTGCAGTCCATTGTTGGTATAATTTGGTAAGTGTATATCAAAATTACTTTGATTATTTGATTGTCAGAATCAAAGTTGAGTTAAAGTCTTTGTGTTGCGGATGTAGCAACTGTTATTGCATAACAGGTTAGTTAAAAAAAGAGACTAGTTAGGTTAAGTAGTCTCTTTGTTTGTCTCTCTTATAATTACTCAAAGGGTGGCTAACTTTGATTATGGGAGGGGGTGAAATGGCACCCATGTGCCATGTGATACGTGGCATAAAATGTCCTTTGATGCGTATTGCTCCATGTCTTTCTTGATGCATGTCTGGTATCATGAATCAGGAGACATGTGTAATTACGTAATTACGGCATCACCGTCGCAGTCGACGAGTAACCAATCAGCCGAGTTAACCGCTTGGATGACCTCAGGCGGAGGTCAGCTTGACCAATGGAATGTGACTTCCTAATTGAGTGGACATATAAGCAATCGGTGGAGATCTCAGGACATCATTGCACTTTGCTTCGACTTTTTTTATCTCTACTGCGCTCTATACTCTATTTTCTACTGCAATCTTCTCACTCAAGACTTGAGTGCTCTAAAACTTAACTTTGAACTTTTAAATTGCTTTGATTTGTCTGCCAACTTCTGTGCCCTTGCACTTTGAAGAGCACCATTGCTGACGGAAGTTACTCTCCTGCATTTTGTCTGCCTGGTAACGTGAGTATAAAACTGTTTCTGGGTTTGGCCAGTTTGGCTAGTGAGATGGCTAGGCAATGTAATCGTTGACCTAGACAGGGTAAGACCCAGAAGGGTGGAGCTGCAGTATGAATGGTGTATGTTAATTGCTGCAGGCTCGTAAGTAAGTCTTAATCACGGGGTATGTTAGAATGGGTACTGCATACCCATGGTTAACAGGTGTAGCCAGCCTGCAGGCAGACTTAGCTGTAAGTTGCAGAGAATTTAACTTTTCTCATTGGGGACTGAAGGCTAGCAAAGACCCGTGTCTTTGAAAACGCAGGTCCTCAGACCTAACCAAGCTAACAATTAATTATTTTACTGAATTCTTAAAATTGTTAATAGGTGTTTCCAGAATGGCTGAAACTATGGACACAGCCCCTGTGGAGGGGCGCAGCCAGAGTGAACGTGAGGAGGCTTCTGCCCTTGTGAAAGCCCCCCTGTCTGTGGACGATCTAGTGGATGCCTTTGATCTCCTTGAAGGACTCCCGTCTAGATCAGGTGAACCTACTGGATCACCTGTGCCTCCAGTACCTGCAGCACTCCTCTCTAGATCAGGTGAACCTACTGGACCACCGGTGCCTCCAGCACCTGCAGCACTCCCCTCTGGATCCTCAGGACTCACTGGTCCTAGTTGTTCTGCTGTCACTGGTGCCCCTGCACCTAGAAGACAATTGAAGACCTTTAGCTGCAGTGCCTGCCCCCGAGCCTTTGGGGAGAGGAAGAGACTGAAGGCCCACTGGGAGACAGCCCATGCTGCCTCCCATGAAGGTTTTCAGTGCCCCCATGCTGGATGTCCTCGTACCTTCCACCGTGACCATCGGGGACATATGAAGGTGCACTTAAAGGCTGGGCATTCATACTCCAAAGAGGATGTTGCCCGGGTCATGCCCATGCTGACCATAAAAACGATTCTAAGTGCAAATTCCGATAGGCAAGCAACCCATGTTGCCCCCCCAACTCATCTGGTTACCCCAGCTGCTGCTGCTGCTCCAAGACATCGCCCACAGGCTACCCCCAAGGCCTCAAAGAGAGGTCGGTCTCCCTACCGAGACACCCCCAGGAAGGCACCCCGGTATGCAGTAGGGCAGGAGGTACTGCAGGATGTTGTCAGATCCATGGACACTGCGTACCGGGCCACTACCAGTCGCCAGGACGACGAAAGAGCAGCCTGGCGTAGAACAGAAGAATCTCTTAATAGGAGAATCTATAACCTGGAAGCTGAGATCACTCATCTGAGGAGACAGCTCAGTCGCCATAAGTCTCCTAGACGATGAACGAACCCCCCCCCCCCCCTACCCGTTGGATCCTAATTGTCACCCATGATCGACGTAGCTGCAGCCCAACAGCTTTCCCACCCCTCCACAACGTAACGCATCATGGATGGCTGCATCAGTGCAACTTATTATCATCAAATTGATCATTATGAAAAAAACAAAAAAATACTGCGACAGTGGATCAAAGAAATAAAACAATTGGAGGCTCTTGTTGCCAAAACATGTGCAGTGAACAATGTGAAGCCCTCACCGGGTGAATAATGTAATTGACTTTTATTTGTATATTAATTTGATATTGAGTGATTTGTTGACAACTATCATGTATATCTGTTTTGTGGATGTAAAATCTGTTACTGTTTTATAGCATATAATTGTAGCAGATGTGTTTGCATCAAGCAGCCTTTGTTGCTCACTGGTGCTTTGTTTGCCAGACTGGGGCAATTGAAATTATATACTTTTAAGACTGATGTTTTTGTGTGAAGTGCATTATATTGTAGAGTTGTTTTCTCAAATGGGGTCATTTGATCCTGAGGTGGGAAGAATGTGGAGGTTCTGATGTTGACCCATCAACCATCAGTCAATGACTGATGGGTTGGCCACTAGAGGCAGCACTGTTGCTGCTCTCTGGCCACTTGGAGCAGCACTGATGCTGCTCTGTGATTGGCTGTTGGGCTAGCCACACCTTTGAGGGCACAAAACCCCCTGGTTTGGATGAGCAGAGACAGAGATCTCTGAGCATTCAGAGTGACCCAATGGTCCTTCTCTAGATAGATCATACTTATGAGACATCTTACAATCCACTTGGAATAACCCCTGTTATTCCAAGTCCAGAACACTTCTTGCCAGTCCCTTTGGATACTGGATTCCACTTGAGACTATAGTCTAGGCTCATGACTGAACTGTATTGTGTAGTAATTCCTGTTGGAATAAACCTGTAAACTTTAAGTCTGTTGTTGATCTTTTGTTGGACAAGACTAGGGGTCTAAGAACCTTTATCCATGGTCAACTTGCCATGCATATGAGCAAGAACCATTACATTAGCCTCAAGGCTGGGTGACCATAGAGCTGCAACCCAGCCTGGGCTGGGTGGATCTCCTACAGTCATCCAACCCTGGTTTTGAAGTCCTCACCACTTCCATTAATTTAGTATTAGCCTCAAGGCTGGGTGACCATAGTGCTGCAACCCAGCCTGGGCTGGGTGGCCCTCCTACAGTCATCCGTCCCTGGTTTTGAAGTCCTCAGCACTTCCATTACTTTAGTATAAGCCTCAAGGCTGGGTGACCATATAGGGGCAACCCAGCCTGGGCTGGGTGGCCCTCCTACAGTCATCCATCCCTGGTTTTGAAGTCCTCACCACTTCCATTACTTTAGTATAAGCCTGACAGCTGGGTGACCATATAGCGACAACCCAGCCTGGGCTGGGTGCATTTCCTACAGTCAGCCATCCCTGGTTTTGAAGTTCTCACCACTACATTAATTTAGTATTAGCCTCAAAGCTGGGTGATTAATAGCTGCAACCCAGCCTTGTCTGGGTGGACCTCCTACAGTCGCCGGTCCTGGTTTTGAAGTCCTCACCACTTCCATTAATTTAGTATTAGCCTCAAGGCTGGGTGACCATAGAGCTGCAACCCAGCCTGGGCTGGGTGGACCTCCTACAGTCGCCGGTCCTGGCTTTAAAGTCCTCACCACTTCCATTAATTTAGTATAAGCCTCAAGGCTGGGTGACCATAGAGCTGCAACCCAGCCTGGGCTGGGTGCCCTCCTACAGTCATCCGTCCCTGGTTTTGAAGTCCTCACTACTTCCATTACTTTAGTATAAGCCTGACAGCTGGGTGACCATATAGCGGCAACCCAGCCTGGGCTGGGTGGACCTCCTACAGTCGCCGGTCCTGGTTTTGAAGTCCTCACCACTTCCATTAATTAAGTATTAGCCTCAAGGCTGAGTGACCATAGAGCTGCAACCCAGCCTGGGCTGGGTGGACCTCCTACAGTCGCCGGTCCTGGCTTTGATGTCCTCACCACTTCCATTAATTTAGTATAAGCCTCAAAGCTGGGTGACCATATAGCGGCAACCCAGCCTGGGCTGGGTGGACCTCCTACAGTCACCGGTCCTGGCCTTGAAGTCCTCACCACTTCCATTACTTTAGTATTAGCCTCAAGGCTGGGTGACCAAAGAGCTGCAACCCAGCCTGGGCTGGGTGGATCTCCTACAGTCATCCGTCCATGGTTTTGAAGTCCTCACCACTTCCATTACTTTAGTATAAGCCTTAAGGCTGGGTGACCATAGAGCTGCAACCCAGCCTGGGCTGGGTGGACCTCCTACAGTCATCCGTCCCTGGTTTTGAAGTCCTCACCACTTCCATTACTTTAGTATTAGCCTCAAGGCTGGGTGACCATAGAGCTGCAACCCAGCCTGGGCTGGGTGGACCTCCTACAGTCATCCGTCCCTGGTTTTTAAGTCCTCACCACTTCCATTACTTTAGTATAAGCCTCAAGGCTGGGTGACCATATAGGGGCAACACAGCCTGGGCTGGGTGGCCCTCCTACAGTCATCCCTCCCTGGTTTTGAAGTCCTCACCACTTCCATTACTTTAGTATAAGCCTCAAGGCTGGGTGACCATAGAGCTGCAACCCAGCCTGGGCTGGGTGGATCTCCTACATTCATCCGTCCCTGGTTTTTAAGTCCTCACCACTTCCATTACTTTAGTATAAGCCTCAAGGCTGGGTGACCATAGAGCTGCAACCCAGCCTGGGCTGGGTGGATCTCCTACAGTCATCCGTCCCTGGTTTTTAAGTCCTCACCACTTCCATTACTTTAGTATTAGCCTCAAGGCTGGGTGACCATAGAGCTGCAACCCAGCCTGGGCTGGGTGGATCTCCTACAGTCATCCAACCCTGGTTTTGAAGTCCTCACCACTTCCATTAATTTAGTATTAGCCTCAAGGCTGGGTGACCATAGAGCTGCAACCCAGCCTGGGCTGGGTGGCCCTCCTACAGTCATCCGTCCCTGGTTTTTAAGTCCTCACCACTTCCATTACTTTAGTATAAGCCTCAAGGCTGGGTGACCATATAGGGGCAACCCAGCCTGGGCTGGGTGGCCCTCCTACAGTCATCCATCCCTGGTTTTGAAGTCCTCACCACTTCCATTACTTTAGTATAAGCCTGACAGCTAGGTGACCATATAGCGGCAACCCAGCCTGGGCTGGGTGCATTTCCTACAGTCAGCCATCCCTGGTTTTGAAGTTCTCACCACTACATTAATTTAGTATTAGCCTCAAAGCTGGGTGACCATATAGCTGCAACCCAGCCTTGTCTGGGTGGACCTCCTACAGTCGCCGGTCCTGGTTTTGAAGTCCTCACCACTTCCATTAATTTAGTATTAGCCTCAAGGCTGGGTGACCATAGAGCTGCAACCCAGCCTGGGCTGGGTGGACCTCCTACAGTCGCCGGTCCTGGCTTTAAAGTCCTCACCACTTCCATTAATTTAGTATAAGCCTCAAGGCTGGGTGACCATAGAGCTGCAACCCAGCCTGGGCTGGGTGGATCTCCTACAGTCATCCGTCCCTGGTTTTGAAGTCCTCACCACTTCCATTACTTTAGTATAAGCCTGACAGCTGGGTGACCATATAGCGGCAACCCAGCCTGGGCTGGGTGGACCTCCTACAGTCAGCCGTCCCTGGGTTTGAAGTTCTCACCACTACATTAATTTAGTATTAGCCTCAAGGCTGGGTGACCATATAGCTGCAACCCAGCCTTGTCTGGGTGGACCTCCTACAGTCGCCGGTCCTGGTTTTGAAGTCCTCACCACTTCCATTAATTTAGTATTAGCCTCAAGGCTGGGTGACCATAGAGCTGCAACCCAGCCTGGGCTGGGTGGACCTCCTACAGTCGCCGGTCCTGGCTTTGAAGTCCTCACCACTTCCATTAATTTAGTATTAGCCTCAAGGCTGGGTGACAATATAGCGGCAACTCAGCCTGGGCTGGGTGGACCTCCTACAGTCAGCCGTCCCTGGTTTTGAAGTTCTCACCACTACATTAATTTAGTATTAGCCTCAAGGCTGGGTGACCATATAGCTGCAACCCAGCCTTGTCTGGGGTGACCTCCTACAGTCGCCGGTCCTGGTTTTGAAGTCCTCACCACTTCCATTAATTTAGTATTAGCCTCAAGGCTGGGTGACCATAGAGCTGCAACCCAGCCTGGGCTGGGTGGACCTCCTACAGTCGCCGGTCCTGGCTTTGAAGTCCTCACCACTTCCATTAATTTAGTATTAGCCTCAAGGCTGGATGACAATATAGCGGCAACTCAGCCTGGGCTGGGTGGACCTCCTACAGTCGCCGGTCCTGGTTTTGAAGTCCTCACCACTTCCATTAATTTAGTATAAGCCTCAAGGCTGGGTGACCATAGAGCTGCAACCCAGCCTGGGATGGGTGGATCTCCTACAGTCATCCGTCCATGGTTTTGAAGTCCTCACCACTTCCATTACTGTAGTATTAGCCTCAAGGCTGGGTGACCATAGAGCTGCAACCCAGCCTGGGCTGGGTGGATCTCCTACAGTCAGCCGTCCCTGGCTTTGAAGTTCTCACCACTACATTAATTTAGTATTAGCCTCAAGGCTGGGTGACCATATAGCTGCAACCCAGCCTTGTCTGGGTGGACCTCCTACAGTCGCCGGTCCTGGTTTTGAAGTCCTCACCACTTCCATTAATTTAGTGTTAGCCTCAAGGCTGGGTGACCATAGAGTTGCAACCCAGCCTGGGCTGGGTGGACCTCCTACTGTCGCCGGTCCTGGCTTTGAAGTCCTCACCACTTCCATTAATTTAGTATAAGCCTCAAGGCTGGGTGACCATAGAGCTGCAACCCAGCCTGGGCTGGGTGGACCTCCTACAGTCGCCGGTCCTGGCTTTGAAGTCCTCACCACTTCCATTAATTTAGTATTAGCCTCAAGGCTGGGTGACAATATAGCGGCAACTCAGCCTGGGCTGAGTGGACCTCCTACAGTCAGCCGTCCCTGGTTTTGAAGTTCTCACCACTACATTAATTTAGTATTAGCCTCAAGGCTGGGTGACCATATAGCTGCAACCCAGCCTTGTCTGGGTGGACCTCCTACAGTCGCCGGTCCTGGTTTTGAAGTCCTCACCACTTCCATTAATTTAGTATTAGCCTCAAGGCTGGGTGACCATAGGGCTGCAACCCAGCCTGGGCTGGGTGGACCTCCTACAGTCGCCAGTCCTGGCTTTGAAGTCCTCACCACTTCCATTAATTTAGTATTAGCCTCAAGGCTGGGTGACAATATAGCGGCAACTCAGCCTGGGTTGGGTTGACCTCCTACAGTCGCCGGTCCTGGTTTTGAAGTCCTCACCACTTCCATTAATTTAGTATAAGCCTCAAGGCTGGGTGACCATAGAGCTGCAACCCAGCCTGGGCTGGGTGGATCTCCTACAGTCATCCGTCCATGGTTTTGAAGTCCTCACCACTTCCATTACTGTAGTATTAGCCTCAAGGCTGGGTGACCATAGAGCTGCAACCCAGCCTGGGCTGGGTGGATCTCCTACAGTCATCCGTCCCTGGTTTTGAAGTCCTCACCACATCCATTAATTTAGTATTAGCCTCAAGGCTGGGTGACCATAGAGCTGCAACCCAGCCTGGGCTGGGTGGATCTCCTACAGTCATCCGTCCCTGGTTTTGAAGTCCTCACCACTGCCATTAATTTAGTATAAGCCTCAAAGCTGGGTGACCATATAGCGGCAACCCAGCCTGGGCTGGGTGGCCCTCCTACAGTCATCCGTCCCTGGTTTTGAAGTCCTCAGCACTTCCATTACTTTAGTATAAGCCTCAAGGCTGGGTGACCATATAGGGGCAACCCAGCCTGGGCTGGGTGGCCCTCCTACAGTCATCCGTCCCTGGTTTTGAAGTCCTCACCACTTCCATTACTTTAGTATAAGCCTGACAGCTGGGAGACCATATAGCGGCAACCCAGCCTGGGCTGGGTGCATTTCCTACAGTCAGCCATCCCTGGTTTTGAAGTTCTCACCACTACATTAATTTAGTATTAGCCTCAAAGCTGGGTGACCATATAGCTGCAACCCAGCCTTGTCTGGGTGGACCTCCTACAGTCGCCGGTCCTGGTTTTGAAGTCCTCACCACTTCCATTAATTTAGTATTAGCCTCAAGGCTGGGTGACCATAGAGCTGCAACCCAGCCTGGGCTGGGTGGACCTCCTACAGTCGCCGGTCCTGGCTTTGAAGTCCTCACCACTTCCATTAATTTAGTATTAGCCTCAAGGCTGGGTGACAATATAGCGGCAACTCAGCCTGGGCTGGGTGGACCTCCTACAGTCAGCCGTCCCTGGTTTTAAAGTTCTCACCACTACATAAATTTAGTATTAGCCTCAAGGCTGGGTGACCATATAGCTGCAACCCAGCCTTGTCTGGGTGGACCTCCTACAGTCGCCGGTCCTGGTTTTGAAGTCCTCACCACTTCCATTAATTTAGTATTAGCCTCAAGGCTGGGTGACCATAGAGCTGCAACCCAGCCTGGGCTGGGTGGACCTCCTACAGTCGCCGGTCCTGGCTTTGAAGTCCTCACCACTTCCATTAATTTAGTATTAGCCTCAAGGCTGGGTGACAATATAGCGGCAACTCAGCCTGGGCTGGGTGGACCTCCTACAGTCGCCGGTCCTGGTTTTGAAGTCCTCACCACTTCCATTAATTTAGTATAAGCCTCAAGGCTGGGTGACCATAGAGCTGCAACCCAGCCTGGGCTGGGTGGATCTCCTACAGTCATCCGTCCATGGTTTTGAAGTCCTCACCACTTCCATTACTGTAGTATTAGCCTCAAGGCTGGGTGACCATAGAGCTGCAACCCAGTCTGGGCTGGGTGGATCTCCTACAGTCAGCTGTCCCTGGTTTTGAAGTTCTCACCACTACATTAATTTAGTATTAGCCTCAAGGCTGGGTGACCATATAGCTGCAACCCAGCCTTGTCTGGGTGGACCTCCTACAGTCGCCGGTCCTGGTTTTGAAGTCCTCACCACTTCCATTAATTTAGTGTTAGCCTCAAGGCTGGGTGACCATAGAGTTGCAACCCAGCCTGGGCTGGGTGGACCTCCTACTGTCGCCGGTCCTGGCTTTGAAGTCCTCACCACTTCCATTAATTTAGTATAAGCCTCAAGGCTGGGTGACCATAGAGCTGCAACCCAGCCTGGGCTGGGTGGACCTCCTACAGTCGCCGGTCCTGGCTTTGAAGTCCTCACCACTTCCATTAATTTAGTATTAGCCTCAAGGCTGGGTGACAATATAGCGGCAACTCAGCCTGGGCTGAGTGGACCTCCTACAGTCAGCCGTCCCTGGTTTTGAAGTTCTCACCACTACATTAATTTAGTATTAGCCTCAAGGCTGGGTGACCATATAGCTGCAACCCAGCCTTGTCTGGGTGGACCTCCTACAGTCGCCGGTCCTGGTTTTGAAGTCCTCACCACTTCCATTAATTTAGTATTAGCCTCAAGGCTGGGTGACCATAGGGCTGCAACCCAGCCTGGGCTGGGTGGACCTCCTACAGTCGCCGGTCCTGGCTTTGAAGTCCTCACCACTTCCATTAATTTAGTATTAGCCTCAAGGCTGGGTGACAATATAGCGGCAACTCAGCCTGGGTTGGGTTGACCTCCTACAGTCGCCGGTCCTGGTTTTGAAGTCCTCACCACTTCCATTAATTTAGTATTAGCCTCAAGGCTGGGTGACCATAGGGCTGCAACCCAGCCTGGGCTGGGTGGACCTCCTACAGTCAGCCGTCCCTGGTTTTAAAGTTCTCACCACTACATAAATTTAGTATTAGCCTCAAGGCTGGGTGACCATATAGCTGCAACCCAGCCTTGTCTGGGTGGACCTCCTACAGTCGCCGGTCCTGGTTTTGAAGTCCTCACCACTTCCATTAATTTAGTATTAGCCTCAAGGCTGGGTGACCATAGAGCTGCAACCCAGCCTGGGCTGGGTGGACCTCCTACAGTCGCCGGTCCTGGCTTTGAAGTCCTCACCACTTCCATTAATTTAGTATTAGCCTCAAGGCTGGGTGACAATATAGCGGCAACTCAGCCTGGGCTGGGTGGACCTCCTACAGTCGCCGGTCCTGGTTTTGAAGTCCTCACCACTTCCATTAATTTAGTATAAGCCTCAAGGCTGGGTGACCATAGAGCTGCAACCCAGCCTGGGCTGGGTGGATCTCCCACAGTCATCCGTCCATGGTTTTGAAGTCCTCACCACTTCCATTACTGTAGTATTAGCCTCAAGGCTGGGTGACCATAGAGCTGCAACCCAGTCTGGGCTGGGTGGATCTCCTACAGTCAGCCGTCCCTGGTTTTGAAGTTCTCACCACTACATTAATTTAGTATTAGACTCAAGGCTGGGTGACCATATAGCTGCAACCCAGCCTTGTCTGGGTGGACCTCCTACAGTCGCCGGTCCTGGTTTTGAAGTCCTCACCACTTCCATTAATTTAGTGTTAGCCTCAAGGCTGGGTGACCATAGAGTTGCAACCCAGCCTGGGCTGGGTGGACCTCCTACTGTCGCCGGTCCTGGCTTTGAAGTCCTCACCACTTCCATTAATTTAGTATAAGCCTCAAGGCTGGGTGACCATAGAGCTGCAACCCAGCCTGGGCTGGGTGGACCTCCTACAGTCGCCGGTCCTGGCTTTGAAGTCCTCACCACTTCCATTAATTTAGTATTAGCCTCAAGGCTGGGTGACAATATAGCGGCAACTCAGCCTGGGCTGAGTGGACCTCCTACAGTCAGCCGTCCCTGGTTTTGAAGTTCTCACCACTACATTAATTTAGTATTAGCCTCAAGGCTGGGTGACCATATAGCTGCAACCCAGCCTTGTCTGGGTGGACCTCCTACAGTCGCCGGTCCTGGTTTTGAAGTCCTCACCACTTCCATTAATTTAGTATTAGCCTCAAGGCTGGGTGACCATAGAGCTGCAACCCAGCCTGGGCTGGGTGGACCTCCTACAGTCGCCGGTCCTGGCTTTGAAGTCCTCACCACTTCCATTAATTTAGTATTAGCCTCAAGGCTGGGTGACAATATAGCGGCAACTCAGCCTGGGCTGGGTGGACCTCCTACAGTCGCCGGTCCTGGTTTTGAAGTCCTCACCACTTCCATTAATTTAGTATAAGCCTCAAGGCTGGGTGACCATAGAGCTGCAACCCAGCCTGGGCTGGGTGGATCTCCCACAGTCATCCGTCCATGGTTTTGAAGTCCTCACCACTTCCATTACTGTAGTATTAGCCTCAAGGCTGGGTGACCATAGAGCTGCAACCCAGTCTGGGCTGGGTGGATCTCCTACAGTCAGCCGTCCCTGGTTTTGAAGTTCTTACCACTACATTAATTTAGTATTAGCCTCAAGGCTGGGTGACCATATAGCTGCAACCCAGCCTTGTCTGGGTGGACCTCCTACAGTCGCCGGTCCTGGTTTTGAAGTCCTCACCACTTCCATTAATTTAGTGTTAGCCTCAAGGCTGGGTGACCATAGAGTTGCAACCCAGCCTGGGCTGGGTGGACCTCCTACTGTCGCCGGTCCTGGCTTTGAAGTCCTCACCACTTCCATTAATTTAGTATAAGCCTCAAGGCTGGGTGACCATAGAGCTGCAACCCAGCCTGGGCTGGGTGGACCTCCTACAGTCGCCGGTCCTGGCTTTGAAGTCCTCACCACTTCCATTAATTTAGTATTAGCCTCAAGGCTGGGTGACAATATAGCGGCAACTCAGCCTGGGCTGAGTGGACCTCCTACAGTCAGCCGTCCCTGGTTTTGAAGTTCTCACCACTACATTAATTTAGTATTAGCCTCAAGGCTGGGTGACCATATAGCTGCAACCCAGCCTTGTCTGGGTGGACCTCCTACAGTCGCCGGTCCTGGTTTTGAAGTCCTCACCACTTCCATTAATTTAGTATTAGCCTCAAGGCTGGGTGACCATAGGGCTGCAACCCAGCCTGGGCTGGGTGGACCTCCTACAGTCGCCGGTCCTGGCTTTGAAGTCCTCACCACTTCCATTAATTTAGTATTAGCCTCAAGGCTGGGTGACAATATAGCGGCAACTCAGCCTGGGTTGGGTTGACCTCCTACAGTCGCCGGTCCTGGTTTTGAAGTCCTCACCACTTCCATTAATTTAGTATTAGCCTCAAGGCTGGGTGACCATAGGGCTGCAACCCAGCCTGGGCTGGGTGGACCTCCTACAGTCGCCGGTCCTGGCTTTGAAGTCCTCACCACTTCCATTAATTTAGTATTAGCCTCAAGGCTGGGTGACAATATAGCGGCAACTCAGCCTGGGTTGGGTGGACCTCCTACAGTCGCCGGTCCTGGTTTTGAAGTCCTCACCACTTCCATTAATTTAGTATAAGCCTCAAGGCTGGGTGACCATAGAGCTGCAACCCAGCCTGGGCTGGGTGGATCTCCTACAGTCATCCGTCCATGGTTTTGAAGTCCTCACCACTTCCATTACTGTAGTATTAGCCTCAAGGCTGGGTGACCATAGAGCTGCAACCCAGCCTGGGCTGGGTGGATCTCCTACAGTCATCCGTCCCTGGTTTTGAAGTCCTCACCACATCCATTAATTTAGTATTAGCCTCAAGGCTGGGTGACCATAGAGCTGCAACCCAGCCTGGGCTGGGTGGATCTCCTACAGTCATCCGTCCCTGGTTTTGAAGTCCTCACCACTGCCATTAATTTAGTATAAGCCTCAAAGCTGGGTGACCATATAGCGGCAACCCAGCCTGGGCTGGGTGGATCTCCTACAGTCGCCGGTCCTGGTTTTGAAGTCCTCACCACTTCCATTAATTTAGTATAAGCCTCAAGGCTGGGTGACCATAGAGCTGCAACCCAGCCTGGGCTGGGTGGATCTCCTACAGTCATCCGTCCATTGTTTTGAAGTCCTCACCACTTCCATTACTTTAGTATTAGCCTCAAGGCTGGGTGACCATAGAGCTGCAACCCAGCCTGGGCTGGGTGGATCTCCTACAGTCAGCCGTCCCTGGTTTTGAAGTTCTCACCTCTGCCATTAATTTAGTATAAGCCTCAAAGCTGGGTGACCATATAGCGGCAACCCAGCCTGGGCTGGGTGGACCTCCTACAGTCGCCGGTCCTGGCTTTGAAGTCCTCACCACTTCCATTTATTTAGTATTAGCCTCAAGGCTGGGTGACCATAGAGCTGCAACCCAGCCTGGGCTGGGTGGATCTCCTACAGTCATCCGTCCCTGGTTTTGAAGTTCTCACCACTACATTAATTTAGTATTAGCCTCAAGGCTGGGTGACCATAGAGCTGCAACCCAGCCTGGGCTGGGTGGATCTCCTACAGTCATCCGTCCCTGGTTTTTAAGTCCTTACCACTTCCATTACTTTAGTATAAGCCTCAAGGCTTTGTGACCATAGAGCTGCAACCCAGCCTGGGCTGGGTGGATCTCCTACAGTCATCCGTCCCTGGTTTTTAAGTCCTCACCACTTCCATTACTTTAGTATTAGCCTCAAGGCTGGGTGACCATAGAGCTGCAACCCAGCCTGAGCTGGGTGGATCTCCTACAGTCATCCAACCCTGGTTTTGAAGTCCTCACCACTTCCATTAATTTAGTATTAGCCTCAAGGCTGGGTGACCATAGAGCTGCAACCCAGCCTGGGCTGGGTGGCCCTCCTACAGTCATCCGTCCCTGGTTTTGAAGTCCTCAGCACTTCCATTACTTTAGTATAAGCCTCAAGGCTGGGTGACCATATAGGGGCAACCCAGCCTGGGCTGGGTGGCCCTCCTACAGTCATCCGTCCCTGGTTTTGAAGTCCTCACCACTTCCATTACTTTAGTATAAGCCTGACAGCTGGGAGACCATATAGCGGCAACCCAGCCTGGGCTGGGTGCATTTCCTACAGTCAGCCATCCCTGGTTTTGAAGTTCTCACCACTACATTAATTTAGTATGAGCCTCAAAGCTGGGTGACCATATAGCTGCAACCCAGCCTTGTCTGGGTGGACCTCCTACAGTCGCCGGTCCTGGTTTTGAAGTCCTCACCACTTCCATTATTTTAGTATTAGCCTCAAGGCTGGGTGACCATAGAGCTGCAACCCAGCCTGGGCTGGGTGGACCTCCTACAGTCGCCGGTCCTGGCTTTAAAGTCCTCACCACTTCCATTAATTTAGTATAAGCCTCAAGGCTGGGTGACCATAGAGCTGCAACCCAGCCTGGGCTGGGTGGACCTCCTACAGTCGCCGGTCCTGGCTTTGAAGTCCTCACCACTTCCATTAATTTAGTATTAGCCTCAAGGCTGGGTGACAATATAGCGGCAACTCAGCCTGGGCTGGGTGGACCTCCTACAGTCAGCCGTCCCTGGTTTTGAAGTTCTCACCACTACATTAATTTAGTATTAGCCTCAAGGCTGGGTGACCATATAGCTGCAACCCAGCCTTGTCTGGGTGGACCTCCTACAGTCGCCGGTCCTTGTTTTGAAGTCCTCACCACTTCCATTAATTTAGTATTAGCCTCAAGGCTGGGTGACCATAGAGCTGCAACCCAGCCTGGGCTGGGTGGACTTCCTACAGTCGCCGGTCCTGGCTTTGAAGTCCTCACCACTTCCATTAATTTAGTATTAGCCTCAAGGCTGGGTGACAATATAGCGGCAACTCAGCCTGGGCTGGGTGGACCTCCTACAGTCGCCGGTCCTGGTTTTGAAGTCCTCACCACTTCCATTAATTTAGTATAAGCCTCAAGGCTGGGTGACCATAGAGCTGCAACCCAGCCTGGGCTGGGTGGATCTCCTACAGTCATCCGTCCATGGTTTTGAAGTCCTCACCACTTCCATTACTGTAGTATTAGCCTCAAGGCTGGGTGACCATAGAGCTGCAACCCAGCCTGGGCTGGGTGGATCTCCTACAGTCAGCCGGTCCTGGTTTTGAAGTCCTCACCACTTCCATTAATTTAGTGTTAGCCTCAAGGCTGGGTGACCATAGAGTTGCAACCCAGCCTGGGCTGGGTGGACCTCCTACAGTCGCCGGTCCTGGCTTTGAAGTCCTCACCACTTCCATTAATTTAGTATAAGCCTCAAGGCTGGGTGACCATAGAGCTGCAACCCAGCCTGGATTGGGTGGATCTCCTACAGTCATCCGTCCCTGGTTTTGAAGTCCTCACCACATCCATTAATTTAGTATTAGCCTCAAGGCTGGGTGACCATAGAGCTGCAACCCAGCCTGGGCTGGGTGGATCTCCTACAGTCATCCGTCCCTGGTTTTGAAGTCCTCACCACTGCCATTAATTTAGTATAAGCCTCAAAGCTGGGTGACCATATAGCGGCAACCCAGCCTGGGCTGGGTGGATCTCCCACAGTCGCCGGTCCTGGTTTTGAAGTCCTCACCACTTCCATTAATTTAGTATAAGCCTCAAGGCTGGGTGACCATAGAGCTGCAACCCAGCCTGGGCTGGGTGGATCTCCTACAGTCATCCGTCCATGGTTTTGAAGTCCTCACTACTTCCATTACTTTAGTATTAGCCTCAAGGCTGGGTGACCATAGAGCTGCAACCCAGCCTGGGCTGGGTGGATCTCCTACAGTCAGCCGTCCCTGGTTTTGAAGTTCTCACCTCTGCCATTAATTTAGTATAAGCCTCAAAGCTGGGTGACCATATAGCGGCAACCCAGCCTGGGCTGGGTGGACCTCCTACAGTCGCCGGTCCTGGCTTTGAAGTCCTCACCACTTCCATTTATTTAGTATTAGCCTCAAGGCTGGGTGACCATAGAGCTGCAACCCAGCCTGGGCTGGGTGGATCTCCTACAGTCATCCGTCCCTGGTTTTGAAGTTCTCACCACTACATTAATTTAGTATTAGCCTCAAGGCTGGGTGACCATAGAGCTGCAACCCAGCCTGGGCTGGGTGGATCTCCTACAGTCATCCGTCCCTGGTTTTTAAGTCCTTACCACTTCCATTACTTTAGTATAAGCCTCAAGGCTTTGTGACCATAGAGCTGCAACCCAGCCTGGGCTGGGTGGATCTCCTACAGTCATCCGTCCCTGGTTTTTAAGTCCTCACCACTTCCACTACTTTAGTATTAGCCTCAAGGCTGGGTGACCATAGAGCTGCAACCCAGCCTGGGCTGGGTGGATCTCCTACAGTCATCCAACCCTGGTTTTGAAGTCCTCACCACTTCCATTAATTTAGTATTAGCCTCAAGGCTGGGTGACCATAGAGCTGCAACCCAGCCTGGGCTGGGTGGCCCTCCTACAGTCATCCGTCCCTGGTTTTGAAGTCCTCAGCACTTCCATTACTTTAGTATAAGCCTCAAGGCTGGGTGACCATATAGGGGCAACCCAGCCTGGGCTGGGTGGCCCTCCTACAGTCATCCGTCCCTGGTTTTGAAGTCCTCACCACTTCCATTACTTTAGTATAAGCCTGACAGCTGGGAGACCATATAGCGGCAACCCAGCCTGGGCTGGGTGCATTTCCTACAGTCAGCCATCCCTGGTTTTGAAGTTCTCACCACTACATTAATTTAGTATTAGCCTCAAAGCTGGGTGACCATATAGCTGCAACCCAGCCTTGTCTGGGTGGACCTCCTACAGTCGCCGGTCCTGGTTTTGAAGTCCTCACCACTTCCATTAATTTAGTATTAGCCTCAAGGCTGGGTGACCATAGAGCTGCAACCCAGCCTGGGCTGGGTGGACCTCCTACAGTCGCCGGTCCTGGCTTTGAAGTCCTCACCACTTCCATTAATTTAGTATTAGCCTCAAGGCTGGGTGACAATATAGCGGCAACTCAGCCTGGGCTGGGTGGACCTCCTACAGTCAGCCGTCCCTGGTTTTAAAGTTCTCACCACTACATAAATTTAGTATTAGCCTCAAGGCTGGGTGACCATATAGCTGCAACCCAGCCTTGTCTGGGTGGACCTCCTACAGTCGCCGGTCCTGGTTTTGAAGTCCTCACCACTTCCATTAATTTAGTATTAGCCTCAAGGCTGGGTGACCATAGAGCTGCAACCCAGCCTGGGCTGGGTGGACCTCCTACAGTCGCCGGTCCTGGCTTTGAAGTCCTCACCACTTCCATTAATTTAGTATTAGCCTCAAGGCTGGGTGACAATATAGCGGCAACTCAGCCTGGGCTGGGTGGACCTCCTACAGTCGCCGGTCCTGGTTTTGAAGTCCTCACCACTTCCATTAATTTAGTATAAGCCTCAAGGCTGGGTGACCATAGAGCTGCAACCCAGCCTGGGCTGGGTGGATCTCCTACAGTCATCCGTCCATGGTTTTGAAGTCCTCACCACTTCCATTACTGTAGTATTAGCCTCAAGGCTGGGTGACCATAGAGCTGCAACCCAGTCTGGGCTGGGTGGATCTCCTACAGTCAGCCGTCCCTGGTTTTGAAGTTCTCACCACTACATTAATTTAGTATTAGCCTCAAGGCTGGGTGACCATATAGCTGCAACCCAGCCTTGTCTGGGTGGACCTCCTACAGTCGCCGGTCCTGGTTTTGAAGTCCTCACCACTTCCATTAATTTAGTGTTAGCCTCAAGGCTGGGTGACCATAGAGTTGCAACCCAGCCTGGGCTGGGTGGACCTCCTACTGTCGCCGGTCCTGGCTTTGAAGTCCTCACCACTTCCATTAATTTAGTATAAGCCTCAAGGCTGGGTGACCATAGAGCTGCAACCCAGCCTGGGCTGGGTGGATCTCCTACAGTCGCCGGTCCTGGCTTTGAAGTCCTCACCACTTCCATTAATTTAGTATTAGCCTCAAGGCTGGGTGACAATATAGCGGCAACTCAGCCTGGGCTGAGTGGACCTCCTACAGTCAGCCGTCCCTGGTTTTGAAGTTCTCACCACTACATTAATTTAGTATTAGCCTCAAGGCTGGGTGACCATATAGCTGCAACCCAGCCTTGTCTGGATGGACCTCCTACAGTCGCCGGTCCTGGTTTTGAAGTCCTCACCACTTCCATTAATTTAGTATTAGCCTCAAGGCTGGGTGACCATAGGGCTGCAACCCAGCCTGGGCTGGGTGGACCTCCTACAGTCGCCGGTCCTGGCTTTGAAGTCCTCACCACTTCCATTAATTTAGTATTAGCCTCAAGGCTGGGTGACAATATAGCGGCAACTCAGCCTGGGTTGGGTTGACCTCCTACAGTCGCCGGTCCTGGTTTTGAAGTCCTCACCACTTCCATTAATTTAGTATAAGCCTCAAGGCTGGGTGACCATAGAGCTGCAACCCAGCCTGGGCTGGGTGGATCTCCTACAGTCATCCGTCCATGGTTTTGAAGTCCTCACCACTTCCATTACTGTAGTATTAGCCTCAAGGCTGGGTGACCATAGAGCTGCAACCCAGCCTGGGCTGGGTGGATCTCCTACAGTCATCCGTCCCTGGTTTTGAAGTCCTCACCACATCCATTAATTTAGTATTAGCCTCAAGGCTGGGTGACCATAGAGCTGCAACCCAGCCTGGGCTGGGTGGATCTCCTACAGTCATCCGTCCCTGGTTTTGAAGTCCTCACCACTGCCATTAATTTAGTATAAGCCTCAAAGCTGGGTGACCATATAGCGGCAACCCAGCCTGGGCTGGGTGGATCTCCTACAGTCGCCGGTCCTGGTTTTGAAGTCCTCACCACTTCCATTAATTTAGTATAAGCCTCAAGGCTGGGTGACCATAGAGCTGCAACCCAGCCTGGGCTGGGTGGATCTCCTACAGTCATCCGTCCATTGTTTTGAAGTCCTCACCACTTCCATTACTTTAGTATTAGCCTCAAGGCTGGGTGACCATAGAGCTGCAACCCAGCCTGGGCTGGGTGGATCTCCTACAGTCAGCCGTCCCTGGTTTTGAAGTTCTCACCTCTGCCATTAATTTAGTATAAGCCTCAAAGCTGGGTGACCATATAGCGGCAACCCAGCCTGGGCTGGGTGGACCTCCTACAGTCGCCGGTCCTGGCTTTGAAGTCCTCACCACTTCCATTTATTTAGTATTAGCCTCAAGGCTGGGTGACCATAGAGCTGCAACCCAGCCTGGGCTGGGTGGATCTCCTACAGTCATCCGTCCCTGGTTTTGAAGTTCTCACCACTACATTAATTTAGTATTAGCCTCAAGGCTGGGTGACCATAGAGCTGCAACCCAGCCTGGGCTGGGTGGATCTCCTACAGTCATCCGTCCCTGGTTTTTAAGTCCTTACCACTTCCATTACTTTAGTATAAGCCTCAAGGCTTTGTGACCATAGAGCTGCAACCCAGCCTGGGCTGGGTGGATCTCCTACAGTCATCCGTCCCTGGTTTTTAAGTCCTCACCACTTCCATTACTTTAGTATTAGCCTCAAGGCTGGGTGACCATAGAGCTGCAACCCAGCCTGGGCTGGGTGGATCTCCTACAGTCATCCAACCCTGGTTTTGAAGTCCTCACCACTTCCATTAATTTAGTATTAGCCTCAAGGCTGGGTGACCATAGAGCTGCAACCCAGCCTGGGCTGGGTGGCCCTCCTACAGTCATCCGTCCCTGGTTTTGAAGTCCTCAGCACTTCCATTACTTTAGTATAAGCCTCAAGGCTGGGTGACCATATAGGGGCAACCCAGCCTGGGCTGGGTGGCCCTCCTACAGTCATCCGTCCCTGGTTTTGAAGTCCTCACCACTTCCATTACTTTAGTATAAGCCTGACAGCTGGGAGACCATATAGCGGCAACCCAGCCTGGGCTGGGTGCATTTCCTACAGTCAGCCATCCCTGGTTTTGAAGTTCTCACCACTACATTAATTTAGTATGAGCCTCAAAGCTGGGTGACCATATAGCTGCAACCCAGCCTTGTCTGGGTGGACCTCCTACAGTCGCCGGTCCTGGTTTTGAAGTCCTCACCACTTCCATTATTTTAGTATTAGCCTCAAGGCTGGGTGACCATAGAGCTGCAACCCAGCCTGGGCTGGGTGGACCTCCTACAGTCGCCGGTCCTGGCTTTGAAGTCCTCACCACTTCCATTAATTTAGTATAAGCCTCAAGGCTGGGTGACAATATAGCGGCAACTCAGCCTGGGCTGGGTGGACCTCCTACAGTCAGCCGTCCCTGGTTTTGAAGTTCTCACCACTACATTAATTTAGTATTAGCCTCAAGGCTGGGTGACCATATAGCTGCAACCCAGCCTTGTCTGGGTGGACCTCCTACAGTCGCCGGTCCTTGTTTTGAAGTCCTCACCACTTCCATTAATTTAGTATTAGCCTCAAGGCTGGGTGACCATAGAGCTGCAACCCAGCCTGGGCTGGGTGGACTTCCTACAGTCGCCGGTCCTGGCTTTGAAGTCCTCACCACTTCCATTAATTTAGTATTAGCCTCAAGGCTGGGTGACAATATAGCGGCAACTCAGCCTGGGCTGGGTGGACCTCCTACAGTCGCCGGTCCTGGTTTTGAAGTCCTCACCACTTCCATTAATTTAGTATAAGCCTCAAGGCTGGGTGACCATAGAGCTGCAACCCAGCCTGGGCTGGGTGGATCTCCTACAGTCATCCGTCCATGGTTTTGAAGTCCTCACCACTTCCATTACTGTAGTATTAGCCTCAAGGCTGGGTGACCATAGAGCTGCAACCCAGCCTGGGCTGGGTGGATCTCCTACAGTCAGCCGTCCCTGGTTTTGAAGTTCTCACCACTACATTAATTTAGTATTAGCCTCAAGGCTGGGTGACCATATAGCTGCAACCCAGCCTTGTCTGGGTGGACCTCCTACAGTAGCCGGTCCTGGTTTTGAAGTCCTCACCACTTCCATTAATTTAGTGTTAGCCTCAAGGCTGGGTGACCATAGAGTTGCAACCCAGCCTGGGCTGGGTGGACCTCCTACAGTCGCCGGTCCTGGCTTTGAAGTCCTCACCACTTCCATTAATTTAGTATAAGCCTCAAGGCTGGGTGACCATAGAGCTGCAACCCAGCCTGGATTGGGTGGATCTCCTACAGTCATCCGTCCCTGGTTTTGAAGTCCTCACCACATCCATTAATTTAGTATTAGCCTCAAGGCTGGGTGACCATAGAGCTGCAACCCAGCCTGGGCTGGGTGGATCTCCTACAGTCATCCGTCCCTGGTTTTGAAGTCCTCACCACTGCCATTAATTTAGTATAAGCCTCAAAGCTGGGTGACCATATAGCGGCAACCCAGCCTGGGCTGGGTGGATCTCCCACAGTCGCCGGTCCTGGTTTTGAAGTCCTCACCACTTCCATTAATTTAGTATAAGCCTCAAGGCTGGGTGACCATAGAGCTGCAACCCAGCCTGGGCTGGGTGGATCTCCTACAGTCATCCGTCCATGGTTTTGAAGTCCTCACTACTTCCATTACTTTAGTATTAGCCTCAAGGCTGGGTGACCATAGAGCTGCAACCCAGCCTGGGCTGGGTGGATCTCCTACAGTCAGCCGTCCCTGGTTTTGAAGTTCTCACCTCTGCCATTAATTTAGTATAAGCCTCAAAGCTGGGTGACCATATAGCGGCAACCCAGCCTGGGCTGGGTGGACCTCCTACAGTCGCCGGTCCTGGCTTTGAAGTCCTCACCACTTCCATTTATTTAGTATTAGCCTCAAGGCTGGGTGACCATAGAGCTGCAACCCAGTCTGGGCTGGGTGGATCTCCTACAGTCATCCGTCCCTGGTTTTGAAGTTCTCACCACTACATTAATTTAGTATTAGCCTCAAGGCTGGGTGACCATAGAGCTGCAACCCAGCCTGGGCTGGGTGGATCTCCTACAGTCATCCGTCCCTGGTTTTGAAGTCCTCACCACTTCCATTAATTTAGTATTAGCCTCAAGGCTGGGTGACCATAGAGCTGCAACCCAGCCTGGGCTGGGTGGATCTCCTACAGGCATCCGTCCCTGGTTTTGAATTCCTCACCACTGCCATTAATTTAGTATAAGCCTCAAAGCTGGGTGACCATATAGCGGCAACCCAGCCTGGGCTGGGTGGACCTCCTACAGTCGCCGGTCCTGGTTTTGAAGTCCTCACCACTTCCATTAATTTAGTATAAGCCTCAAGGCTGGGTGACCATAGAGCTGCAACCCAGCCTGGGCTGGGTGGATCTCCTACAGTCATCCGTCCATGGTTTTGAAGTCCTCACCACTTCCATTACCTTAGTATTATCCTCAAGGCTGGGTGACCATAGAGCTGCAACCCAGCCTGGGCTGGGTGGATCTTGTACAGTCATCCGTCCCTGGTTTTGAAGTCCTCACCACTTCCATTACTTTAGTATAAGCCTCAAAGCTGGGTGACCATATAGCGGCAACCCAGCCTGGGCTGGGTGGCGCTCCTACAGTCGCCGGTCCTGGTTTTGAAGTCCTCACCACTTCCATTACTTTAGTATTAGCCTCAAGGCTGGGTGACCATATAGGGGCAACCCAGCCTGAGCTGGGTGGACCTCCTACAGTCGCCGCTCCTGGTTTTGAAGTCCTCACCACTTCCATTAATTTAGTATTAGCCTCAAGGCTGGGTGACCATAGAGCTGCAACCCAGCCTGGGCTGGGTGGACCTCCTACAGTCGCCGGTCCTGGTTTTGAAGTCCTCACCACTTCCATTAATTTAGTATAAGCCTCAAGGCTGGGTGACCATAGAGCTGCAACCCAGCCTGGGCTGGGTGGATCTCCTACAGTCATCCGTCCATGGTTTTGAAGTCCTCACTACTTCCATTACTTTAGTATTAGCCTCAAGGCCGGGTGACCATAGAGCTGCAACCCAGCCTGGGCTGGGTGGATCTCCTACAGTCATCCGTCCATGGTTTTGAAGTCCTCACCACTTCCATTACTTTAGTATTATCCTCAAGGCTGGGTGACCATAGAGCTGCAACCCAGCCTGGGCTGGGTGGATCTCCTACAATCAGCCGTCCCTGGTTTTGAAGTTCTCACCACTGCCATTAATTTAGTATTAGCCTCAAAGCTGGGTGACCATATAGCGGCAACCCAGCCTGGGTGGACCTCCTACAGTCGCCGGTCCTGGCTTTGAAGTCCTCACCACTTCCATTTATTTAGTATTAGCCTCAAGGCTGGGTGACCATAGAGCTGCAACCCAGCCTGGGCTGGGTGGATCTCCTACAGTCATCCGTCCCTGGTTTTGAAGTTCTCACCACTACATTAATTTAGTATTAGCCTCAAGGCTGGGTGACCATAGAGCTGCAACCCAGCCTGGGCTGGGTGGATCTCCTACAGTCATCCGTCCCTGGTTTTGAAGTCCTCACCACTTCCATTAATTTAGTATTAGCCTCAAGGCTGGGTGACCATAGAGCTGCAACCCAGCCTTGTCTGGGTGGACCTCCTACAGTCGCTGGTCCTTGTTTTGAAGTCCTCACCACTTCCATTAATTTAGTATTAGCCTCAAGGCTGGGTGACCATAGAGCTGCAACACAGCCTGGGCTGGGTGGACTTCCTACAGTCGCCGGTCCTGGCTTTGAAGTCCTCACCACTTCCATTAATTTAGTATTAGCCTCAAGGCTGGGTGACAATATAGCGGCAACTCAGCCTGGGCTGGGTGGACCTCCTACAGTCGCCGGTCCTGGTTTTGAAGTCCTCACCACTTCCATTAATTTAGTATAAGCCTCAAGGCTGGGTGACCATAGAGCTGCAACCCAGCCTCGGCTGGGTGGATCTCCTACAGTCATCCGTCCATGGTTTTGAAGTCCTCACCACTTCCATTACTGTAGTATTAGCCTCAAGGCTGGGTGACCATAGAGCTGCAACCCAGCCTGGGCTGGGTGGATCTCCTACAGTCAGCCGTCCCTGGTTTTGAAGTTCTCACCACTACATTAATTTAGTATTAGCCTCAAGGCTGGGTGACCATATAGCTGCAACCCAGCCTTGTCTGGGTGGACCTCCTACAGTAGCCGGTCCTGGTTTTGAAGTCCTCACCACTTCCATTAATTTAGTGTTATCCTCAAGGCTGGGTGACCATAGAGTTGCAACCCAGCCTGGGCTGGGTGGACCTCCTACAGTCGCCGGTCCTGGCTTTGAAGTCCTCACCACTTCCATTAATTTAGTATAAGCCTCAAGGCTGGGTGACCATAGAGCTGCAACCCAGCCTGGGTTGGGTGGATCTCCTACAGTCATCCGTCCCTGGTTTTGAAGTCCTCACCACATCCATTAATTTAGTATTAGCCTCAAGGCTGGGTGAGCATAGAGCTGCAACCCAGCCTGGGCTGGGTGGATCTCCTACAGTCATCCGTCCCTGGTTTTGAAGTCCTCACCACTGCCATTAATTTAGTATAAGCCTCAAAGCTGGGTGACCATATAGCGGCAACCCAGCCTGGGCTGGGTAGATCTCCCACAGTCGCCGGTCCTGGTTTTGAAGTCCTCAACACTTCCATTAATTTAGTATAAGCCTCAAGGCTGGGTGACCATAGAGCTGCAACCCAGCCTGGGCTGGGTGGATCTCCTACAGTCATCCGTCCATGGTTTTGAAGTCCTCACTACTTCCATTACTTTAGTATTAGCCTCAAGGCTGGGTGACCATAGAGCTGCAACCCAGCCTGGGCTGGGTGGATCTCCTACAGTCAGCCGTCCCTGGTTTTGAAGTTCTCACCTCTGCCATTAATTTAGTATAAGCCTCAAAGCTGGGTGACCATATAGCGGCAACCCAGCCTGGGCTGGGTGGACCTCCTACAGTCGCCGGTCCTGGCTTTGAAGTCCTCACCACTTCCATTTATTTAGTATTAGCCTCAAGGCTGGGTGACCATAGAGCTGCAACCCAGTCTGGGCTGGGTGGATCTCCTACAGTCATCCGTCCCTGGTTTTGAAGTTCTCACCACTACATTAATTTAGTATTAGCCTCAAGGCTGGGTGACCATAGAGCTGCAACCCAGCCTGGGCTGGGTGGATCTCCTACAGTCATCCGTCCCTGGTTTTGAAGTCCTCACCACTTCCATTAATTTAGTATTAGCCTCAAGGCTGGGTGACCATAGAGCTGCAACCCAGCCTGGGCTGGGTGGATCTCCTACAGGCATCCGTCCCTGGTTTTGAATTCCTCACCACTGCCATTAATTTAGTATAAGCCTCAAAGCTGGGTGACCATATAGCGGCAACCCAGCCTGGGCTGGGTGGACCTCCTACAGTCGCCGGTCCTGGTTTTTGAAGTCCTCACCACTTCCATTAATTTAGTATAAGCCTCAAGGCTGGGTGACCATAGAGCTGCAACCCAGCCTGGGCTGGGTGGATCTCCTACAGTCATCCGTCCATGGTTTTGAAGTCCTCACCACTTCCATTACCTTAGTATTATCCTCAAGGCTGGGTGACCATAGAGCTGCAACCCAGCCTGGGCTGGGTGGATCTTGTACAGTCATCCGTCCCTGGTTTTGAAGTCCTCACCACTTCCATTACTTTAGTATAAGCCTCAAAGCTGGGTGACCATATAGCGGCAACCCAGCCTGGGCTGGGTGGCGCTCCTACAGTCGCCGGTCCTGGTTTTGAAGTCCTCACCACTTCCATTACTTTAGTATTAGCCTCAAGGCTGGGTGACCATATAGGGGCAACCCAGCCTGAGCTGGGTGGACCTCCTACAGTCGCCGCTCCTGGTTTTGAAGTCCTCACCACTTCCATTAATTTAGTATTAGCCTCAAGGCTGGGTGACCATAGAGCTGCAACCCAGCCTGGGCTGGGTGGACCTCCTACAGTCGCCGGTCCTGGTTTTGAAGTCCTCACCACTTCCATTAATTTAGTATAAGCCTCAAGGCTGGTTGACCATAGAGCTGCAACCCAGCCTGGGCTGGGTGGATCTCCTACAGTCATCCGTCCATGGTTTTGAAGTCCTCACTACTTCCATTACTTTAGTATTAGCCTCAAGGCCGGGTGACCATAGAGCTGCAACCCAGCCTGGGCTGGGTGGATCTCCTACAGTCATCCGTCCATGGTTTTGAAGTCCTCACCACTTCCATTACTTTAGTATTATCCTCAAGGCTGGGTGACCATAGTGCTGCAACCCAGCCTGGGCTGGGTGGATCTCCTACAGTCAGCCGTCCCTGGTTTTGAAGTTCTCACCACTGCCATTAATTTAGTATAAGCCTCAAAGCTGGGTGACCATATAGCGGCAACCCAGCCTGGGTGGACCTCCTACAGTCGCCGGTCCTGGCTTTGAAGTCCTCACCACTTCCATTTATTTAGTATTAGCCTCAAGGCTGGGTGACCATAGAGCTGCAACCCAGCCTGGGCTGGGTGGATCTCCTACAGTCATCCGTCCCTGGTTTTGAAGTTCTCACCACTACATTAATTTAGTATTAGCCTCAAGGCTGGGTGACCATAGAGCTGCAACCCAGCCTGGGCTGGGTGGATCTCCTACAGTCATCCGTCCCTGGTTTTGAAGTCCTCACCACTGCCATTAATTTAGTATAAGCCTCAAAGCTGGGTGACCATAGAGCTGCAACCCAGCCTGGGCTGGGTGGACCTCCTACAGTCTCCGGTCCTGGTTTTGAAGTCCTCACCACTTCCATTAATTTAGTATAAGCCTCAAAGCTGGGTGACCATATAGCTGCAACCCAGCCTGGGCTTGGTGGATCTCCTACAGTCATCCGTCCCTGGTTTTGAAGTCCTCACCACTTCCATTACTTTAGTATAAGCCTCAAAGCTGGGTGACCATATAGCGGCAACCCAGCCTGGGCTGGGTGGACCTCCTACAGTCGCCGGTCCTGGTTTTGAAGTCCTCACCACTTCCATTAATTTAGTATTAGCCTCAAGGCTGGGTGACCATAGAGCTGCAACCCAGCCTGGGCTGGGTGGATCTCCTACAGTAATCCGTCCCTGGTTTTGAAGTCCTCACCACTTCCATTTCTTTAGTATAAGCCTCAAAGCTGGGTGACCGTAGAGCTGCAACCCAGCCTGGGCTGGGTGGACCTCCTACAGTCGCCGGTCCTGGTTTTAAAGTCCTCACCACTTCCATTAATTTAGTATTAGCCTCAAGGCTGGGTGACCATAGAGCTGCAACCCAGCCTGGGCTGGGTGGACCTCCTACAGTCGCCGGTCCTGGTTTTAAAGTCCTCACCACTTCCATTAATTTAGTATTAGCCTCAAGGCTGGGTGACCATAGAGCTGCAACCCAGCCTGGGCTGGGTGGACCTCCTACAGTCATCCGTCCCTGGTTCTGAAGTCCACTCCTCACCACTACATTAGGTATTAGCCTCAAGGCTGGGTGACCACTCTACTGCTTCCATCAATGCCTCTGCTGATGCTCCCTCACGGCTCTTCAGCATCTCTCCCGAAAGAACGGGTAATTTTTATTTTCCTGCATTAATTGTTTGTTATTTGTCCAGTGCATTGATATTTGTCAAATGAATTGTAAGTGTGCTTTGTATGGTTGATATTACTTTAGCTGCTTAATCATGTTAATTTGGTGAAGATACTAATTCTATTGTTCAAATATAAGCTATGGACTTTAGCAAATGTTTTTTGGCGTTTCGGACAGTTAACTACGTAGAAATATTGCGAAAAAACTATGGACAGTTGGGCTTTCCCTGAAGTGTTGGGATGGCGAAGCTAGCTACCTGGCAGCCCACTTACAGGTTTAGCAGACCAACGTTTTGGTAATCAAAACTTAGATGCAACAGTTTATTTGAGGTTTTTAATGTCACGGTTTAAAACGTACTGTCCTTTTTTTTTTACTGTGTGTTCAATAAAAATCATCATTTTTTCAATTTTTGGCTTTTTTGGACACTAAACTATGCAAAAAAAAAAAAATTATATAAATTCACAGATTGGCCTTTCCCAAAAGTGTTACATCCAGAAAATGGCTTTGCCCAGTCTAATACAATGATGGTTTAACCGTTTATGGCTTATTAGGATTAGCAAGTCTCAGGTAGCTGTCGGGTAGCCAGCTAATTGGGTCACCAACTTTTCAATTTCGGGTAACTGCCGGGTAGCTGTCAGGTACAGCCAGCTCGGATCACCAACTTTCGGTTTCGGGTAGAGCTCTGCCGGGTAGTAGTCGGAGTTCGGATAGCCAGCTTTACTGATCTATCACAAGAGCTCTATATAGATAGGTACTGTAGATAGCTAGGGATATAGATAGCTATATATAGCTATATAATATATTATATAGATAGTTCACATAAAACTCAAATTGTGTTTGATGTCCCGTTATGTCAGACAAAGACATAAGCCTAATATTTAGGCCTAGCCAAGCTGCCTAGGCAATTTTATTCTTCAGTAATTTTAAAAGTAATTAATACCAGATAAGAGATAAATAATTGTGTGTTTTGTTATTTGACCCTGTGTTTATTTCAAGGTATTGCATAAATAATTGCCAGATTTAAATGAATCCATGTGAGTCTCATTTTTACTTTCTCAATATTAGTACATCTAGATATAGATCCAATTTTGACAAAACCTAGGCCTACCTGTCTATATACTATTTAGCGAAAAATAGGGTTGGCCGTTTTGGTAGTTGGCCGTTTTTTGGATTGGCCGTTTTTGATCATTGGCAGTTTGGACTAAAACAAGCTCCAAGATCTAAAAAAAGCTTTTGGCGCCAAATATTTCCAGGGATCAGCTAGATTATGACTCCTGTACTTTTTAATCATGTATGATATTTACTTATCAGAGAGTGATTTTATAATTAAACAAAAAGTTTACTTTTGCTTGGACTTAATGTGAAACACATATCTTATTTCCTGAGACAGTTCTAAACTCTTAAAAACTGTTATGGTGATAATCCGTGGTAAATACCGGCTGCTCCCTACACCATCCAAACAGGTGGTACGTACACAGCATAATCCTGAGAAAATGAAGACTTCAAGGAAAAGACCGGTATGAAATTAAGTGTTGCTTACTAAGAATAATATACCTTTAATAATTGGTTATTGAAATGTATGTTGTATACGAAAAATATACTTGTACTACTACCAGCCTATTAAACATGACACAATTTTACAACGGCGTTACACAATGGGGGGGCTATACCCGCATTTGTTTGGCTCTGTTTGTTTCACACAGATTCCATGATCCGGATCAGTAATTTACTATACATTTTTATATAGAATCCAGATCCAGATCATGGGATCCGTGCTGAAACAGAGCCCATTATGACATCATCTAAAGCCCTGACTCTAGGGAGGGGGTGGGGGCAAATCCCTGAAATTGATGCCCGAAGGGCCAAATTCATGGAGAAAAAGAGGTTTTCGGGGCCCTTTTAGGCATCTAAAGGTCCCCCCCCCCTGGATCCGCCAGTGGAGCTCTGTTGCTTTTTTCCCCTGGGCAATAGCACGTACAACTGTTAATTAATTTTAAACCCTGCTAACCTTGAGTATGAAATAAAGGAGCGACTTGACTCATGAATAATACAACATGACTGCTAAATCATCTGGCGGTGAAAATTTTCCATTTTGTAAAAAAATTGGTAATTTTTACTTACTATTGACTTTTTTTTATGTGAAACAGGTGAAGGAAGTTGCACAGAATGCCTTGAGTGTTAAAAGAAAATTAACAAGATTGGTCAATAAGGTAAATAAAAGTCTTTCCTAAGAAAAAATTGAGGCATATACTGATTTCCCTTAATATTTGTAAAATTTTAACATGATATTTCTATAATACATCCCAGCAATTTCTTGTTGGAGGGGAGGGGTATTCGGTTTTGTATATTTGACGTATGATGCAATGCATATAACATTCAGGTAACTTCATATTTCAATTTGTAGCCATACTTAATATATTTCCAGGTGGAAAAATTGGCTGACGATAAAGGATTTGGCCCTTTAGTCATAATTTATGTAGATGGCCAAGGTGTTGTCCAGGCTGCAGGTAAGTGTTTTTAGAATATATGTGAGTCATTTAATGTCAAATCAACCACAGGCTCCCAGAATTTCCTGAAAAAATTTAGAGGCCAAATCCAACATTTTAGATTAATATCTCGAATAGTTTTCAAAATTAGCAAAATACTGCACATTTTAATTTTTTTTTTAATTTTCTAGGCAGTTGCTTTTTTGCCGTACATATAATTGCCATATATTCACTTCTCTTGCTTGTGGAAACCTCAATTTTGTTTGGTGCCTAAGAGACTGATAACCTTTCCATGTTATGATACTGCACACCACATTACTGCTCATGCAATCATAGAGCTAGAATCAATGTAGTTTTGCGAATAAATATAAATGGTACTTTTTCTTCAGGCACACCTGTACTGTCTGCAGGCATTCACAAGCTCTGTGCACCAGAAGTTGTCAAGTTTATCCAGGAAGGAAAACCAAAGAGTTAGTATGAAAAATTTTGTTCATGGATGTGCAGCAAAAATATTTGCGTCGTTAGAAAGATCTGTTGTGCTTTAGGAAAGAAAATTGTTGATTATTTATGTTTAAACGGTGGCTGGGAGGGGACATGGGAAAATTATTTTATCTCGTACCAACGAGTTATCATCTCGTTCCAATGAGATTTTTTCTCATTCCAACGAGATGTTAATTTGCTCCAACGAGATGTTATCTTGTTCCAACAAGATATGAAGTTGTTCAAACGAGATATATTAAGTTGTTCCAACAATATTTTTATCTCATTCCAACAATATACTTATCTCGTTCCAATGAGATGTTATCTTGTTCCAACAATAATGAACTTAGTATTCATGAGCTAATTAATATTCATAATTACATAACATCATTATAATTAACTTGTTACATAACTCGTTAATGATCGAAAACATTTTCTTTTGTGATAATTTAAATTGTTACATAACATAGTTAGTGATCATAATATTTTCTTTAGTGATAATTAAAATTGTTGCATAACATCGTTAGTGATCATAATTATTTTCTCTAGTGCTAACTAAAATTGTTACATAACATCATTAGTGACCATAATTATTCTCACTATGAATTTGTTAGTGACAAAGGGGTGTGGCTAATTAATATTCATGATATATTAATATTCATCACTAATTAGTATTCATGAGCTAATTAGTATTCATGAGCTAATTAGTATTCATGAGCTAATTAATATTCATAATTACATAACATAGTTAGTGATCATAATTATTTTCTTTAGTGATAACTAAAATTGTTACATAACATCATTAGTGACCATAATTATTTTCACTATAAATTTGTTAGTGACAAATGGGGGGTGGCTAATTAATATTCATGAGATATTAATATTCATGAGCTAATTATATTCATTACATAACATTGTTAACTATTTATTTTCTTTAATGATAACTTGCCTTAGTATCATAATAGATTATTATTTTTTTGGCAATACCAGTGCAAACCAGATTCACTGGATGACTCATAATTACACAAAGGATGTAGTTTCGCATCAGTGCATGCCCTCAAGTCACAAACACCATTGTCATAAAAAGAACAAAAATTTAATTTTACAGTCTGCAAAACTACAAAGTTATAAAAAATGCCACAGGGGTATATATTGAGTTATTTATTTCTATTGAAACTCTATCACAATGCCACAAATAGAGAGAGTTCCACTTCAGTACATATCATAATTCAACAATGGTCAGCTATATACCTCCAGGATATGCTCACTGATTAAAATCTAAAAATACTCTGTTATTACATAACACCTTTGTATATAAGCAGATCCCCCCCAGACTCTATCAGTAGAATTATGTTCTTCCTACTGACTCTGTCTGATCAACAGAGTTTTGAAACCATTAATGGAAATTCTGCATGTTACAGAAGATAGACTGCTCTCATTTCTACGTAATCCTTGATGTACTACGGAAATAAAATATTTCACCTCTGATATATATGTCTCTGTTTTTTACTATTAGATTTCTATAAAATCAAAACAAGTCCTTCATATCTTACCAGAAAATTTATCAAGCATTAAAAAACATACAAAAAAAAAATACATTTACACAAAAAATCTACAAAAAGTTTTAGCATTGTCTATATATATATAAATGAAAAAATCTACAAAAAGTTCAAACATCAGGGGTAGAGGGGGGGATCTGCAAAATAAATATCAGTACTTAATATTTTTACAGACAGATTTTACGCACATTTATATATTTTGTATATTATATATATATATATTAAAATAAAAATGCTTACCTAGAAACACTTCTTTATTTTTTCCTTGGCATCCAGGAAAGCCCTGCGTCTCTGACGCACATCTGGAATAGAAGCATCTGAAAATGTCATGTCAAGTAGACAAGAGTTTGTTGACATATATATATTTTTCAAATTCGACTCATACCAGCAAGTTACTTACCGCTACTATCACTGCCCTGGCTTGAAGTATCCCAGTTCTCTTGGCGCATGTTGAACACGACTGTAATAAAAAATATGTATATATATATTACCAGATCAATGAGCATACCTGTAATAAAAAAATGTTAACGGGGCAATAATGAATAAACTATTTTACCTTCTTCATCGTCCTCATCATGAGGGATGATAGCGGGGTCAAACAGCCTCTGATCCAGCTCTATACCCTCCCTGTCACGGATACCCCGCTCAATTATTTCACCGTGACGAACTCTCTTCAAGATCACTACAAATAAAAAAATATAATGTTGATACTACGTAAATAAGTACAGATAAAAAAAATACGTATATGTAAATATTATATTGATATAACGTATCCTAATGCATATAATAACTGCAACTAACACAGATAAAAAAATATATATATATATATATATATGTATATATTATATTGCTATAGCGTACCCTTAATGCATATAATAACTGCAACTAAGACAGTTACGGTTGAGCCGATGGTCGCCGGTATAATCAGCTTCCAGAAAGAAGGGCCTCTTCTGGACATCTTAACTGTTGTCTTGACTGTCGGCATTTCGGTGGTTGTGTCGACGGGTGGTGACATCTTATCCATCGTCGTGTCCGTCGTCGTAGCGGAGGTGACTGACATTTTTTCCAGTGTCGTATCGGCGGTGACTGCTATCTTATCCGTTGATGTATCAGGGGCGTCTGACATCTTGATTGTCGCCGAAGTGACAGATGGCAGATCATCCTCCGAGGTCGAAGCTGAAGAGACCCGGGGGAAGGTCACAACTCGCCCTGAGCGGAAAACCACCTTCAGAGCTACATTCATTGCTGACAGATGGTCAACAACCTCCATCTCATGAAGAGTGAAAAATCTGGAATAAAAACTAATAAGCTGAACAACCATAATTTACATAGAGCTCTTAATTGTTTGAAAGTCAGCCACTCATTATGTCAACACCCCCTCCCCCCATCCCTAATTACAATAAATTTACATATTAGGTATTTAATTATTTGCTTAATTCATGTCATAACCTTGTGTGCATCCAATTACCCTAACTACTTCGCATCCAATTACCTTACAATAAATATGACGTAAATGGTCATAATGCATAGGGGATGTATCTAATAATATATATATATATATATATTTAAGTTAAGACATTCATGTCAGCTAACGCATGTACAGCATAGGGTAAGGATTTTAATATTTATAATTTCAATCTACCGAGCAAAGACAAAGGTAGATTTTACCATATATTAATGTCTAAGAATCTCATAAAAACGAGCGTAATGTCTATAAATATAATATAGCGCAAGCAATGATTATAATGTAATGTATATGAATATATATAATAATATAATAGAGATTAAATATATTAACACATAGCAGAATGCAAAGGTGAACCTCTAGGGTCAAATATGAATATCTCTGTGACATGAAACAATCATTTTCAAAATCATCAAGTTATGACCCTACAAAACAATTAATAATTCTTACCTAATCTCTTCAATTGTGTCGAGATCCAGATATCTGATATCTTCCACGTCATCCTCGCCGCATATCAGAAGTCCTGGGGCCTCCTGTCGACACCCCATCACACATGACAAAACAAGCATCCTAATCATCAAAACGATCATCGTGGTAAAAAGCCGGTAATAGCTTAAGTATAATTCTGTTCTTGGTAATAGTAAAAAGTGATATGACTCTCTCAGACATTTTCATATATATATATACAGAGATTGCGTGTTATACCAGTGTCATCCAAATGTAGTATCTATTGCACACATTACATTAATTGAACGATGACAATTATTAGACCCCCCTTATGCATCTCAGTCTATTCAATTATAACACGTAACATGCTAGAGGTGTTAATATGAAACCCTGTAGAGGTTCAGATGTTTCTTAAACCACCTGCGTACCCCCCTAAACTTACGACCTGAGGCTAAATCAAACTGTAAAGCTGTGTCAATTTGAATAGGCAGGGTCTCCATTATTTTAAAAATAGGATCATTTTCACCCTCAGTGTCAAGTTACTCAATTTAGCATAACCGCAACTTCGGCATCAAAAGTTATTACTACAGGCGTTTAACACTAAATCCAACAAAAAGGTCTATACAGAAACTTTCTTTATTGTAATCATAAATATTATGGGCAGTTTTAAAGTTCAGTGATACAGGTAACAAACGTAATGAAAGTCAGTCATAAGCATACAGTGTATAATTAAATTTAAGTATGGACCATACAAATACCATTTAGATTAATATATACAGAGTAATTTAAATTTAAGTAATAAACAGCCAAATATATGCTGAGCGGCTGAAATAAAAGATCCGTAAGTACATGAAGATATATTTTACAACTCGGCCAAGATCAGCGTCTTGGAGTGGCATTCCTTGTTACTCGCCTATGCTCAATGTTCAAAAGATGGGACAGGGGGAGGAGAACTTCCTCAGTCATACGTCGCCTTTGCTGAGACAGTTGAACCTCGTGATGACTTCTTAGATTTGCCCTCATACGTTCCATTTCCTCCATAAAGTGATTTTTCGTGAACTTGATAAGTGCGACCGACTGCTGTAGGTTGATAAAATCTTCAATCAGGTATTCGCCCCAGCTTGTTTTGTCATATATCATAACGTAATTTTGACGACAGAATGGACAGGGTAGATTGAAGTTACCATTCAAATCAATAGGTAGATCATCAACAACTTCCTTCATGAGTTTATGCATGGCTATTGATTCGATGCAATCCCTGCATATCTTCATTTGCTCGTCCCTGAAGCAGCATTTGAAAGCGTGTGTAGAGGGTGACAGATAACAGATGTGGCAGGGTAGCTCATCAGCATTCAGTAATGTAGTAGCCATTTTCAGTAGATTCTGTTTTCGTCTGTAGTTTAACTAAAACTGACCAGTAAACCGTAATACTGACCATTGTCTCATGCCTCTGGCTAAATTCACACTTTTCTGCATTATGCCACCAATCAAACGGGGGTTGCGGGAGAAACCCCCTTAAATTTACGTTGCACTTTTTTAGCTACTTTCAACAGCCATTAGGATCGTTGACATTGTCAAATCAACAAATCAGCTATATCGATATTTTTTTAAATCACTCTGAACAAACATGGAATTTATACCTATCACCGAAATTACGTTTACGGCTTTTAAACATATTAAGCAAAATCACATGCTAGGATACAGTCGCTCCACGGAAAAATCCCAGTTTAATCCTAATCCAACAAGAGCTCAGCTTTTAGAACATTGTCTAAAATTAACAGACAAGCATCTCGATCCCCTTCATGATGGAGGGCCTGTCCGCTGCTACTTTCTGAGGACAGAGCACGTTGCGGGATGGGCCCCTGTACAGAGAGAGACAGACTTCCTTAGATTCGCTACCAGAGGGCGGTCGGTCATAAGCATCTATCCCATTGTACCGTCTTTAAGAAAATTACAAATACTTGAAGCACGAGGTGTAGCCTAGGTAAGTAAATTTTAGATCTATGTAAGATCTATATATTTCTATATATGAGATCTAGCATGCTCCTACAATCCTTTTTTTTTTACTTGCAGACTCATCAAGGGGGATCTATGCAGACATTTCACTGTATATATACCTATATGAATGTTTTTTGTAATATTAGATCAATTTAGACTTGCATAAATGTTTAAAACTAAAAAAAAACGTTTATTTGTCTTCATTCAGTTAGTCTCAGACACTTCTCTACAGTGACCAAACGAACTATGCGTAATTAAGAGGTTTATATAATTTTAACGGTTATTTTTAAATAGTATCACAAGTTATCTATAACTATGTACAATCGTCGTGGCTTATATTTCGATAAATAGCAAAAGCTTGTTAAATCATAAACTAGTGACAACCAACCGTCTTACTTTAAAGAGTATCTACCGACCGGTAGATGTCAGCACATACCAGATGTCGATGAAAGGCCAACCTACTCATAATTCAGAGCGTTGCCGTTAGGTGCGCTTGTGATCTCTTATAGAATTCGCTGTATTGTATATATTTTCAACGAACGGGGGGTCTGATCAAGTTATAAATTATAATTTATATTAAGACGAATTAAGCGGCCCCTTAAATTATGAAAATCCCTTGTCTTACGAAACTATACTTTGTTTATCAATTCGCCGACCACCCACTTCCGGTTCAACACGAGATGACAAATTTGACCATGATGATAGAGACATTTTGCAGTTTTCCGCTATAGACGCGAGATTTTAAACTGTCTTTATTTACACGATATTTTAAATGAAAATGAGGAACATAGGTGTCACTATATTATGAGTCTCTGTATTTATAACTATCTTTACAGGTTCTACAAGCGTGATTACGCATACACATACACACGTGGAAGAATTTTGAATATGACATATTTGAAAGTAATTAGATATGGCGTCGATTTTAGGGTATGTTTTTCATAACTATCTTTACAGGTTCCTCAAAAGATATTACACACTAGAACTCTGACTGTGATGAATACGTAGAAGACACGCATGGGGTAATTCTTGAAATGAAATGTTTATTTGTAACCGTGTACATAAATTAAATGAAATATATGACATGTTTAGACAGTAGAAAGATAGGCCATTCAAATTGATAATGCTTCATATGAATTCCTCTCTTGACGAAAACTCCGTCATTCTGCTTACAAGATAATCTTCTCAGACGAATATCAACCTTCCCTCTATTTACAGCTAGGCTTATACCTTCGGTGAGGTAAAAAATTTTCTGCTCAAAATCCAGCAGAGCTAGTGAAACTTGATGCGCCAGTTGTAGTAGACGATTGACTTCTTCAACCGACAGGCATATGTATTTTCGAGTGGGGTATTTTCTTCTGAGAGTTAATTTTCTTTGACCTTGATACTCAGTGAAAGATACTCTCTGAGCTACCCCAAAATTATGTTTGAAGATGGTTGTACTCCTCATGATGCTGAATACTTGTCTGATTCTATCATTTACTATATATATAGGTGCTGAACAGTCTAAAGACAGATGATTGGCTGCTAGTATTACTCATTTTCCGCATGAATTAAGAAAGACACATTTTGAGACATAACAAAGGCAAATTTTCAGGTTGAAATGTTTATTTGTAGACATACATTAAAGAAAATATATACTGTATTCATTCAGCAGATCAGCAAGTTGATCAAATTCATACTGTTTCATGTAGATACCCCTCCTGGTGAAAACTTTTTCGCTTTGGTTAGGAGGAGTCCATCTTAGACGAATGTCAACGCATCCTCTGGTAACTGATAGTCTTATATGTTCATTGATTTCAAAAAAATTCTCTTGACCGTCTGTCAAGATTTGTGTAACTTGGGGTATCAGTTGCTGTAAGTGCTTGACATCTCTAGCTGACAGACTCAGGTATTTTCGAGCTGGATATGAACCATCCAGTACTCTGAGGTTTAGCCTTCTTTTCCCCTGATATTCAGTCAAAGATGCCTGGTTAGCATGACCGAAATTATGTTTGAAGAGTGTGGTAGTTGTCTCAGCCATGATCTTCAGTTCAGGATAGTCATAGCATGTTTCTTATCTTCTTATATACATGACTGGTAGGTTAAAGCGACTACTGATTGGTAGTTATTTATAGAGATGTTACATAACAGGTGTTATAAGTCTTTTGTGCTAGATTCAGTTATGAATACAGTTAATGGGTTAACCACCGGAGGCGCTTAATTGGTACCCCGGGGGGTGTCAGGGTTATGAGTGACAAGGGGGTGTTGATACGCTTCAGTGCTTCTAAGAAATCTGCCCAGCCCTCAGGCTTTCTTATTGTTCCATGAATGGCTGATCTAAGCAGATCAATAATGTTTGAGTCTGTAATCAATTTACCATCAATAGTGACTAGACCATTTGATGACCATGTTATTTCAGGATCATGTCTTCTGATATAAGTGACAAGTCTCAATGCCCTTTCTTTTGAAGTTCTGGGGAATGCATCAATGATGAAGGATTCATCTGGTTCCTCAGTCTGTTCAAATATTTCATCGGTCTGTTCAGCCTGTCCAGACTGCTGGTCTTTTTTCTGCTTATTCTTAAGTCGGTGATATGCTGACTCAGGTATTATAAAGTGTTTCATTATTCCAAGAGCTCTAGTTGAGGTAAAACAGCTTTAATAATCCTAGACCAGACGGTTCTCAGTTTTCGACAGAGTAATTTTCGTCCTTTCTCTTTGCTATCTGCCAACTTAATGAGCTTGTTTTTATATCTACCTAGCTCTTTATCGAACTGCTTGCTGACAATTAAATCGCCTTCAACAATATTTCTTGCTAACTGTCTAAGTAATTCGATCTGGCTCTTACTCATTGTATTCAGTAAGACATCCTTCTGCTTATTCTCAGCTATAGATAATAGCTTGATAAAGGCCATGTTCTTTTTTAGAGCTGTCATAATGACAAATGAGCTTTTCCAATGTTACTCTGCCTTATAAACAGCTGTAGGGCCTTCGTCAGGGAAAATGTCTGACCGTAATCTTAAATTCTTGTCAGTTTTCATATGCAGATCGATAACAAAGTATGAGTAGGGGACCGTTGTAGCTGTTAGGTAAGCCTGAAGCAGCTGTCGATAACCCAGCTGGCGACCCAGAGCTGTAATCTGCCCCTTGTCTCGATTGTTAGCCATTATTACAAATACATGGGTATTTAGATTTAAAGTTCTTGAATGTTTGGACTTTAAAAACAGATTATGGGTCAGTAGGATGACTGAGCAGTTATTATGGTGTGTGCCTATTGTGAACAGTTTTAAAATAGTATCTGTATTCATGGCATCAATCATTAGATCGTCAAATACAATGACAGAGTGTCCAGTGCTCATAGTCTGGAAGGCTTCCAGATCATCTTTGGTTGGTATGCCATAGTGAAATGATATATTATCCATTTCTGACTCTAGGGTACTAAACATTGACTGCCAGACGCTGTTGTAGCAGTATAGAATTTTTTCAGGGGATTCTCGAAACATGTCATGTTTCAATAAACGATAAACAAATGTTGATTTCCCTCCTTGACTCGGCGATGATATTATTATATTGCATGGTGTATTTAAAAGCATAAGAATCTTGTCTTCAGACATGATCTTCCAAGAATCTGGGGTATTATTGGATGCTACAAAAGCCTGGTCTACAGTGTCTGGCCTCTCCATGGTAAATGATATCGGTATGATTAAATAGTGGCTATTTAACTGTAACATTGCGGGTGTTTGTTATCTCCATAATGGCTGGTGTTTCTGCATGAATCATTAATACTACAGGCTCAGCCAGTGCTTTCTTGAAACTCAGAGACAGTCGTACATGACCGTGGTCAGGTGCATAAGATGTGCCGTAAGCAGGTTTTATATTAAAGGCGTACACGCAGTAGCTGTGTGCAAAGTCGTACAATGTAATGTCATTACCGAAATCATTCCCCAGCTCTCTAAATGTCTCATAGAGACTGAGATAACTGTTAGAGACCCCGTTTCCTTGAGCATGATCAAAAGTAGGTGTGAAAGTGTTGATAGTATCATTATTTACAGAAAGTGTTATTCTTTGCAGGTCAAAGGGTTTGAAATTGAAGGGATTTAGTTTTAAATCCCCATTGTAGGCCTTAGCAGGAATGAGGGTGACAAGAATTCTGGAGGGTAGCCTGTTGGGGAAAATATTATCCAGGGTTCCTGAAGTAAAGCCTGTGTTTATATTTTCTACTCTAATTTCTCGCTGAGTGTAACAGTAAAGCGCTGGTCTAGTTTCTAATGACCTACCAATAGCAAACTGTGTACGAGGATCAAGCTGAATCATATGAGCTTTGAACATTACTTCTTCCAAACGAATTTTATATGAACCTGTAGGTTCGTGGTTAATGAGAGCAAATTCATTAGAGGTTCTATCCAACTTTATTGTTAAGCGTGTATTGTTTAGTAGATATCTTTTTTGCATAAAAATATCCTCATACAGAGGCCCTTCAAATTCTACAATGTTGGATTTTTGAAAGAAATCCTTCCTTATCTGAGCCCCCTTATTTAGATCAATCAAATCAATCTGCTCGGAATCATCCTTTACATATCCCTGGGCTCTTAGTTGAGAATTTTTAGCATCTCTACCATAGGTCAGCAAAGTGCTAAACATGGCTTTATAAGGATAGTTGCTAGACGAGCTAATTTCTTTCCCCTCCAGCGAAACGGAGATTTTCTCAAATAGAGAGTGTAAGCAGTTGTTTATAGCTACTACTTTCTTATTCGCCGCCATAGATGTATTGTCCTGTTTAACAATTTTCAGTTTAACATATAGCTGGCTATTGTAGAGATCCAAAAAGTGTTTTTGCTCGTTGATGTCGAATAGTATAGGACCGTCATCAGTCAGTTGGTTGACCGGTCTGTAATCCATATAATACTGTCTTTCAACATTTTGCTGAAGTGCTGGAGGCGAGAAAAGGTCCAGTTGAGGGAGACTAGTTGTTTTAACATCCATTATTTCTTCTTGCGGTGTTGACTCTTTGGCTTCTTCTTTCCGTATGATTGCTTTCGGGGTTTTGGTTTAGCTTTATTTGAGTAAGTCTTTCTTCTCTTAGCAGGAGGTTTTGGCGCCGCCTTCCTCTTACGTTTAACGGTTGCCATTTCCTCTTTGGTCTGATCTAAAGTTTTTTTAATATCTGATATTAACTCGACCTTGACCGGGGGGGCCCCTTTATGCGTCTTAGGGGTTTCTATAATATATTGAGGATTGTCTGCTCCTGAATAACGTCTGAGGCCATCAGTTACAAAGGGAGTAGGTCTGTTTTCCTGAGTAGAAAAATATGCTTCCATTACGGCGGTCTTTGAGGGAATGACTAGCAAGGCCGTTGTGAGGGTTTATATACAAAGTGTAGAGTGATATGTGTAGTACCATCGCCTAGCTCAAGCTTTTGTTCTGTAGTAGCGTTTAACATGTATATGTGAATACTATCTATAAAGTTTTGTGTGACTGGTACATAGTAAGGTGTCAGATTCATTTCTTGATTGGCTATGTATCTCAGTACATTTAACTGCTTTTGACCGACAATTGTAGAGTCGCAAATGTTACTACATATGTATACATGGGGGGGAACTGTGGACCTGTATTGGCAGAGAGCAACTTTCCATCCTTCTCCCAGTCTTAAGGCTCTGTTTAACCTTACTTTGAAATTAACAGAAGTATTTTCAAGATTTTCTGATCTATGATAACTGTTAAGTATAACGTAGAAGTCATTCATATTTTCTTATTTCGGACGTCTTAATCCAAGAGTCAAATTTCTTGCTGTAACCTAGCCAACGAACTAGTGACTCTCTCTTTCCTTGCCTAATGCGGTATCTGAGAACTTTCTCGATCTTATATAGGTCGTCATCAGTTACCAATACCCCCTGCATCTCAGGCTCATAGAAGCTACCATCGACCCCTTCCTTGTTTAAATCGATTACTCTATAACGAGGGGGGTGAGATGCTGTTCTTTTGTCAATTATGAAAATTTCCTCTGTCCATTTCCTGTGAAACCCCCTTTCGAACTGTAACCGGGCTAAAGATAATCTTACTTTATCCTTTATGTTAAATTTATATACAATAGGTGTTTTTTCTCTTTTAAGCTCAAGGGGTAGATATAACTTTTCGTAAAGCTCTTGTTGATTCTCTATTGTAACTTGTGAAGGAGCCATTCCTATTGAAGAGTGTTTAGTGTTGTTATAACTAGAGACAATCTCGTGAAGATGATCGATATATCTATGATCTTGATGTTTTGTAAAAAACTTATATATGCGTGATTTGATGGTTTTGATTACTCGCTCGGCATAGTTTGCATGGTAAACGTTATAAGCTAGTACATGGTTTATGTTTTTAGTCTTCAAGTAATCCTGGACAATTTTAGCTGTGTATTCTTTACCCTGGTCACTTCTTAACTCTTTTACTTTGAAGCTGTCCTTGAAAATTTTTTTCATGACTTTAACCATCTCTTCCCCTGTTTTACTTTTCATGGGTTCAATTCTTAGATATCTTGAAAATAAATCGATGAATATTGCCAGGTATTTTACTCTATCATTACTCTTGCTAAATTTCTGAACATCCATTAAGTCAGTATCCATAATCTCATTCATTTCTCCTACTATGATAGATTCGCGTTTAAACTTTAGTGTAGGGTGTTTGTGTACCAGATAGGTGTACTGTCCTGATAACCAGTTCTTTACATCTTTGAACTTGAGCTTGAGGGGGTTACCGTCGGTTTTTATACTCTGCCAGAGTTTGATTATTCCTGAGTAACTACCGGGTTTACTAGGGTTGTAGTAAATCGATTTTAAATAATTATCCATTATTGAGTAATACTCTTCTGTCTTTTATAGTAGGGTTCGGGAGAAGAAATCCTATACTACTGCTTAAAAGTCCTACCCAGAGCTCGCTCAGGGGGTGACTGATTGATAGATTGACGATACATGCTATTATTACTACATAGAGTATGATAATTTGGCTAAAAAATACGACCTCGCTCTTAGGGATTTTAATCCCCAAGACTTGCCAATTCTCGTTGTTTAACGACTGAGTCTCCATGACAAACTGATCACGATTTTGTTTCACATCTTTATTTATAGCGTATGTGGAAAATTTCACAGACATAATTATCATGTAGAAATAGTTAAATCACCACATAGGTGGTAAAAATTCCACAATTAAGCTTTGCCTAGTATATACATATGCACAAACGACTAGCTTTATATATATATATATATATATTTACATGATATATACACCTTTCAGTATATTTACATATGTACATATTAACCAGCTAATAACCATATGGTAGAGTGTCGTAACTGTCTAGTGATACCCTTTTGGTATATACTAATCTTACAGTCTTGTAAGCTGCCTTGTTAAAGACGCTACCATGTACTTTATCTCTAACAAACATATTGTAGGTAGGTAGTCTGATGACCTGCCCCCTGGTTACGACTTGTTGGATGTTGTCAAAAGTGACGAGCTGACGGTTGACAGGGTTCATGACAATACCCTTGAATTTGACTATTTCAGTGTTGTCGTTAAGTCTGTAACTGTAGGACTTCGGTCCTGAAGAAATGAATGCTGTTATGTATGCCCCTGATGGTAACTCGTCGGTCAGCTGACCAAGAAAATCTCCTAGGGGGGGCATATCTTGACCTTCAAGGGATGTGAAGATGACAGAGTCTGTGTCCATGTAGAGAACCCTTCGTTCCAGCTGTTCTATGAGACTGTAGAGTTTTAGTCTTGCCCAACATGTTGTAAATGACGCGACGACATCATTAGTCTTGATATTGTCAGGTTCAAAAGTTTCTCTACTTCTTGTTTCTACCAGCAGGCAGTCTTCGTTGACCATGTAGATCATCAAGATTTCGGTCGATGTGTCATTGGCTAGTTGTTTGAATTTGGAGGGGTCAAAGATGTACCGACTTTTGGACTGGTTCGGCTTCTCTCCAAATTTCCCCCAAAAACTGTTGAGTGCCAGCTTGGCTACAGTTCTTAGACCTTGGTTATGGCAGATGTTTTCCTGCCTCAGCATTATCCCCTCTGCTTCTTGGTAGTTTTGGATGTAGGTCTTGCGATCTTCTAGATCTTTGACCCATCCAGGGTATCCTGAAGACTCTTGCTTAATTCTGAGGAATGTATCAACATACTCCCTGAACAAGGTGTCTGAAGATTTTTCCCAGTGATAAACCTCATAAATCTTGATGACGGTGTAGCCTTTCTCTACTGCCTTCAGGATTTCAGGGGTGCAGTAGGTTCCTATAAGGGATCTCTGTTCAATGCTGCATTGACATGGTAACTGGTTGTGTCCGTCAGCGCATGTTCTGCATAGGGGGAATTTGAGTCGTCCTCCTGATCGGTATGGTAGAACGGGGTGATAGAGGCCTCTTGGAGGTAATATTTTAATTTTGGCTATGCCAAAGTAGGACTCCATTGTGTAGTCAAAATCCTTGGTTAAAATGCGAGGGTGGCCTACTGGGAGAGAGTTATATTTGTTTACCGAGGGATAGAGACTTGTGTAATCGTAATAATGGATCTTCTCCCCCTTTTCTGCCTGGTAATGGAGACGTACTGATGATGTCCGTCCTCCGAAGAACGAGTCGCGGATGTTGAGTCTTGGGGGGATATCGAGCGATGAGATGAAATCCTTCATCTCCCGAGTGTCTTTGACTTGCATGTCAAACTGACATTCCCATACAGTGATGACTGTCGAGTTTTTGGTCTTTAGAAAGGTCTCTCGTTGCAAGGTCTTCTGGTAGAGCTCTTCCATTGTCTGATTATTGTAATTGTCTTTGATAGATCTATCGGGGAAGCAGGATGGGCATCCATGCCATCTACAGCCATAAAACTCGTAGAGTACCCCGTTGCCGTCCGCTCCGTCTACTCTGTATTGACCTACTGAAAGCTCGCCTATATTGCGAGCATGCTGTATGAATATCTTGTTGCTATAACTTAGATATTCAAGCCATTGAATAGCCTTGTAACTATGACCGTACCGGGCTACGTAACCTTGAGGTGGAATGTGAGCAATGTCTGAGTTTAGGAAGGTTTTCTCTTTAATCTTGTCGTCTGGATATGGCTGATCCTTGCTGTAATATTGTCCTCCTACCCTTGTGACTTCGACGGTGGTATTGTTTTCAAGGGTTACCTGGTAACGTTCCTTGAGAAAGTTTTGTCTGAATATCTGCATGCATGTGGAGGCTATGGTGACCTGAGAGAACGGATCGACCTCCATGGCTCCTGTCTCAGTTTCTATGCTAGTTATGTCCTTGATGAGTTGACGGAATTTCATGCATGCTTCCCTAAGAATCTTGACATCAGTCCTACAGTACTCTTCCATGTCTTTGTGCATGTCATAAGGCCCTTGTATACTTTTGTACCATTGTAGATCAATGTCTTTACCATAGAGCTCTACAGGAGGGTAATGCGGGAAACATCTCTGATGAAAGTGTTGTCTTGTATTGAACATGTGAGGAAAATCGCCCTTCTTTAATGATGATGAGAGTCCTAGTGTCTTGGGTAGTTTTTTGAGAGCCATTGGTAGGAAGTTGAGCGAATCTATGAATCTGATGTTGGTTTGGGGTACATGCATGTACATTATTTTTGTCCCGACTTTGGTGAGAGAAGGCTGAATCCCATTCTGAAGTAGGTAACCTTGCAGGAAGAGGAAGTCGTATCCTTTCCCGTTGTGAGCAATGCATGTGTAGCCCTTGTGTTTGTCATTGATTAACCATTTGCCGAAATCTTGAACAGTGTTGTCTCCTTTAAAAATTACTTCCTTCTGGTAACAATCTTGACATGCTTGTTTATTGTCATGGGTGAGACATCTGATACCGCATTGAGGGCAGTGTGTCTGATCGTCGTCGCATTCATCGCAGATAGATTGAGCTACGACGAAGTTGGGTAGGTGTTGTTGAAGTCCGCAGTACCATTTGTCGCAGTTTCTGCATCTTCTACATGGTGAACAGATGTAGCCGTCTGTACATGTAGTACAGTCGTTCTTCTTTGACCGTTGATGGTAACCTTTCTGACATTGGAATATTTCGTCCTGTGTAGATTCGAAATCGAAGTAAATGAATTTTCCTGTACCGACTTTTGGCGAAGCTGCTCTCATGTAACAAAGATGTTCTCCTGTAAAGTAGCCTTGACAGAGACGACATTGCCAATCTCCGCAGACATGGTCCTCTTTGGATCTTTTCAGTGTATCAAGCAGTTTATTACATCCTGTGCAAAAGTAGTATCGTTGACATTTGGACGGTTTTTCTTCTCCTCTGAGAGAGCCAGTCTTGTAAATCTCTGTCTGTCGATGGTTTGAAAAACAGTCTGAACTGCGACATGTTCTATTGCAGTCTGGACATTTGATGGCTTGCTCCCATGCGCAATCTTTTCTCAGACAGACCATACATTTATTTTTACAGAAGTGTATTGTATTTTTGTTGTGATATTTGAGACATTCTGTACAGATCTCTTTATTTTAGAAGAGGCCTGATAGTGAAGTTATGCTGTGGAAATGTTCTCCGTCTTTGTAAAGAAATATCTTGTCCTCTCTAGACTTGGAACCTGCATAGATTATCTCAAGACATGTATCTTTGTCTATGACGATGATCTGTATGTTGAGATGGTCTTCGATCTTGCAGAATTCTCTTATTTCAAGTTGCCTATCTGAGGGGAGGTTTACTTCTTTAAGAAGTCGAAGTGCTCTCCCTAACTGGGGATTTGGACCTTTTCTGTGTGCTGTTGAGGCTCGACGGAGATGTATGTAGGTGGCGTCCTGTCTCAGTTTGGCTATGCAGACAGTTATTGCTCGTGTAGCGCAAGTGTAGTCGTTGGGTATTTCAGGGATGTATACCATACATTTTTTCCTGATGATGGAATTGTTCTTGTCTTTGATGTCGGTGTTAGTGATGGTCAACGGCCGATTTGTTTTCTTGGTCTGGATAGGTAGCTGAGTAGTAGTCTATGAAGGGGTATTGTTATGTAAGATCTACCACCCCCTCTGTCATGATGAAGAGTCCCTACTTCTACCTGAAATGAGCTGTCTACGCTCATGTTCTGGTCTGATTGCAGGACTTTTTCCAATCTGTCCATGATAGTCTTTGCTGTGATGAGGTTTTGAGGTCTCATGTGAATGACAATGTCTTGCTTGAGATCATTATGCTGAATAATTACCCTGGCTCTGTCTTCAGGGTCGTTGTGTTGAGCTGCTCTGTCAATAACCTCTTGAAACATATCCTCAAGTTCTTGATGTATGTCAAGTAATCTGTGACCAACATAAGCTTGGTTAAATGTAGCTCTGAAGTTTCTTTCTTCATACCCGAATCTCCTAGCAACTCTGTGTTGAGTTTGGGTGATCTGGTAGGGTAAAAGTCTTGGAATCTTTGCTCGGGGTGGAGGTGGTGACAAGCTCCTCTTAGCCATGATGACTGTATGATAGCTGAAGATTGTGACTTCCTTATATACTAGTTATTATGTAATAACAGTATTTTTAGATCTATATAAAAGATATGTCCTCCTGGCCTAGAGACAGTGACATATGATGTGATCATAAACCTGTCATGGTCTTTCATGTGTGTGTGTATTGAAGCGTAACCCTCTCTACTTCAATAGAAATAAATAACTCAATATATACCCCTCTGGCATTTTTATACTTTTGTAAAAATAAATTTTTGTTCTTTTTATGACAATGGTGTTTGTGACTTGAGGGCATGCACTGATGCGGAACTACATCCTTTGTGTAATTATGAGTCAGCCAAAAATGCAGACTGTAAAATTAAATTTTTGTTCTTTTTATGACAATGGTGTTTGTGACTTGAGGGCATGCACTGATGCGAAACTACATCCTTTGTGTAATTATGAGTCATCCAGTGAATCTGGTTTGCACTGGTATTGCCAAAAAAATAATAATCTATTATGATACTAAGGCAAGTTATCATTAAAGAAAATAAATAGTTAACAATGTTATGTAATGAATATAATTAGCTCATGAATATTAATATCTCATGAATATTAATTAGCCACCCCCCATTTGTCACTAACAAATTTATAGTGAAAATAATTATGGTCACTAATGATGTTATGTAACAATTTTAGTTAGCACTAAAGAAAATAATTATGATCACTAACTATGTTATGCAACAATTTAAATTATCACTAAAGAAAATAATTATGATCACTAACTATGTTATGTAATTATGAATATTAATTAGCTCATGAATACTAATTAGCTCATGAATACTAATTAGCTCATGAATACTAATTAGTGATGAATATTAATATATCATGAATATTAATTAGCCACACCCCTTTGTCACTAACAAATTCATAGTGAGAATAATTATGGTCACTAATGATGTTATGTAACAATTTTAGTTAGCACTAGAGAAAATAATTATGATCACTAACGATGTTATGCAACAATTTTAATTATCACTAAAGAAAATATTATGATCACTAACTATGTTATGTAACAATTTAAATTATCACAAAAGAAAATGTTTTCGATCATTAACGAGTTATGTAACAAGTTAATTATAATGATGTTATGTAATTATGAATATTAATTAGCTCATGAATACTAATTAGCTCATGAATACTAATTAGCTCATGAATACTAATTATGAATACTAATTAGCCACGCCCCCTATGACACACCACCTTTGGCCACGCCCCTTTTTGGGCACTCAAAGTGAGTGTCCTACCCTACTATATACGGTAGTAGCAAACTCATCCAAATTTCAGGCCATATCCAGCAGTAGAGAAGAAATCCAGTTAGACATCCAAATTGAAGGTGACTTAATAAAATCTGCAAGCATTGTTAAGCTGTGTGGTATTCACATTGATAGCAAACTAAATTATAATCACCATAATATTAAAGTGCTTGCTATTTTTTTGCCAATTTTTGGGCTTCCCCGAACATTCCGCTTATATCGCTCATCTTTCACTCCTGTTCAATGTTTGGATCTATATACCTATTCGTATTACACTAATAAATCACGTTTTCGCCTCTGAAATACTATTTGTCGTAATCTCAGCTTATCCAACAGCCTAGTTTGTACCACAGAAACGGTTTTGATATTGTTTTGTAATTTTTCAAGAGACCGACATCATAGATTCCATTACATGGTTTTTATATAGTTTTGTAGCTTTTCACGCATCCATATATAACTTCCTCCAATTTTTTCCTCCTATAAATTATTACCTGCATGCATGAGCTTACTTACTGATGATAGTGCCTTTAACAATATCATGCCATGCACGAAGATCCCAAGCGTTTCATGTGTGTATACTGAATATAATATATATAGATAACCAATGTCCGACAACACACTTGGGGAATCCATGATGCCATGGCCATGTCAAACAGCTTCTAATACCCACTTTACACTAAATTATAAATTATAATTAATTCATATCATCAAATGCTCATCAATGCTCAAATGCACACTGTGCATATTTCATTTACAGTGCAGTCTCTGATTTATATTGCTAATATTTCTTCATAGTTTACTTCACGTCTTCCATGGGATAACGCTAGTGTATCATTAATTTACAAAAAAGCAGCTCGGCAAAAAAACACTCTGCAGAGAATTGACTATAACTGTAAGTTTACATAACTGTAAACTGAGGGTCTATGAAGCGTTTATAGCTTCCAATTTTGTATATATATATATGTATTGTTCTGTAGCCCATAATAACTTTTCTGTTGGCCATGATAAGAAGATTAAAAAACTAAATGAAAGAGTATCAAGACTTGTATGTAACATTTATGAAAGCACTTACAATGATCTACTAACAAAAAAAGGGAAATTTTCACCCTCCCCCTGGTGGTGACAGGGGTTTTCTCTGTGAGTAAGACTTACAGGACCTGCACTGTATTGAAACGGTGCGTTTCAATATCGCAAAGCTATTTCTTTCATTAGTCTGTACTGAAAGCTGTTATAATGTTTTTAGAGACACCTCTTCGAGGATCATCCCTCTTCCCAGTGATGATCGGTTACATTTTAATGATATTGGTTTACATTAAGCTCAGATTTTTTTCCGATAAGAGTGGCCGGGCAATAGATATATTGTTAGCATATTATACAGTATTGTATTAGGGTATCTTAAATTGTGATTGTACGTCTTTCTTATCATACAATGCTTTCCTGAGTGCATTTTGTATGATTGTTGTGACAAGTGTAAACAAAATTTCATGTATTTATTTTAATCTTATTTTCATTATTTCTGATTTTTCTCTCAAATACCAAGGGTGTTCTCTTAAATACAATATGTATTTGTACCCACTTTAAGGTTGTATTATAACTTTATAGTAGAGGCAAAGTGAAGTCACAAAAGATATAAATTATGTATTCACAAACCTATTTCAGACGGAAAAACAACAAGATGCCTTAATAAGGAATCCCTCCAGAGGATCATAATCAGCTACCTTGACTCAAAACAGGTACTATCTTAAAAAGCTTTTCAAAATTAATTGAGATATGATAACGCAACTATGATATTGACTTCTTAAAATACAGAGTTTGATCTAGGTAAATGTTGGCTTCACCATCCTTATGTGGCAGTCGTTACTGAAATTTCTTTATAAATGTCTTCATTTTGTCAAATCAATCACAATTCTTTATTGGTGGCTCATTTCGTACTGGTGTTGTTAATTTAAATACTCAACTTATAGTGATATCTACATTAGAGCGAACAATCAATTTTGCTGGAATTTTGGGAAGGAATTTCATTTTTGGTTTGGTATGTACATCACTAAAATCCTTAAATGTCTCACTAACTATTTCAGTAGATCTGAGTTAGGTTTGAATAAAAAATATTTTACATATATATAAAAACATTGTATTGCCAAGATACTTGGTTACTATGTTACTTATTTTTTTCAGTCTCTTCTGAGAGAAGAAAGAGAAAAAAGGAAAAGAAGCGTAAGAGAAGAAAAGAAACTACGAAAGAAGATAACAACAGTGTGGATGAAGAAGACCCTGGAAAGGAACAGGAGGGGGAAAGGAGGAAGGACGAGGAAAGGAGAAAGGACAAGGAGAGGAAGAAGGACGATGAGGAGAGAAAGGATGAAGAGAAGAGGAAGGATGAGGAGAGGAGGAAGGACAAGGAGAAGAAGGACAATGAGAGGGAGGAGAAGGAGGAGGAGAGGAAGTACAAGGAAAGGAAGGATGAGGTGAGGAGAAAGGAAGAGGAGAGAAGGAAGGATGAGGAGAGGAGGAAGGACGAGGAGATGAAGTACAAGGAGATGAAGGACAAGGAGAAGAAGGTCAATGAGGAGAGAAAGGATGAAGAGAAGAAGAAGGATGAGGAGAGGAGGAAGGACAAGGAGAGGAAGGATGAGGAGGAGAAGGAGGAAAGGAAGGACAAGGAAAGGAAGGATGAGGTGAGGAGAAAGGACAAGGAGATAAAGAAGGATGAGAAGAGGAGGAAGGACGAGGAGATGAAGTACGAGGAGATGAAGGACAAGGAGAGGAAGGACAAGGAGAGAAAGGACGAGGAGATGAGGAGGAAGGATGAGGAGAGGAAGAAGGACGAGGAGAGGAGGAAGGACGAAGAGCACAAGGAGAGGAAAGACAAGGAGAGAAAGGATGAGGAGATGAGGAGGAAGGATGAGGAGAGGAAGAAGGATGAGGAGAGGAGGAAGGACGAGGAGCACAAGGCAAGGAAGAAGGATGAGGAGAAGAGGAAGGATGAGGAAAGGAGGAAGGATAAGGAGAGGAGGAAGGATGAGGAGAGGAGGAAGGACAAGGAGAGAAAGGACGAGAAGAGGAAGGATGAGGAGGAGAGAAAGAAGGATGAGGAGAGAAAGAAGGACGAGGAGAGGAAGGATGAGGAGAGGAAAACTTCTGAGATGTCTGACATTGAAGGTGAAGATCTTCAAAAGATGGAGGACTTAGCTCAAGAAGCTGAGCTTAGTTTCTTCCTACAAAGCTCTGATGACGAACTCCCTGTCTTTACCACAAGAAAGACTAGAAAGAAGGTGACCAATGAGAAGGAGGCATCAAAAGGTAGTATATTTGTTTATGAGTATTTATCCTGATTGACTAAAATTAAACTGCCAACTCAACTTGGACTGTATTATTTCAGTCTAGCAAATAATATCTAATTCATTTTGCATTAGTATTGTATTATAGACTACCATACTTCAGTTGGATGTCATTCAGATGATATCAAATAGGCACATGAGTTTTTTTTAAGTTCTCTAACTTCTATTAATCATATGGCTTTGCATTTCTACAAGTATTGTTCATTAGCTCTCAAGTAATCATTGTATTGCCTAATGACTAAATGACTTTATTATGTAGGCTGTGTACACAGTACCATGTTCGATTCATGGTCTGAAGGCCTTCACGAATATTAACCAAAGATGTTGGTTGAACATAATGAGACGTTAAATTGGCAGTGCCTTGTATCAGTGGCTATGCTGGGCGAGTGAAAGATCCCACACATTGGTTAAATGTAAGAAATGCAGGCTCCAGCTTTCTGTATCATCTCATCAATCAACCCTCACAGGTGGCCAGAACTTGCACTTTAAACCTCATTTTACCTAACCTTGCTTTACATTAGTTTGAAGGTGGCCCAATTATTACTGGTACATGTCGGATTGCTTTTCTGGTATCCAGAATTATTTTTTTTGTGCAGCATAGTAGATGTAATATTTTAGGCCGCCTAATACAGCATTTGAGTTGTTAGAGCCATTCTGTCGTGCAGCTTAAACTTTGTATAATAGTTTATTGTTTATCGTTCATGACATTTCTCAGTTTCTCCTTTCATATTGCATTAATTTCAGCCCTTCACCTCATAGAAGAAGGGCACGTTCCCCATCATGTGCTGTCATTTGTGGAAGGGAATGTCGTTTGGGCTTCAACACTGGATGGATTACTTCATGGTGAATTGGATGATGTTGTAAGAATATTTTTACTTATAATATTATTTTAGAATTGGAAACTGAGCAGGAGAAGTAATCAGATATTGCTCGCTATATCAATTCTGTTAAGATTAATTTCATTTATGTGCCCTGATCTACCATGTAAATACTCTGAAGACTTAAAAAGAGTAAGACATGAAACTGAAGTAGTGGTACATATTATTTGTGATGTATCTTATAGCCTGAGCAGGCAGCTGTATTGTGCGAGAGGTGTCATTGTAAAAAGAAAAAAACAGATTATGGAAGATTACTGTGTAGGATGTGTTGCAGGAATGAAATATGTCCTAATTACTTGTAGTATGAAAAATTTTGTATTTCTGATAATTATAATGATTGATATTATTGTTTTCAGGCAATCAATGTTCAGCTAAGGCTGCTGGCTAAGCGTTCCAAAATGGTATTTATTTTTCTTTACTTTTAAATAAGTTCAATGAGAATAATAAAAAAAAACACAACTATGTTCAACCTTAGAAAATTCCTGGTTTGCCTAGGAATATTTCCATGAACATTTGTTGTAATCCATATTGACTATTCCTGAAAATATTTCATGTCTCTGTAGCAACTTTCATGGTAGCACTTTAAAAAAAAAACTTTGAAATTGCATTCCTTTAAATGTCTGTCTCTAAATTTGAGTCCATAACTTCATGAGACTCCGGTGGGCACACGGATTCCTCTGCACCTTGACTGCAAGAAGTAATTTCTTAGATTTCTGAGCTTATGCCTGGGTCATCATCAACACTGGTTTTTGGCTGTGGGTCTGTTGAAAAGGGAACCAGTGGCCTCCAGTGTGTGCATCAACCGTGTTATGCTCATCCAAGATCCATGTAATTCTAATCTGGCCACCATTCATCCAATTTTGGATTATCCCTTTAAAAAGTTAAAAACTTATTTCTAACAATGTCGTTTAAGTGATAATTATTTATTAAGCTATTATTTATTTAGCTCCTGTTATCAATAACAGATTGGTAATGCATGAATATCATATTATATTATCTTATTACATATTTTGTTTTATTTATACAGAAAGCTTTGGTGATTGATAGCTTTGCAGCCACCAATATGTTGAGTGCAAACGCTGGGAGCCACCGCTATAAGAGGGTACGTACAACATTTCCTATTGTAACATTGAAGAACAATTTAAACGTCATGGCAATTATGTTTGTCTTAAGTTTGACAAGATTAAACAGTATTAATTGTTACACCTCAATTTACCTGATAGGCCAAAACGATGTCACAAGTTTAAGAGATTAGTATACAAGTATTGACTGGTAATGAGAGCCGTAGGGCAACATTAGTTGACTGACACTCCCTCGGGTCTAACAGCTTGAACTGTAGCCCGAATAATAGCAGTCAATAATTTTATTATTACGCCTTCAATGTGCATAAACAGCATATCTCTATTTTTCACCGCATCAACCAATCACTATGACAACAATGACTAACATGATTACATGGCTTCATGAAACAGTGACTGTTGCCCTCCCATGTGCCGGTCAATATTAGTATTCTGTTCATGCTTTTGTTTAACATCATATAATGTATTTCTAGTTGATAATCTCTATAATGGTGTCGTATTGTTAATGTATTAATTGTTTGTGTGTCTTTTTCAGATAGAACTGGATATTGCATCGGGAAGCTACACCATCGCTCTCGGTGCAAACAATGAGAATGGCAACCATTGGTCCCTCTTGGTAATGAAAGATACATTATGTTTCATTTAAAGACAGACAAGACTCTTTTATTGTTAACATTCAAACAAGTATACATCAAATAATATTGTCATTACGATGATTAAATCAACGATCATTATAGGACTGCATGGCATCCTGGTATCCCCTTCCTTTGGTATTCCCTGCCATTTACAACAATCAAGTAGTTTACCAGTGATATTACTCTCTCAGGTCCATGCCATAATGATTACTGTACTAGTATTGTATCTTAACAGAATTGGCAAATTCCTTGTAGTGGTGCAACACAAACTTAAAAACTGTCAGGGAATTAAGAAATTTCTTTATACCACCATTAATAAGGGTGAATATTTACAGTGCCACAGTCATTGATATGCTTTAGCTTCATGTATTGTCACACAAAAAAACAACATTCTTGTTTTGTTATGATAATGTCATTTTTACGTCAACCAATTTCTTGCTTTTGTAGGTATTGCGGATTGAGAAAAAACAAGCCTTGTATCTAAACCCATTGGGAGAATCAGATGAAAGACTGTCAGAAGTGAAGATTAGTCTGGAGTAAGTATTTTATATGCTGAAGTCTTTCACATTTTATATTGTTTGCTGATTTTTAACTATTCTTGTGTGACATGATAGCATTAACTGGTCAAGTGAAAGTTTTAGAACATAAGATACATTACTGAAGTATTTAAGTATAAACTACAATTATAGAATAAATTACATTTGATACATTAATTATTATTAAATGTTCCAATAAATAACATAGTGTGGAAGAAAATAGAATTATTATGAGAAATGGTAATGATATTACAACTTTAGTAAGTCATAAGCTTATTGGAAAATTAAATTAAGACAAACAGACTAAACATAGACACTTTAGAATGGGATGACTTTAGCAGAATGTATTTATTGTGTAATTTATATTGGAAAAGTAAGCTAGATAATATTCTGCAAGGCCACTGTAAATTACATTAATGCTTTTTTTTAGGCGTGCTATGCAAAGTGAGGAATGGAGAGTAAAAACTATCCCGCATGCCAAACAACATGATAGTATCTCTTGTGGAGTCTATGTTATCAAGGTAAATACTTGGAGGTTATCTCATAGTCATAGGTTTTATCACCTGGTATCAGCACCCGAGCTGATTTCAATATCATGCCTATTGGCCTAATCATATCACACTTGGAGAAAAGCCTGTATCAGAGATAAAGCATGCTCTGGCATGGGATAAAATTTCTAAACAAATTTTCCATGTATAATTAAATGTTCAACATGTCCACGTCTTCCTGTTTTGATAAATGTAGCATTATATTTAGAGTTAAACTAAACTTGTATCGATCAGTAATTAGCCTAATGGGAAGTTATCCTGACTCACTCTAAAGCCCCAGGCTAACTTTGATGTTTTTTACTAACTAGTTTTCTACTTTTTATGTTTCAGTTTGCTGAAGAGATTTTACAACTGAGTCCAAGGCGTCTACAATTCGACGACAGTTTTGAGGACTTGAAAAATTTAAGAAGAAATTATGCGAAGGACATAATTTTGGCCTCAGGTAAGATGACACAATATGTAGGTAGCACTGTAGCAGTGGTATTTGTTTCTATGGAATAATATTTCCAGCTTTAGTTATAGAGCGTGCTTTGCCAGAAATTTGTTAACTGTTACAGTACAGTTCTGCAATAGTACTCTTCATATTTTTTGTTTTCGTGAACCAAAATTCTTACCCTGCGGTCAGGTTCCAGTAAGCATTTTGTTACCTACCGTAAGCAGTAAATGAAATGAGAAATACACATATCTAAAATTACAATTTTCAAAGAATAATCAAGGAAACAACTTCAAAAGAAAAACTATATATTTTTGTGATGCAACATTCCCAAGATTTCATTATATTACTCTGTGGTCAGGTCAAAGTTACCCTGTGGTCAAGTCAGATTTTACCCAGAGCACCCTGTTGTCAGGTTTTCTGGCCTTAAAATAGTACTCTTGTCAGGTTTTCATCGGAAAAACCCTACCTGTTGAGCCTCACATGTATGTAGTATGACTTGAATGGCAGTGCCTGCTTGACTTAAAAAAAAAAGAACTGCCTTAGGAAAATCAATATTTTGTTTAGAAAATGTACACATCAACAATTGAAAATTGACCCTCCTCACTTTTACCCTTTCCAGATGATCTAAACAACAGGTGCCGTTTTTGTGGTACAACCAACCAGGAGCCAGACTGGGTGAGTTCAACCAAAAATATTGATACAGTCATTTGTCCACAAAGGCAGTCTTTGGTTTTTTATAATTTATACTAGCTTATTTAGGCTCCCAACCGGGGCCCTAAATAAGAGTCCATCAGTCCTACGGCCCTCACTGCTATGATGTCGACACAAAAAAGAGACCTGTCAAAACCATGAAAATGTCATAAAAGACCTCATAATGGTAGGATCTTCATGAAATAAAAGAAGTACATAGTGACATTGATTCTGAGAGGCACTGTGAAGAAAAATTGCTTATTTCAATGTCTTAAGTTGGTGAAAAAAGCCAAAACCCTCGACATCACCAACACTTTCTTAATGTAGATAGTTTTTCAAGTACAGATTTCATCAGTATAGAAATCATAAAGCCTCATCAGCATATGAAAAAGCTTGAGCTCAAAGTTAAGCCAGTAAGGATAGTGCATTGCATTAAAGTACATTGAAGTGCTTAAAAGTGCAGTAGAATATTGTTTCCTAGTGCATTTGTAGCGAGGCCTTCACAAACCTAACTTTGGCTGACAGATGCTGCACACAGCAGTCTCTGTATGTTATGTGGAAATAAAACAAGATCACACTTGGAAAGCTCACTGCTATAGTCTCTGATAATAAAAGTTATGTTAAAAAAAATGTGCCCTGTATGAAAACGGTCCCTCCTGTTAGTAAGTACAACATTATGTTCCAAAACCGATCACAGTACTCAAAAGGGGTCTAAATTGTATTACTCAAGACATCTTTTGCTGTAAATCTTTACAGCCTCCCGACCATCATTTATGCAATAAATTTTCTCCTACATAATCCCAAGAAAATTATTATATATATATATATATATTCAGTTTTGATAACTTGGTTTATTCAAAAGCCAACAGAACTAGTTAGTAATAATACAGCTTCACCACTGACGTGTAACTAAAGGCACTGCTTTATTTCTTTTTAATTTTTGTATTTCAGATCCAGTGTGAGATCTGTGAAGCCTGGCTTCACATTAAGTGCTCTGATGTGAATGCCTCATTGGAATCATTTGCTGAGGTCAAATTTGCCTGTAATTGGTGCCGGAAGCCAAAGAGGACATTGGCAAGCACACCCAAGCCTAAAGTCAGCAAGAGGCAACCCGTCATACCTATCCCAAGGCACACAGTGAAGATCAAAAGATTCACGAATAAGATCAAGGTGTGCCAGAGCTGTCGATCAGCCTTCCACAAGGGTACACGATTTGTTGCGGCCAGAACCTCAACCTTTAACAAGGACGGCAAAAAATTGCCTACATTAGGGCACTATTGCCTTAATACTCGGTGTGTGGACCTCAAAGGAGTTACCAACTTTGATGTACCTGATGACCTGATTGCTGCAGAGGTCAAGCAGCTGCAAGCGGCAGGCTTCAAAATTTAATGGAACTTTTCATGTGCAGGCTATGTTTATCTGCAGTTGTTCTCAGCCTATGTTTGTCTGCAGTTGTTCTCTTTATCAGTAGCTTGCCATTAGTGAGGACTAAAAATTATTGAGGTTCAACAAAAACGGGTGGAGTAGTTAATAACTTTTATTGTAATCCATCAAGTACAAATTTCAACGTTCAGGTAACAAGAGGGTGGAATAATTAGCTGGAACTGGCAAGCATAGCACAGCACTGAACAATTTTCTAAATATTCATAATATTTTTTATATATCTTCATTTAATTTTCGATTACAATCAACATGTCATACAACCTATTAAGATACACTAATAAAGAGTTATATCATTTGGTTCTCACTATATTAAATTCGATAATCATTTGTTACATTAAGTATGTGACAATTTATTCATATGGAAACATAAATCCTAAATATCGCACCCAAAAGCTATTGGCCAATTTTTCTGGGCATTAAATCTAATATAGCTACTCTTCAGCAACATTAACACAATTAGACAACATCTTCTTTGATCACTCTAATGTTGGAGCAAACAGGATGACATCATCCGCATATCCAATAATACCAGAGTTCACATCCCCTAGATTACAAGACAAATTTAACTAATCTCTTGAAGCATAGCATCAATATAAATACCAAACAGTATTCGGCCAGCAGCCAATCAGAACTGAGTGTATAAGTTGTCACTAAACTTAACAGTATAAATACCAGCATCATAGCCTTTGTGTCAGGTTGGTCCTAATCATTCAATGTCCGTTTGCTTAGTTGTTAGTACATTAATAACCTGGCTATATTACACACATCAAAGAACATTGTAACTAGAATATGCAAGGCATTGCAAAGTGACTAGAGAGTTTGTGATCCCACATCATTATTTCTGTGCTAGTGACCATGCTGAGATGACTGGCAACTGGTAGAGAGCTGAGTACCATAGTCCACAGGAAGCTATTTTACCTAAAATTAGACATTGCCAAAAAAACAAATGCATAGGAGAAATCACCATGTGGAGCCGTTTTGTATTTTCGTAACATGTTACGAAACCATATGTGAAGCTTCGTGAAATGAATAAAGTTGTCGTGCTGCATGTAGCAGAGCATTGATGCCAGTGGCTTGATGGCTGAATTCAACTGTTCAGCTGCCTGACTATTAAATTTGGAAAATTTGGGATATCTTGAGATATTGTATCCCTCACTGCAAGCTGAAAATAATAAACACAAATTCATTAAGAATGATGCCATTGAAATCATTATCATGATTGAACCTAATATGAGACTGAAAAGCTATTGCATTTTACAGAGTATAATATCATTAGTTATAACACCGAAAGGAAGTATTTGTTTTCAACTAATTTCTCCTTGTACGTAAACAAAGAGCCTCGGACGATGGGCAGTCCGCTGTGGCCTTGGGGCAAGCCACTTAATCCTCCAGCCTACAGGTATAGGGCACTGTACTGCTGGCTGACATTGCCTACATTGAAAGCACACAACAAATTACATTGCATGTTTCATGATATGTCTATAAAGGATTACTTAAAGTTATTATTAATCCTATAATAACTACCGATTTGGCATAATGACCACATATTATTTCCAGGTCATTTTTATTTAGGGTTTACATTTATTAGTTTCTATTAGTTTAGGTTTAATTCTAGTTTGTTTTCCAAAACATAAATTAATGAGCAGCGGACTTTTTAAGATAAGGTTTTATTGAAACTTACCTTTGTGATTCAGCCAGTGAAACTTGTCGACCATAAATTTGCTAGACCTGAAGAATGCAGGATCCCTGTTCAAACAGTACTGGTGGAGCTTGCATGCGTTGTCATAAATTATGACTGAAGGCGCTGAAAATTAGATTAGTAACATTAAATCTTAATGTTGTCAACAAAAGATTAATTTAGAGGTGGTAATATTAAAGATACATAGTTTGTATTATGCGGGACCAACAGCACTAAGTGAGACCGATCTGTAGTATTTACAATATAAATGTACAGCTAAGTTAAATACTCAAAACTAGCCAGTCGAAACTATAAATTATGTGTAGCAAGTTTAGTAATGACTGTATGCGAAGTTTTAGATCATTTGAATCAATAGTTAAGAAATAATGACAAGACAACTAAATTGTGTGAAACAGCATCTAACTAACTCTCCCACTTCATTTGAGCCAAGCAGTGATGGTGTCAATATTAAAATAGTTTGTGATGTCATTAGTTTGCTAGGTGAATGACATCATACAAGAGGAGTCATCAAGATTTTTCACACATATTTTTTTGTATCAACTAAAAACTATGAACTAAACCAGGTTTTTAGTAATTAAGGCACTGACTTAAACTGACAATAGTTTTAAGAAGTATATTTGCCTGTAACCACACTTGCAATTTCAGGGGTGAGTTTTCTGTTATTATTAAGATATATAAAAATCTCACAAATGGCTGATGTTTCTGAACTAAAAACAGCCTACCGGCATTTTTCATCGGGAATTATCTCCCATACCATTTGAAGTCAAAATTATATGTATCAGTACCTTTCGGAAAACGTGTTCGTAAAACTGTAAATGGTACATCTGGGGACTCATGGTTGCGCATCATTTGGAATCCATAGCAGACACCTGAAAACAGAATGATACATAACACAAAATAAAAAATACTGAACGTAACTGGCAATATACAAATATTGACTGGTGATGAGGGCAACAGTTCAATATGCTAGAAATGAAGGAGTGATTGTCACATATTGTCCAAGGTCATAGGTGTGTGACTAATTTTCCTGGACCCCAGAAATTTTTCATATTAAAATAAGCCATAATTAAGGGTCTACTAAGCTCAAACATTAAGGTTATATTCATTGGTATGACAATTAACAGTTTACTGGTATCTTGAATTGTACAGTTGAATGGGACTGTTGACAGGCAGGTCAAAAGTCAGCTCTGATTATTGATTGATTATTTATTTATGACCTATTTTTTATAAATTTTGTTGGCTTTCTAGAGGTCATGTTGATAATTATGACATTGCAAAATAATAAATTTGTGACAGCCAGAAAAATGTTTTTTTTTAATCATCATCAATTTTGTATCATTATCATTGTTTTGTATTTTTTTATAAAAAAAAAATACTTGTTGTGTTGATACATGATCAGGATCATCAGGGTCATGTGAACTCATTTCAGCCAATCAGAGAATAGATTGCACATTGTGAGTGTTACAATGCCTAACAACCTTATTTTAACATACCATGAACGCAATTAAAGATGAACAATCCCAGTGTCAGAGACGGATGTCTTCTTTTTGAAGTGGAGGCTTTGGAACACTCATCTTTGCTCCTGTTAAGCTTGTCCTGCACATACACCCCACGTTCCACAATCTGTGGAAGACACGGAAAGTAACCATCCATGGAATTGCCTTGAGGTGCAGGCACGAGAGAATGGGGTTCTTTCCACAATCCATTTTCATCCACAAATGGTGCCTTGCATTTCTCCACCATTTCTTTCAAAATCTCGCGAAGGGGCAACGAAGTAATTCCACACTGGGAAAACAAATCAAACAGAACAGGGATATTTTCCTGTAAAACCTGAAAGTAAATATATAGATACATATGTAACAATTATTGGCTGGAAAAACTGGTGAGCTACATGTTATAATTTTTCATTCATAAACATATAGACATTCCATAAAATAAAATTCATTAGTATTAATTACTATAGAATAATTAGGTTTCATTCACTGTCACATTCATTTACATACTAGGATCTTCAGAAAAATTGAGGCATGGGCATGGAGGCAGAATTTGAATCACTGGACCATTGCAGGAAGTGTCAAAGTTAACATCCTCTAAAATACTGGATTACACCTAGCCCCATGAGTCTGGGACCCTGTGTGCTAGCACAGGGGTCATGGGTCGCTACATATTAAAATCATGAGATTCTGATATTACCCCAGGAGAAAGTGGATGGCAAAATTGTCAGTGAATGAATATTCATAAAATATTTTTTATTATGTTACACAAGTCCTAAGCTGCTGATGGCACTATATTTCAACTTCATACATCAACTTAAAGTTAAACTAAATTAACAATTTCTTCAAGACAGTCTATGTCAAAATCAACAGAAACATAAAAACATGTCGTCGCAATCTTACAAGCAATCTGATTGATGCAAGAAAGTGAAAGTAGCCTGATAACGTCACAATGGTAGTGATGACATCACAATGGTTGTGACGTCATTCATGCTTGTGATGTCATTAATTCCTGTTCCTGTGCTTGACAACAAGCAACTTTCACTTTCTTGTGCTGATAAAAGCTGCTCTCTGATTGGTTGATTGCTTGTAAAGATAAATGAAAAATTCACAAGTTTGTCTTTCACAGCATAGTTGAATGGGTTAGAGTAATCACACATGGCTCAAAGTATGTGCCATCAGCAGTTGAAGCAATGTTCTTTTTCAGTGGACATACATCCAATGTGCGACTTAAAATTGAAAAAAGTTACAGTTCTCTGCTTGTTTTTCCAATGTAGTAATCCATGACCCCACATTCACGTGTGGGTCCCAGGGCTAGATTACACCAAGACAGTTAAATTCTTGTAACATACTATTGAAAAAGGCAAGGAATCCCTAAGAACCTTTTTATGTTTTAAATATAGATCTATATTAAATTAAGTGTTGGTCATGTTGAGGTTTGATGACGATCGCACCATTATTAAGCCTGTTATGACATTATTATGGTTTTGACAGGCCTCTTTTTGTATACATTTTTATCAATTCATTGAGTGTTGTCAAATATCATAACCTTGTATGGACATTATTTTACGTACATAGCTAAGCCAAACAATCACTGACAATTTACAGTGGTCGAAATTAACATTGAAATATCTGCGCTGAATTGACTAACTGAACTGCTACTTGCATCTATCTGGGCTCGGAAAACTCTGTCTTGGATTTCCAACTGTAGCTCTGTTACTATAATTTATTTTTCCAATATACTAATTGGGAATAACAAAAAAACAACATTTCGGATGAGCAAAAACGCGTATGTGAGGCTGTCATTGAAGGTCTGTGCTGAAATGATGATGTTTACCTTCTACATATCATTTTAATGGAATGCATTTCACAAGACGGCCTGTGAACATACCTTCATATGAGTGTGATGACTCTCATGCGGGCTAGTTCCATTGGCTATATCAAGCACAATATCACATGCGGATGCTGGCAAGAGTCCACAAACTGCTTGATCAGAAGCTAGGGCCTTCAGCAAAGGCCGATACATATGCGGACATTCATGCTGGAAACCTTCTTTGTCAAAATCAGCCAACAGGTTGTGTAATCCAGTAGATGTCACCTGAAAATTCAAAAATAGTTCTGTTATAGTTTTCTCTATCTGCATTTATTAGCTTTTGAAAATCAGCATTGGAAATGCATCCATTACAATATTGCTTCAAGTGCTCCCGTGTCTGTTTACTTCCTAAAAAATTCCTGCACTCAAACCTAGTATAAATAAGAAAAGAAGAAGCAGTTAGTAATGATTACTTTTAATATCAAGAAATAGTTATTCATACTCATTATACTTTGATATTCATAATTTTCATTAAATCTCCTAATTTTCTCATTTCTTTTATCAAATAATTTCTTTAAATATATTATTATACACTATATATTTTCTTTTTTAATTATGTTTTTCTCAGTTACACTGTAAATCCACTTCATCACTCATAAAATTATTCATACTCATTATTGTAACACTAATGGATGATGAGGAGTCCGAAAGAGAGTTCAATGGGATGAGTAAAATTATATTGGAAGCTGAGTTCAATATAACTTTACTGAATAAATATATATATTTTGATACATAAATGTGTGTTCACAAGTCAATTTGAAGCGGTTTTAGTCAAAAAACAAACATAACCAGAACAGTTCTTGTGAAGAATTTATGTTAAACATTAAACATTAGTTACACGCTTTGTCAGCCATGTGACAAGCAAGTCCTTGATACTTATCTTCCATCAAATACTTCAGTAGGCTTTTTCTTTTCTGCTGGTGGAGGCATGAAGGTTTCCTGCAGGCCCAACGCTGTGCCATCTATCACAATTTTATCCGGGCTGATTCCACATAGGGTGCAGTGAAATCCTTCCCTGAAGTCGATATCCAGAAGTCTGAAATAATTTAAATGGTGTTCTCTGTTGTACTCAAAATCTCAAATTACATACTTAGAACTGGAGACAATAAATATTTGTCTTCCTTATATATTATAAATATAAATTATGTTTTGTGTATATCTATACACAGTGTGTATGGTGAAAAGTACTGATAAATACACAGCCATTACATTGTGATGCTCAATTTGAAAACAATTTGGTTGTCATTATGGAATTAGGATCGAGGTCTGTACAGTTTGGATTCAACAACAATGTGAACAACTGTATTAAAAGGAGTAGGGGGATATCCGGTTGAACAACATTGTAGCCTGTAGTTGGCTGTTTACGTCCTATTTTGATGTTATACGGACTTTGATAAATCAAAATAATTGAGAAATTCTATCATTTAATGTGGAAGCTCTTTAGATTTTGTTAATTAAATCTAAATTTCTACTGAAATCAATAATATATTTGGGGTCTACATTGTCAAATAGACCTTTAACAGTTCTTGCATTGTAGAACTGTGATCTTTGATGAGTAAGGTGATAACTATCAATAAGTATATGCTTTACTGTTAATGTTTCGTTACATAGATGACATTTGGTTTGCGGTTCTTGCTTCGACTAATGAGAGTGAGTGAGGTTGGAATGGCCGATGCGAAGCCTCGCCAGTAATACCTCTTAAAGTCTGCAATTTTGGTAAGAATGTTTACGCTCTCCCAGTTTAGGTTTCATCTGGTGTAATTTATTATCAGCAATCAGATCCCAGTAATGTTGCTACTTCTGCCAAATATATTTGTTGACATATGCCCTGAAATCGGTGTATGGTACACACATGTCTGAGATATTGATGTTTAGGCCTCTTTTGGCTGCAATATCTGCCGTCTAGTGTCCTGTAATGCCCACATGACTGGGGACCCAGCAGAAGGCAACTTCATTTGAATTATTTGTAGCATACATGTAGAATTGCATGACATTCTGTAATAAGGGATTCTGAAAGTCATTACCCTGTAGGGCCTATGACAAGGATTCAGTGAAAATGATAAATGTATTCTTGTTATATTTGACAATGTGAAGAAGGGCAAGACTAAGGTCTGTTAATTCAGCAGAGTAAATGGATGATTTGTTTGGTAGTCAGCGGATAAGAAATCTTCCATTACTTAGCCAGACTGCAGCAGCAACCTTGTCATCTGCTTCAGAACCATCGGTGAAAATAGCAGTATGGTGTCTGTACAAGCGATACCTTAACTACAAAACGTGTTGATGCAGAAATGTTGTATTTTGTAAACTTTTCTTAGATCTGGTGAGTGAGATACCAATTATGGGAGGAGAATATTCACAAGGATTGGTGGTGGTGTTGATTCATGTATTCTATCTAGATCAACTTCCAGATATTTTAAGTTGTGTTGTAATATTAGCCAAATGGGCGAATATAGTTTGCGTCCTCTTACAAAGGCTCACGTTGATGGTCAAAGACACAATCATGTGCAGGTTTTGATGGAAGAGCTTTGAGCTTGATTGCATATTGTATTAAAATAAGTTGTGATACATCATTTAGACAATGCTAAATATGTTTCCTTCCTGATGCTTCAAAGGCTTTCGATCGTGTAAAATACACAAGCTCTTTTACTTGCTTTTTAATCTTAAAATAAAAACTCGATCGTGTAAAATACACAAGCTCTTTTACTTGCGTTTTAATCTTAAAATAAAAACTGCGTATATGCAATGTCTTATGAATATGTACACAAGCCATCAATTAATTGTGCAAAGAGAGGGATCTTTCTCAGTCCCCATTTCATTCATCTTTAATTTTTGCCTTCCTGGTGTGCATATAATAAAACCATTTGATCATGACTCTATGTGAACACATTTTCTATAATGTTGCTGCGCAGTGTGAGTAATTTGTTCAGAATTTTTTCTTAAACAGAGGGCATACTGCTGGTGATAGATATTATCTCTCAGGGAGAGAATAATTTACCTAAATTTGTATCTGCACTGTTGAATAAAACTTTTAGTTGTGAAATAATTGGATATGAATTTTGAAACATAGTTCCTCTCTTTGGGTAATGTCTACATGCTAACACACGAAAAAACAAATAAGTATTCAGATAGGAACGTACCACTCTGAGGCACTTTACAGAACTAGAAATATGGAAATGCGATAAATGTATAAAAATTTTAAATGATTATTTTAGATAGACATGAATATAAGAATAGAAAGTCTCAAACATTAAATGCAATTCTAAAAAAAATGTTACGAACCTTATAAATGCGGATATGGCTATGCGAAATTTGTTGTAAGAAACGGTCTTGCAAAAATCTAGCTTACCAGCACAAATTTGCCTCAGGGTGTATGACTTGTAATAGCGATGTAGTGGCAGACTGCAATAAACCATGATTACCATCAATTAAAGAGGAATGATCAAAGGCATATTGAACTAGAGAGAAGCTAAAATTCATTACTTCATATCGCATTAAAAGCTTTTCGAATAGCTTTAATGAACTAAAATTTAACTTTTCCAACTAAATGTCCTTTAGTTACATGCCTTGTTACATGATGAAGATGAATTTTATTGACCAAGAAAAGGTCAAACATGAACCATTTGTCATACAATATTGTGAAAACAAAATCATAAATTAATATACTACAGATTACATTCTGGAACTATTAATATACTAGATACATATTCACAACAGTAAAATATATTTCCAACAGTAAAATACATTTAATACAGAATCTCAATATAACGTTATGTATTTGCCCAGAAACCAAAAAAAAAACAATTATGGTCCCATATTCATTAATCATAGGGAATATCATACAGATACATTGGTAAGAGCACCATAATTATACATTGGAAGATAAATCTGTAATATGTATTAACTTTTTTTAAGGCACGCAATGGCAAAAAGCAACGTGGAATAGCAGTGAAGTATGTTTGTGAATTCAGTAACAGAAAATAAAAAACTTACTCGCTTGTGATGAACAGGCGCAAATAGTCTTTCATAACGCTATGTGTGAATCCAAAAAATCCCATAAACAAAATGTGGTTTTCAACACCATCATACATTTTTCGGCATGAACAATTCATGTAGGGCCTGAAGTATACTGAAACAATGTAAACATTTTTTAAACGTTTTACAAATAAATTTCTGTCATTTAATTAACCTCAATATGCTTGTTATTTTTCTTTTTTGGGGACACATTTTTAGGTCTAAAGTTATTAACATGAGAAGGTATGTATTTAAAATGAAAATTGAATCCATAAACCCTTTTATGGATGCAAGTCACATAAAATAATTCCATTAATCATTGTTTGTGTGAATTTATATTTTAAAGGAGTACTAGTTTGCCTTCATAACACCATCATTCATACCATTATCACAATCCTCATATTTATCCCTCTTTCACGTTGTAATTAGATAGCAATCGCATTGTTGATCACCTGGGTTTTGGGGGATGACTGTTTGCATTAAATGGATAACAGATGAATTAATGAGAAAAATCAAATATCAGAACTTACCATCAACTTTTTGAATGCAGAATAAACATGCAATGGGACACTCGGTCAACATTGCTCATCAACTGATGTTGACACCGGTCACAGACTCCTTCATCGGGGATCACGAAAGGCCTTCCATCCCTATGCTGGAGATTTTTAAAGGAATTCATGCCATGCGGTTCACCTACAGACAACAATACAACATTGTCACCCCAGATGAGAACATAGATGCCAAAGACAGCTTAAACTATCACTGATTCTATAGGACGATTAAGAAAACAATATATATGAATAAGTCAAATAGACTTTAATTAATTTTTAGTTTGACTGTCATAAAAAATTTAGAAAGTTTCCTATTTTAACAGACCTTGATCAAACAAACTTGGTACATGGGATTCATATAAATAATATACTAACAAGGTTCCCTGTATCACTGCTAGTAATGAATAAATAAATTAACTGAGAAAAATAAATAGACAGTATATTATAATCACCCTTTTCATCGAAGATAGGCACTTTCGCTTCACTTTGACTGCACGCCTCAATATAATTACGCATTTGAGGCGTGGTCTGGAAGGCAGTCAAAAATTCGGCTAAATCTCCTGGTTGTCCTACGATGTCGCACTCATCCTTTTTTTTTTGTAAACAAAGGATATGGTCACATGTGTTTTTGCAGCAAGTCCCACACCTTAACTTTGTAACAGGTGGTGACACCTTGTTGTAGATGAAAGTGCACACACCCCATTTTCCACTCGCTGGTCTCACGCCAATGTAGCATGGCCCACCAGGCACAGCGCAGAATAATTCCTTTAAAATAAAATGAAAAGATAATTGTTAACTATTCCAAACTAACAATTGGATTCTCTGCAGATTTTTGATTTAGATGAAAAATAAAAAAACCTTTAGATTCCTTTTTGTCGTAATATATATAAGTGGTATTTTTAAAATGAGCAAAAAACGGTTATAGCGGGTCCTCCATACCGTGATTAAAGCCTAATTAAGTTTGTTTTGGACATCCAACGGATAACCAGCGAATGCCCAGCAGATAAAAAAATAAGGCACCACAATCCGGATTATTTTTGAACATGTTCAAAAATTGCCATTTGTCTGCCGGACATGCACATTTACCTGCTGGGCATAGCCAAGTGCCAAGCGAGTGTCCAGTGGACGGCAACTTATAATCATACGTCTCACTGTCCGCCAGGATATACTTGAATGTGGGATACCCCCTAAGCCAGTAACCTAGTACATACCTGGGGTAATGCCATATGATATTTGTGATCCAATTCCTCTGTCGAACTTGATGCCTGACCTGAAAATAGATAACATTTTTTTTGGCAATTCTGACGAGATTTACACATTTAACGAGGTGATTTGGGTTTTGGTTATTTAACCTGACAGAGTTCCTGCTTTTACCACGAGAAATCTCTAGGGTCACTATTTTTCTGAACAAGGATGATTGATGATTTAGATGATGCATCCGAGAAAGATAAGGTTCAGTGTGCTCTCTGGGACACTGGAAAAATGTAAATGGTGGGGATGCAATTTGTACAGACTGATTTCTTTGATAGTTGCTAGTATCTATTGAAACAATTTTTGTTTCTATTTCTTGTAAATATTACAGATTTTAACATATTTCTAACATACAGAAATAGAAATAAAAATAAATATTTATCTATGTACATAGCAAAAAAGGTTTTCTGGCAAACTTAGAAATAACTAAAAGAAATGCTCAATAATACTTAGATTTAGGTACTATCAATAATTTCTAATTTATAGTGATTAACAAATTTTTACCAATATTTATTGAGTCAAATGTATGTTAAGACAAATGTATGTTAAGACAAATTCATGTTCACATAATGTTCTTACCTAATGACCACAATGACTGTGCATCTATGCCACTCTCTTCGTCATACTGTACGAGGTACATTTGAAGAGCTTTGATGTGTATGCATGCATCACCTTTGAAAACTGAAAGAATTAAGAACAATTATTCTAATAACTTTTGATAAGTGTGACTACTTGAATACTACACTGCATGCCAAATTATTAAGCGAGTTCGTTTTTGGTCCATATTTAATTCTGTTTTGGAAATATACATAAATATATTATTTCTAGGGTAATAAGTAGAAGAGAATACTGTAATAAGGGAACCATTTGTGGTTTGTCTAATAGGGGAGCTATGCTGTGATTAGTTCCCATAATAACTGGACTCTGTCAGCCCTAGAAACCCAACATTTCCCTAAAAATTCAAATGCCTCCTGCACTTCCCTTGAAATTTTGTATAGATTTGGTAAACAAAAATTTTACAGCTCCATTCTTAAGGGAACTCGATTCAGCCAAAAACAACATTTTCTCCACCATTTGTTTAGCTCGAGCTCTTAAGATAAAAATAATCACAGACATACTACATTAGGTGTGCTAACATCCAGCACTTAAAAGTATCTTGCATCAATACTAAGTCAAAAATGATGTCATATCATAATACCCAGGCTGAAATAGAACCCGTTTGTTTGAATAACAGTCGGCTCATAGTTTTAGCCATTATACATATCATTACCTTACTGAGTTTGACAAATTTTAAAGAAATCACACACCAAAATAAATTTAATTGTATACTTTATACAGAGTATATAAGCAGATAAGTACCAGTCTCAAGTGGTTGAGTCACTTCATTCCCAAGAGATTGAGCAAACTGCTGTCTTTCAAAATCACATGAACACAAATACAGAAAGTCATAGCTTTCAGGGACTTTCATTGCCTTCCAGATGATGAATATGTGCTCTTGTTGCTGAAACAATTTAATCATTAACTCATTTTATAAGGCAAGGCATGACATGTTAAGAACTTTAAATTTATTTAATCATATTATGAAATTCCATTGCAACAAATTCTATGACCCCTTGGAACTTTGAAATGGTTCTTTCAAGGCGTGAACAACTTACTTTTATTGACCTTTTTTGTGTGTCATAACCCAGGATTGAAAACACTAAATCTTTCTCAAGCATAGCCACATATTCAAACTTCTTCATCAAGTACCCATAGTGGTCTGAATGGGTTAATGCAACCTGTAAAACGGTAAGGCAGCCTGTTGTAATAGTTCAGAAATAATGAAACAATTTAATACCTACGTTGAAACGCTGAAATATTAAGTTATAGAATAATTTCAAAAAAATCAGCGATGATAACTCATAGGAGTTTAATATCTTCAATAAGCTACTTCTTTGCATGGTTTCAGCCCTAGAAACCAATTTTCCCCTAAAAAACCAAAATTCAGATGCCTCCTCCATATCAATCAATAGACTTTTGTTTAGCTCCTTTATCAATTAGATAAACACAAATCTTACAGTTCCATTCATAAGGGAACTATTTATGAAATGAAAAAAATTTTCTCAAGCTCGTTTTTTTTGGTCGAGCACTTTAGATTAAAAAATTCAAAGACAGACTGCAACACGTGTGCTAACATCCAGCACTGAAATCATCTTGATAATGACTTAGCATTGAAAAGGAGGCATTAAATTTATGCTTGCATTCCCCTGTTTATTGAGGAGAAAGCCAGTTTCTGGGGTTGAAAGAGTCCAGCTGATTGGGGAACTTCTCAGGGCACAGTTCCCCTAATTGCTAGACTATGAATGACTCCCTAATAACATTTTTTTTCTTTACTGGTTAATTGGTATAAAATTACTGGCTGTGCAGTATAGGTAGATATAACTAACATTCAAAAAAGTAAATTATTACAAATGAGGTTTGAATGTGTGAGGAATTAATTCTCTGGAAGTGACAGATCATCAATGACACCATTTGTAAAAACATGAACTCACTTGATCATCTGAATTCAGTGCCTTGGCAGGATCTTCTGTATCACTGGTGGCTGGCTCATTCTGTGGTTGATTCTGTATGAAAGATACAAATTTTATAAATTACACTGTAAAATATAGGCCATTAACGCCAAAAGGATCACAACAGCCACAAGTAGTTCAGAAAAGTCTGACAGAGGGCAGCAGCACCTAGTCAATGGACTGACTTACGCGTATATGCAATCCAGAATAAGAAGTCTTGGGTGTTTCTGAGGGATACTCCATACAGAAATATGTAAATGAAAATGTTATTTGGAATAAAAAGTGTATAATTATCACTGAGAGTTAATCAATTTTTTCACATAATTTCAAGTAAATAATAAACACATTCTGGCTTAAGAATAAGCAAATGAATGTTTGCAATGAATTTAAATTCTTGCCAGACCGGGAAAAAGACATCCCAACCAAAAAATAATAAAATTATACAATCTTACCATCACAGTTTGATTATTTCCCTCCCTGTGATATGGAAGCCCATCCTTCCCTCTAAGAAACTTCCTTTTAACCTTCATGGACATGGCTCGTCAGTTCTTAAAATAATAATAAAAATCATGTTCAAGAAATGTTGGCTATTTGTAATTCATTACAGCAGAATAAAAATATAATTTAGTCAAGAGTAATCACATATCAGCGGAATGCTACAGAATGCAAGGAGGTCCACCCAGCCCAGGCTGGGTGGCAGCTCTATGGTCACCCAGCCTTGAGGCTAATACTAAATTAATGTAATGGTGAGAACTTCAAACCCAGGACCGGCGACTGTAGGAGATCCACCCAGCCCAGGCTGGGTTGCAGCTCTATGGTCACCCAGCCTTGAGGCTAATACTAAATTAATGGAAGTGGTGAGGACTTCAAAACCAGGACCGGCGACTGTAGGAGGTCCACCCAGCCCAGGCTGGGTTGCCGCTATATGGTCACCCAGCCTTGAGGCTTATACTAAATTAATGGAAGTGGTGAGGACTTCAAAACCAGGACTGGCGACTGTAGGAGGTCCACCTAGCCCGGCGACTGTAGGAGGTCCACCCAGCCCAGGCTGGGTTGCAGCTCTATGGTCACCCAGCCTTGAGGCTAATACTAAATTAATGGAAGTGGTGAGGACTTCAAAACCAGGACCGGTGACTGTAGGAGGTCCACCCAGCCCAGGCTGGGTTGCAGCTCTATGGTCACCCAGCCTTGAGGCTTATACTAAGTTAATGGAAGTGGTGAGGACTTCAAAACCAGGACCGGCGACTGTAGGAGGTCCACCCAGCCCAGGCTTGGTTGCAGCTCTATGGTCACCCAGCCTTGAGGCTTATACTAAATTAATGTAATAGTGAGGACTTCAAAACCAGGACCGGCGACTGTAGGAGGTCCACCCAGCCCAGGCTGGGTTGCAGCTCTCTGGTCACCCAGCCTTGAGGCTAATACTAAATTAATGTAATGGTGAGGACTTCAAAACCAGGACCGGCAACTGTAGGAGGTCCACCCAGCCCAGGCTGGGTTGCCACTATAGGGTCACCCAGCCTTGAGGCTTATACTAAATTAATGGATGTGGTGAGGACTTCAAAACCAGGACTGGCGACTGTAGGAGGTCCACCTAGCCCGGCGACTGTAGGAGGTCCACCCAGCCCAGGCTGGGTTGCAGCTCTATGGTCACCCAGCCTTGAGGCTAATACTAAATTAATGGAAGTGGTGAGGACTTCAAAACCAGGACCGGTGACTGTAGGAGGTCCACCCAGCCCAGGCTGGGTTGCAGCTCTATGGTCACCCAGCCTTGAGGCTTATACTAAGTTAATGGAAGTGGTGAGGACTTCAAAACCAGGACCGGCGACTGTAGGAGGTCCACCCAGCCCAGGCTTGGTTGCAGCTCTATGGTCACCCAGCCTTGAGGCTTATACTAAATTAATGTAATAGTGAGGACTTCAAAACCAGGACCGGCGACTGTAGGAGGTCCACCCAGCCCAGGCTTGGTTGCAGCTCTCTGGTCACCCAGCCTTGAGGCTAATACTAAATTAATGTAATGGTGAGGACTTCAAAACCAGGACCGGCAACTGTAGGAGGTCCACCCAGCCCAGGCTGGGTTGCCACTATAGGGTCACCCAACCTTGAGGCTAATACTAAATTAATGGAAGTTCTGAGGACTTCAAAACCAGGACCGGCGACTGTAGGAGGTCCACCCAGCCTAGGCTGGGTTGCAGCTCTATGGTCACCCAGCCCTGAGGCTAATACTAAATTAATGTAGTGGTGAGAACTTCAAAACCAGGGACGGATGACTGTAGGAGGTCCACCCAGCCCAGGCTGGGTTGCAGCTCTATGGTCACCCAGCCTTGAGGCTAATACTAAATTAATGGAAGTGGTGAGGACTTCAAAACCAGGACCGGCGACTGTAGGAGGTCCACCCAGCCCGGCGACTGTAGGAGGTCCACCCAGCCCAGGCTGGGTTGCAGCTCTATGGTCACCCAGCCTTGAGGCTAATACTAAATTAATGCAGTGGTGAGGACTTCAAACCCAGGACCAGCGACTGTAGGAGGGCCACCCAGCCCAGGCTGGGCTGCCGCTATATGGTCAGCCAGCCTTGAGGCTTATACTAAATTAATGGAAGTGGTGAGAACTTCAAACCCAGGACCGGCGACTGTAGGAGGTCCACCCAGCCCAGGCTGGGTTGCCGCTATATGGTCACCCAGCCTTGAGGCTAATACTAATGTAATGGTGAGAACTTCAAACCCAGGACCGGCGACTGTAGGAGGTCCACCCAGCCCAAGGCTGGGCTGCCGCTATATGGTCAGCCAGCCTTGAGGCTTATACTAAATTAATGGAAGTGGTGAGAACTTCAAACCCAGGACCGGCGACTGTAGGAGGTCCACCCAGCCCAGGCTGGGTTGCCACTATTTGGTCACCCAGCCTTGAGGCTAATACTAAATCAATGTAATGGTGAGAACTTCAAACCCAGGACCGGCGACTGTAGGAGGTCCACCCAGCCCAGGCTGGGTTGCTGCTATATGGTCACCCAGCCTTGAGGCTAATACTAAATTAATGTAATGGTGAGCACTTCAAAACCAGGAACGGCAACTGTAGGAGGTCCACCCAGCCCAGGCTGGGTTGCCCCTATATGGTCACCCAGCCTTGAAGCTTATACTAAAATAATGGAAGTGATGAGGACTTCAAACCCAGGACCGGCGACTGTAGTAGGTCCACTCAGCCCAGGCTGGGTTGCAGCTCTATGGTCATCAAGCCTTGATTAATACTAAAATCATGGAAGTGGTGAGGACTAGAAAACCTGGATCGGCAACTGTAGGAGGGCCGCCCAGCCCAGGCTGGGTAGCCGCTATATGGTCACCCAGCCTTGAGGCTAATACTAATTCAATGTAATGGTGAGAACTTCAAACCCAGGACCGGCGACTGTAGGAGGTCCACCCAGCCCAGGCTGGTTTGCCGCTATATGGTCACCCAGCCTTGAGGCTAATACTAAATTAATGTAATGGTGAGGACTTCAAAACCAGGAACGGCCACTGTAGGAGGTCCACCCAGCCCAGGCTGGGTTGCCACTATATGGTCACCCAGCCTTGAGGCTTATACTAAATTAATGTAGTGGTGAGGACTTCAAACCCAGGACCGGCGACTGTAGGAGTGCCACCCAGCCCAGGTTGGGTTGCCCCTATATGGTCACCCAGCCTTGAGGCTTATACTAAATTAATGTAGTGGTGAGGACTTCAAACCCAGGACCGGTGACTGTAGGAGGGCCACCCAGCCCAGGCTGGGTTGCCACTATATGGTCACCCAGCCTTGAGGCTAATACTAAATTAATGGAAGTGGTGAGGACTTCAAACCCAGGACCGGCGACTGTAGGAGGTCCACCCAGCCCAGGCTGGGTTGCAACTCTATGGTCATCAAGCCTTGATTAATACTAAAATCATGGAATTGGTGAGGACTTCCAAACCAGGACCGGCGACTGTAGGAGGGCCACCCAGCCAGGCTCAGTTGCCCCTATGCGGTCACCCAGCCTTGAGGCAAATACTAAATTAATGTAGTGGTGAGAACTTCAAAACCTGGGATTGATGACTGTAGGAGGTCCACCCAGCCCAGGCTGGGTTGCCGCTATAGGGTCACCCAGCCTTGAAGCTTATACTAAATTAATGGAAGTGGTGAGGACTTCAAACCCAGGACCGGCGACTGTAGGAGGTCCACCCAGCCCAGGATGGGTTGCAGCTCTATGGTCATCCAGCCTTGAGGCTTATACTAAGTTAATGGAAGTGGTGAGGACTTCAAAACCAGGACCGGCGACTGTAGGAGGTCCACCCAGCCCAGGCTTGGTTGCACCTCTATGGTCACCCAGCCTTGAGGCTTATACTAAATTAATGTAATAGTGAGGACTTCAAAACCAGGACCGGCGACTGTAGGAGGTCCACCCAGCCCAGGCTGGGTTGCAGCTCTCTGGTCACCCAGCCTTGAGGCTAATACTAAATTAATGTAATGGTGAGGACTTCAAAACCAGGACCGGCAACTGTAGGAGGTCCACCCAGCCCAGGCTGGGTTGCCACTATAGGGTCACCCAACCTTGAGGCTAATACTAAATTAATGGAAGTTCTGAGGACTTCAAAACCAGGACCGGCGACTGTAGGAGGTCCACCCAGCCTAGGCTGGGTTGCAGCTCTATGGTCACCCAGCCCTGAGGCTAATACTAAATTAATGTAGTGGTGAGAACTTCAAAACCAGGGACGGATGACTGTAGGAGGTCCACCCAGCCCAGGCTGGGATGCAGCTCTATGGTCACCCAGCCTTGAGGCTAATACTAAATTAATGGAAGTGGTGAGGACTTCAAAACCAGGACCGGCGACTGTAGGAGGTCCACCCAGCCCGGCGACTGTAGGAGGTCCACCCAGCCCAGGCTGGGTTGCAGCTCTATGGTCACCCAGCCTTGAGGCTAATACTAAATTAATGCAGTGGTGAGGACTTCAAACCCAGGACCAGCGACTGTAGGAGGGCCACCCAGCCCAGGCTGGGCTGCCGCTATATGGTCAGCCAGCCTTGAGGCTTATACTAAATTAATGGAAGTGGTGAGAACTTCAAACCCAGGACCGGCGACTGTAGGAGGTCCACCCAGCCCAGGCTGGGTTGCCGCTATATGGTCACCCAGCCTTGAGGCTAATACTAATGTAATGGTGAGAACTTCAAACCCAGGACCGGCGACTGTAGCAGGTCCACCCAGCCCAAGGCTGGGCTGCCGCTATATGGTCAGCCAGCCTTGAGGCTTATACTAAATTAATGGAAGTGGTGAGAACTTCAAACCCAGGACCGGCGACTGTAGGAGGTCCACCCAGCCCAGGCTGGGTTGCCACTATATGGTCACCCAGCCTTGAGGCTAATACTAAATCAATGTAATGGTGAGAACTTCAAACCCAGGACCGGCGACTGTAGGCGGTCCACCCAGCCCAGGCTGGGTTGCTGCTATATGGTCACCCAGCCTTGAGGCTGATACTAAATAAATGTAATGGTGAGCACTTCAAAACCAGGAACGGCGACTGTAGGAGGTCCACCCAGCCCAGGCTGGGTTGCCCCTATATGGTCACCCAGCCTTGTAGCTTATACTAAAATAATGGAAGTGATGAGGACTTCAAACCCAGTACCGGCGACTGTAGTAGGTCCACTCAGCCCAGGCTGGGTTGCAGCTCTATGGTCATCAAGCCTTGATTAATACTAAAATCATGGAAGTGGTGAGGACTAGAAAACCTGGACCGGCGACTGTAGGAGGGCCGACCAGCCCAGGCTGGGTAGCCGCTATATGGTCACCCAGCCTTGAGGCTAATACTAATTCAATGTAATGGTGAGAACTTCAAACCAGGACCGGCGACTGTAGGAGGTCCACCCAGCCCAGGCTGGTTTGTCGCTATATGGTCACCCAGCATTGAGGCTAATACTAAATTAATGTAATGGTGAGGACTTCAAAACCAGGAACGGCCACTGTAGGAGGTCCACCCAGCCCAGGCTGGGTTGCCACTATATGGTCACCCAGCCTTGAGGCTTATACTAAATTAATGTAGTGGTGAGGACTTCAAACCCAGGACCGGCGACTGTAGGAGTGCCACCCAGCCCAGGCTGGGTTGCCCCTATATGGTCACCCAGCCTTGAGGCTTATACTAAATTAATGTAGTGGTGAGGACTTCAAACCCAGGACCGGTGACTGTAGGAGGGCCACCCAGCCCAGGCTGGGTTGCCACTATATGGTCACCCAGCCTTGAGGCTAATACTAAATTAATGGAAGTGATGAGGACTTCAAACCCAGGACCGGCGACTGTAGGAGGTCCACCCAGCCCAGGCTGGGTTGCAGCTCTATGGTCATCAAGCCTTGATTAATACTAAAATCATGGAATTGGTGAGGACTTCCAAACCAGGACCGGCGACTGTAGGAGGGCCACCCAGCCAGGCTCAGTTGCCCCTATGCGGTCACCCAGCCTTGAGGCTAATACTAAATTAATGTAGTGGTGAGAACTTCAAAACCTGGGATTGATGACTGTAGGAGGTCCACCCAGCCCAGGCTGGGTTGCCGCTATAGGGTCACCCAGCCTTGAAGCTTATACTAAATTAATGGAAGTGGTGAGGATTTCAAACCCAGGACCAGCGACTGTAGGAGGTCCACCCAGCCCAGGATGGGTTGCAGCTCTATGGTCATCCAGCCTTGATTAATTCTAAAATCATGGAAGCGGTGAGGACTTCAAAACCAGGACCGGCGACTGTGGGAGGGCCACCCAGCCCAGGCTGGGTTGCCACTATATGGTCACCCAGCATTGAGGCTAATACTAAATTATTGTTATGGTGAGAACTTCAAAACCTGGGACGGATGACTGTAGGAGGTCCACCCAGCCCAGGCTGGGTTGCAGCTATATGGTCACCCAGCCTTGAAGCTTATACTTAATTAATGGAAGTGGTGAGGACTTCAAACCCAGGACCGGCGACTGTAGGAGGTCCACCCAGCCCAGGATGGGTTGCAGCTCTATGGTCATCCAGCCTTGATTAATACTAAAATCATGGAATTGGTGAGGACTTCCAAACCAGGACCGGCGACTGTAGGAGGGCCACCCAGCCAGGCTCAGTTGCCCCTATACGGTCACCCAGCCTTGAGGCTAATACTAAATTAATGTAGTGGTGAGAACTTCAAAACCAGGACCGGCGACTCTAGGAGGTCGACCCAGCCCAGGCTGGGTTGCCCCTATATGGTCACCCAGCCTTGAGGCTAATACTAAATTAATGTAGTGGTGAGAACTTCAAAACCAGGGACGGATGAGTGTAGGAGGTCCACCTAGCCCAGGCTGGGTTGCCACTATAGGGTCACCCAGCCTTGAGGCTACTACTAAAATAATGGAAGTGGTGAGGACTTCAAAACCAGGACCGGCGACTGTAGGAGGTCCACCCAGCCCAGGCTGGGTTGCAGCTCTATGGTCACCCAGCCTTGAGGCTTATACTAAATTAATGGAAGTGGTGAGGACTTTAAAACCAGAACCGGCGACTGTAGGAGGTCCACCCAGCCCAGGCTGGGTTGCCGCTATATGGTCACCCAGCCTTGAGGCTATTACTAAATTAATGGAAGTTGTGAGGACTTCAAAACCAGGACCGGCGCCTCCAGGAGGTCCACCCAGCCCAGGCTGGGTTGCCACTATATGGTCACCCAGCATTGAGGCTAATACTAAATTAATGTAGTGGTGAGAACTTCAAAACCAGGGACGGATGACTGTAGGAGATCCACCCAGTCCAGGCTGGGTTGCCACTATATGGTCACCCAGGCTTGAGGCTTATACTAAATTAATGGAAGTGGTGAGGACTTCAAACCCACGACCGGCGACTGTTGGAGGTCCACCCAGCCCAGGCTTGGTTGCAGCTCTATGGTCATCCAGCCTTGATTAATACTAAAATCATGGAAGTGGTGAGGACTTCAAAACCAGGACCGGCGACTGCAGGAGGGCCACCCAGCCCAGGCTCGGTTGCCGCTATATGGTCACCCAGCCTTGACACTTATACTTAATTAAAGGAAGTGGTGAGGACTTCAAAACCAGGACCGGCGACTGTAGGAGGTCCACCCAGCCCAGGCTGGGTTGCCACTATATGGTCACCCAGCCCAGGCTGGGTTGCCACTATATGGTCACCCAGCCTTGAGGCTAATACTAAATTAATGTAGTGGTGAGAACTTCAAAACCAGGGACGGATGACTGTAGGAGGTCCACCCAGCCCAGGCTGGGTTGCCCCTATATGGTCACCCAGACTTGAGGCTAATACTAAATTAATGCAGTTGTGAGAACTTCAAAACCAGGAACAGTGACTGTAGGAGGTTTACCCAGCCCAGGCTGGGTTGCCACTATAGGGTCACCCAGCCTTGAGGCTTATACTAAATTAATGGAAGTGGTCAGGACTTCAAACCCAGGACCGGCAACTGTAGGAGGTCCACCCAGCCCAGGCTGGGTTGCCCCTATATGGTCACTCAGCCTTGAGGCTTATACTAAATTAATGGAAGTGGTGATGACTTCAAAACCAGGACCGGCAACTATAGGAGGGCCACCCAGCCGAGGCTGGGTTGCAGTTCTGGTCATCCAGCCTTGATTAATACTAAAATCATGGAAGTGGTGAGGACTTCAAAACCAGGACCGGCGACTGTAGGAGGGCCACCCAGCCCAGGCTCGGTTGCCCCTATATGGTTACCCAGCCTTGAGGCTAATACTAAATTAATGTAGTGGTGAGAACTTCAAAACCAGGGACGGATGACTGTAGGAGCTCCACCCAGCCCAGGCTGGGTTGCAGCTCAATGGTCACCCAGCCTTGAGGCTTATACTAAGTTAATGGAAGTGGTGAGGACTTCAAAACCAGGACCGGCGACTGTAGGAGGTCCACCCAGCCCAGGCTGGGTTGCCGCTATATGGTCACCCAGCCTTGAGGCTAATACTAAATTAATGTAATGGTGAGAACTTCAAACCCAGGACCAGCGACAGTAGGAGATCCAGCCAGCCCAGGCTGGGTTGCCGCTATATGGTCACCCAGCCTTGACGCTTATATTTAATTAATAGAAGTGGTGAGGACTTCAAAACCAGGACCGGCGACTGTAAGAGGTCCACCCAGCCCAGGCTGGGTTGCCACTATATGGTCACCCAGCCTTGAGGCTAATACTAAATTAATGTAATGGTGAGGACTTCAAACCCAGGACCGGCGACTGTAGGAGGTCCACCCAGCCCAGGCTGGGTTGCCACTATATGGTCAGCCAGCCTTGAGGCTTATACTAAATTAATGGAAGTGGTGAGGACTTCAAACCCGGACCGGCGACTGTAGGAGGTCCACCCAGCCCAGGCTGGGTTGCAGCTCTATGGTCACCCAGCCTTGAGGCTAATACTAAATTAATGGAAGTGGTGAGGACTTCAAAACCAGGACTGGCGACTGTAGGAGGTCCACCCAGCCCAGGCTGGGTTACGCCTATATGTTCACCCAGCCTTGAGGCTAATACTAAATTAATGTAGTGGTGAGAACGTCAAAACCAGGGACAGATGACTGTAGGAGGCTAATACTAAATTAATGTAGTGGTGAGGACTTCAAAACCAGGGACAGATGACTGTAGGAGATCCACCCAGCCCAGGCTGGGTTGCCCCTATATGGTCACCCAGCCTTGACTAATAATAAATTAATGTAGTGGTGAGGACTTCAAAACCAAGGACAGATGACTGTAGGAGATCCACCCAGCCCAGGCTGCCGCTATATGCTCAACCAGCCCTGAGGCTAATACTAAATCATAAGAGAAAGAAATAAGGTTGTAATTTGAGTGGCTCATTCATCTTAAGTCACCCAGCCTTGAGGCTAATACTAAAATAATGGAAGTGGTGAGGACTTCAAAACCAGGACCGGCGACTGTAGAAGGTCCACCCAGCCCAGGCTGGGTTGCCGCTATACGGTCGCCCAGCCTTGAGGCTAATACTAAATTAAAGTAATGGTGATAACTTCAAACCCAGGACCGGCGACTGTAGGAGGTCCACCCAGCCCAGGCTGGGTTGCCACTATATGGTCAGCCACCCTTGAGGCTTATACTAAATTAATGTAGTGGTGAGGACTTCAAACCCAGGACTGACGACTGTAGGAGGGCCACCCAGCCCAGGCTGGGTTGCCATTATATGGTCAGCCAGCCTTGAGGCTTATACTAAATTAATGGAAGTGGTGAGGACTTCAAACCCAGGACCGCGACTGTAGGAGGTCCACCCAGCCCAGGCTGGGTTGCCGCTATATGGTCACCCAGCCTTGAGGCTTATACTAAATTAATGGAAGTGGTGAGGACTTCAAAACCAGGACCGGCGACTGAAGGAGGTCCACCCAGCCCAGGCTGGGTTGCAGCTCAATGGTCACCCAGCCTTGAGGCTTATACTAAGTTAATGGAAGTGGTGAGGACTTCAAAACCAGGACCGACGACTGTAGGAGGTCCACCCAGCCCAGGCTGGGTTGCCGCTATATGATCACCCAGCCTTGAGGCTCATACCAAATTAATGTAATGGTAAGAACTTCAAACCCAGGACCAGCGACTGTAGGAGATCCACCCAGCCCAGGCTGGGTTGCAGCTCTATGGTCACCCAGCCTTGAGGCTAATACTAAATTAATGGAAGTGGTGAGGACTTCAAAACCAGGACCGGCGACTGTAGGAGGTCCACCCAGCCCAGGCTGGGTTGCCGCTATATGGTCACCCAGCCTTGAAGCTTATACTAAATTAATGGAAGTGGTGAGGACTTCAAAACCAGGACCGGCGACTGTAGGAGGTCCACCCAGCCCAGGCTGGGTTGCAGCTCCATGGTCACCCAGCCTTGAGGCTTATACTAAATTAATGGAAGTGGTGAGGACTTTAAAACCAGAACCGGCGACTGTAGGAGGTCCACCCAGCCCAGGCTGGGTTGCCGCTATATGGTCACCCAGCCTTGAGGCTATTACTAAATTAATGGAAGTTGTGAGGGCTTCAAAACCAGGACCGGCGCCTCTAGGAGGTCCACCCAGCCCAGGCTGGGTTGCCACTATATGGTCACCCAGCATTGAGGCTAATACTAAATTAATGTAGTGGTGAGAACTTCAAAACCAGGGACGGATGACTGTAGGAGATCCACCCAGCCCAGGCTGGGTTGCAGCTCTATGGTCACCCAGCCTTGAGGCTAATACTAAATTAATGGAAGTGGTGAGGACTTCAAAACCAGGACCGGCGACTGTAGGAGGTCCACCCAGTCCAGGCTGGGTTGCCACTATATGGTCACCCAGGCTTGAGGCTTATACTAAATTAATGGAAGTGGTGAGGACTTCAAACCCAGGACCGGCGACTGTAGGAGGTCCACCCAGCCCAGGCTTGGTTGCAGCTCTATGGTCATCCAGCCTTTATTAATACTAAAATCATGGAAGTGGTGAGGACTTCAAAACCAGGACCGGCGACTGCAGGAGGGCCACCCAGCCCAGGCTGGGTTGCCACTATATGGTCACCCAGCCCAGGCTGGGTTGCCACTATATGGTCAGCCAGCCTTGAGGCTTATACTTAATTAATGGAAGTGGTGAGGACTTCAAACCCAGGACCGGCGACTGTAGGAGGTCCACCCAGCCCAGGCTGGGTTGCCGCTATATGGTCACCCAGCCTTGAGGCTTATACTAAATTAATGGAAGTTGTGAGGACTTCAAAACCAGGACCGGCGACTGAAGGAGGTCCACCCAGCCCAGGCTGGGTTGCAGCTCAATGGTCACCCAGCCTTGAGGCATATACTAAATTAATGTAATGGTAAGAACTTCAAACCCAGGACCAGCGACTGTAGGAGATCCACCCAGCCCAGGCTGGGTTGCAGCTCTATGGTCACCCAGCCTTGAGGCTAATACTAAATTAATGGAAGTTGTGAGGACTTCAAAACCAGGACCGGTGCCTGTAGGAGGTCCACCCAGTCCAGGCTGGGTTGCCACTATATGGTCACCCAGCCTTGAGGCTTATACTAAATTAATGGAAGTGGTGAGGACTTCAAAACCAGGACTGGCGACTGTAGGAGGTCCACCCAGCCCAGGCTGGGTTACGCCTATATGTTCACCCAGCCTTGAGGCTAATACTAAATTAATGTAGTGGTGAGAACGTCAAAACCAGGGACAGATGACTGTAGGAGGCTAATACTAAATTAATGTAGTGGTGAGGACTTCAAAACCAGGGACAGATGACTGTAGGAGATCCACCCAGCCCAGGCTGGGTTGCCCCTATATGGTCACCCAGCCTTGACTAATAATAAATTAATGTAGTGGTGAGGACTTCAAAACCAAGGACAGATGACTGTAGGAGATCCACCCAGCCCAGGCTGCCGCTATATGCTCAACCAGCCCTGAGGCTAATACTAAATCATAAGAGAAAGAAATAAGGTTGTAATTTGAGTGGCTCATTCATCTTAAGTCACCCAGCCTTGAGGCTAATACTAAAATAATGGAAGTGGTGAGGACTTCAAAACCAGGACCGGCGACTGTAGAAGGTCCACCCAGCCCAGGCTGGGTTGCCGCTATATGGTCGCCCAGCCTTGAGGCTAATACTAAATTAAAGTAATGGTGATAACTTCAAACCCAGGACCGGCGACTGTAGGAGGTCCACCCAGCCCAGGCTGGGTTGCCACTATATGGTCAGCCACCCTTGAGGCTTATACTAAATTAATGTAGTGGTGAGGACTTCAAACCCAGGACTGACGACTGTAGGAGGGCCACCCAGCCCAGGCTGGGTTGCCATTATATGGTCAGCCAGCCTTGAGGCTTATACTAAATTAATGGAAGTGGTGAGGACTTCAAACCCAGGACCGCGACTGTAGGAGGTCCACCCAGCCCAGGCTGGGTTGCCGCTATATGGTCACCCAGCCTTGAGGCTTATACTAAATTAATGGAAGTGGTGAGGACTTCAAAACCAGGACCGGCGACTGAAGGAGGTCCACCCAGCCCAGGCTGGGTTGCAGCTCAATGGTCACCCAGCCTTGAGGCTTATACTAAGTTAATGGAAGTGGTGAGGACTTCAAAACCAGGACCGACGACTGTAGGAGGTCCACCCAGCCCAGGCTGGGTTGCCGCTATATGATCACCCAGCCTTGAGGCTCATACCAAATTAATATAATGGTAAGAACTTCAAACCCAGGACCAGCGACTGTAGGAGATCCACCCAGCCCAGGCTGGGTTGCAGCTCTATGGTCACCCAGCCTTGAGGCTAATACTAAATTAATGGAAGTGGTGAGGACTTCAAAACCAGGACCGGCGACTGTAGGAGGTCCACCCAGCCCAGGCTGGGTTGCCGCTATATGGTCACCCAGCCTTGAAGCTTATACTAAATTAATGGAAGTGGTGAGGACTTCAAAACCAGGACCGGCGACTGTAGGAGGTCCACCCAGCCCAGGCTGGGTTGCAGCTCCATGGTCACCCAGCCTTGAGGCTTATACTAAATTAATGGAAGTGGTGAGGACTTTAAAACCAGAACCGGCGACTGTAGGAGGTCCACCCAGCCCAGGCTGGGTTGCCGCTATATGGTCACCCAGCCTTGAGGCTATTACTAAATTAATGGAAGTTGTGAGGACTTCAAAACCAGGACCGGCGCCTCTAGGAGGTCCACCCAGCCCAGGCTGGGTTGCCACTATATGGTCACCCAGCATTGAGGCTAATACTAAATTAATGTAGTGGTGAGAACTTCAAAACCAGGGACGGATGACTGTAGGAGATCCACCCAGCCCAGGCTGGGTTGCAGCTCTATGATCACCCAGCCTTGAGGCTAATACTAAATTAATGGAAGTGGTGAGGACTTCAAAACCAGGACCGGCGACTGTAGGAGGTCCACCCAGTCCAGGCTAGGTTGCCACTATATGGTCACCCAGGCTTGAGGCTTATACTAAATTAATGGAAGTGGTGAGGACTTCAAACCCAGGACCGGCGACTGTAGGAGGTCCACCCAGCCCAGGCTTGGTTGCAGCTCTATGGTCATCCAGCCTTGATTAATACTAAAATCATGGAAGTGGTGAGGACTTCAAAACCAGGACCGGCGACTGCAGGAGGGCCACCCAGCCCAGGCTGGGTTGCCACTATATGGTCACCCAGCCCAGGCTGGGTTGCCACTATATGGTCAGCCAGCCTTGAGGCTTATACTAAATTAATGGAAGTGGTGAGGACTTCAAACCCAGGACCGGCGACTGTAGGAGGTCCACCCAGCCCAGGCTGGGTTGCCGCTATATGGTCACCCAGCCTTGAGGCTTATACTAAATTAATGGAAGTTGTGAGGACTTCAAAACCAGGACCGGCGACTGAAGGAGGTCCACCCAGCCCAGGCTGGGTTGCAGCTCAATGGTCACCCAGCCTTGAGGCTTATACTAAATTAATGTAATGGTAAGAACTTCAAACCCAGGACCAGCGACTGTAGGAGATCCACCCAGCCCAGGCTGGGTTGCAGCTCTATGGTCACCCAGCCTTGAGGCTAATACTAAATTAATGGAAGTTGTGAGGACTTCAAAACCAGGACCGGTGCCTGTAGGAGGTCCACCCAGTCCAGGCTGGGTTGCCACTATATGGTCACCCAGCCTTGAGGCTTATACTAAATTAATGGAAGTGGTGAGGACTTCAAACCCAGGACCGGCGACTGTAGGAGGTCCACCCAGCCCAGGCTTGGTTGCAGCTCTATGGTCATCCAGCCTTGATTAATACTAAAATCTTGGAAGTGGTGAGGACTTCAAAACCAGGACCGGCGACTGCAGGAGGGCCACCCAGCCCAGGCTCGGTTGCCGCTATATGGTCACCCAGCCTTGACGCTTATACTTAATTAATGGAAGTGGTGAGGACTTCAAAACAAGGACCGGCGACTGTAGGAGGTCCACCCAGCCCAGGCTGGGTTGCCACTATATGGTCACCCAGCCCAGGCTGGGTTGCCACTATATGGTCACCTAACCTTGAGGCTAATACTAAATTAATGTAGTGGTGAGAACTTCAAAACCAGGGACGGATGACTGTAGGAGGTCCACCCAGCCCAGGCTGGGTTGCCCCTATATGGTCACCCAGACTTGAGGCTAATACTAAATTAATGTAGTTGTGAGAACTTCAAAACCAGGAACAGTGACTGTAGGAGGTTTACCCAGCCCAGGCTGGGTTGCCACTATATGGTCACCCAACCATGAGGCTTATACCAAATTAATGGAAGTGGTGAGGACTTCAAACCCAGGACCAGCGACTGTAGGAGATCCACCCAGCCCAGGCTGGGTTGCAGCTCTATGGTCACCCAGCCTTGAGGCTAATACTAAATTAATGGAAGTTGTGAGGACTTCAAAACCAGGACCGGCGCCTGTAGGAGGTCCACCCAGCCCAGGCTGGGTTGCCGCTATATGGTCACCCAGCCTTGAGGCTTATACTAAATTAATGGAAGCGGTGAGGACTTCAAAACCAGGACCGGCAACTTTAGGAGGGCCACCCAGCCCAGGCTGGGTTGCAGCTCTGGTCATCCAGCCTTGATTAATACTAAAATCATGGAAGTGGTGAGGACATCAAAACCAGGACCGGCGACTGTAGGAGGGCCACCCAGCCCAGGCTCGGTTGCCCCTATATGGCTACCCAGCCTTGAGGCTAATACTAAATTAATGTAGTGGTGAGAACTTCAAAACCAGGACCGGTGACTCTAGGAGGTCCACCCAGCCCAGGCTGGGTTGCCACTATATTGTCACCCAGCATTGAGGCTAATACTAAATTAATGTAGTGGTGAGAACTTCAAAACCAGGGACGGATGACTGTAGGAGGTCCACCCAGCCCAGGCTGGGTTGCCGCTATATGGTCACCCAGCCTTGACACTTATAATTAATTAATAGAAGTGGTGAGGACTTCAAAACCAGGACCGGCGACTGTAGGAGGTCCACCCAACCCAGGCTGGGTTGCCACTATATGGTCACCCAGCCTTGAGGCTAATACTAAATTAATGTAGTGGTGAGGACTTCAAAACCAAGGACAGATGACTGTAGGAGATCCACCCAGCCCAGGCTGCCGCTATATGGTCAACCAGCCTTGAGGCTAATACTAAATCAAAAGAGAAAGAAATAAGGTTGTAATTTGAGTGGCTCATTCATCTTAAGTCACCCAGCCTTGAGGCTAATACTAAAATAATGGAAGTGGTGAGGACTTCAAAACCAGGACCGGCGACTGTAGAAGGTCCACCCAGCCCAGGCTGGGTTGCCGCTATATGGTCGCCCAGCCTTGAGGCTAATACTAATTTAAAGTAATGGTGAGAACTTTAAACCCAGGACCGGCAACTGTAGGAGGTCCACCCAGCCCAGGCTGGGTTGCCACTATATGGTCAGCCAGCCTTGAGGCTTATACTAAATTAATGTAGTGGTGAGGACTTCAAACCCAGGACTGACGACTGTAGGAGGGCCACCCAGCCCAGGCTGGGTTGCAGCTCTGGTCATCCAGCCTTGATTAATACTAAAATCATGGAAGTGGTGAGGACTTCAAAACCAGGACCGGCGACTGTAGGAGGGCCACCCAGCCCAGGCTCAGTTGCCCCTATATGGTTACCCAGCCTTGAGGCTAATACTAAATTAATGTAGTGGTGAGAACTTCAAAACCAGGACCGGCGACTGTAGGAGGTCCACCCAGCCCAGGCTGGGTTGCCACTATATAGTCAGCCAGCCTTGAGGCTTATACTAAATTAATGGAAGTGGTGAGGACTTCAAACCCAGGACCGGCGACTGTAGGAGGTCCACCCAGCCCAGGCTGGGTTGCAGCTCTATGGTCACCCAGCCTTGAGGCTAATAATAAATTAATGGAAGTGGTGAGGACTTCAAAACCAGGACTGGCGACTGTAGGAGGTCCACCCAGCCCAGGCTGGGTTGCCACTATATGGTCAGCCAGCCTTGAGGCTTATACTAAATTAATGTAGTGGTGAGAACATCAAAACCAGGGACAGATGACTGTAGGAGGCTAATACTAAATTAATGTAGTGGTGAGGACTTCAAAACCAGGGACAGATGACTGTACGAGATCCACCCAGCCCAGGCTGGGTTGCCCCTATATGGTCACCCAGCCTTGACTAATAATAAATTAATGTAGTGGTGAGGACTTCAAAACCAAGGACAGATGACTGTAGGAGATCCACCCAGCCCAGGCTGCCGCTATATGGTCAACCAGCCTTGAGGCTAATACTAAATCAAAAGAGAAAGAAATAAGGTTGTAATTTGAGTGGCTCATTCATCTTAAGTCACCCAGCCATGAGGCTAATACTAAAATAATGGAAGTGGTTAGGACTTCAAAACCAGGACCGGCGACTGTAGAAGGTCCACCCAGCCCAGGCTTGGTTGCAGCTATATGGTCGCCCAGCCTTGAGGCTAATACTAAATTAAAGTAATGGTGAGAACTTTAAACCCAGGACCGGCGACTGTAGGAGGTCCACCCAGCCCAGGCTGGGTTGCCACTATATGGTCAGCCAGCCTTGAGGCTTATACTAAATTAATGTAGTGGTGAGGACTTCAAACCCAGGACTGACGACTGTAGGAGGGCCACCCAGCCCAGGCTGGGTTGCAGCTCTGGTCATCCAGCCTTGATTAATACTAAAATCATGGAAGTGGTGAGGATTTCAAAACCAGGACCGGCGACTGTAGGAGGGCCACCCAGCCCAGGCTCAGTTGCCCCTATATGGTTACCCAGCCTTGAGGCTTATACTAAATTAATGTAGTGGTGAGAACTTCAAAACCAGGACCGGCGACTCTAAGAGGTCCACCCAGCCCAGGCTGGGTTGCCACTATATGGTCACCCAGCATTGAGGCTAATACTAAATTAATGTAGTGGTGAGAACTTCAAAACCAGGGACGGATGACTGTAGGAGGTCCACCCAGCCCAGGCTGGGTTGCCGCTATATGGTCACCCAGCCTTGACGCTTTTACTTAATTAATAGAAGTGGTGAGGACTTCAAAACCAGGACCGGCGACTGTAGGAGGTCCACCCAGCCCAGGCTGGGTTGCCACAATATGGTCACCCAGCCTTGAGGCTAATACTAAATTAATGTAATGGTGAGAACTTCAAAACCAGGGACGGATGACTGTAGGAGGTCCACCCATGCCAGGCTGGGTTGCCGCTATATGGTCACCCAGCCTTGAGGCTTATACTAAATTAATGGAAGTGGTGAGGACTTCAAAACCAGGACCGGCGAATGTAGGAGGTCCACCCAGCCCAGGCTGGGTTGCCCCTATATGGTCACCCAGCCTTGAGGCTAATACTAAATTAATGTAGTGTTGAGAACTTCAAAACCAGGACCGGTGACTGTAGGAGGTCCACCCAGCCCAGGCTGGGTTGCCACTATAGGGTCACCCAGCCTTGAGGCTTATACTAAATTAATGGAAGTGGTGAGGACTTTAAAACCAGGACCGGCGACTGTAGGAGGTCCACCCAGCCCAGGCTGGGTTGCAGCTCTATGGTCACCCAGCCTTGAGGCTAATACTAAATTAATGGAAGTGGTGAGGACTTCAAAACCAGGACCGGCAACTGTAGGAGGTCCACCCAGCCCAGGCTGGGTTGCCGCTATATGGTCACCCAGCTTTGAGGCTGATACTAAATTAATGGAAGTGGTGAGGACTTCAAACCCAGGACCGGCGACTGTAGGAGGTCCACCCAGCCCAGGCTGGGTTGCAGCTCTATGGTCACCCAGCCTTGAGGCTAATACTAAAATAATGGAAGTGGTGAGGACTTCAAAACCAGGACCGGCGACTGTAGGAGGTCCACCCAGCCCAGGCTGGGTTGCAGCTCTATGGTCACCCAGCCTTGAGGCTAATACTAAATTAATGGAAGTGGTGAGGACTTCAAAACCAGGACCGGCGACTGTAGGAGGTCCACCCATCCGAGGCTGGGTTGCCCCTATATGGTCACCCAGCCTTGAGGCTTAAACTAAATTAATGTAGTGGTGAGAACATCAAAACCAGGGATGGATGACTGTAGGAGGCTAATACTAAATTAATGTAGTGGTGAGGACTTCAAAACCAGGGACGGATGACTGTAGGAGATCCACCCAGCCCAGGCTGGGTTGCCCCTATATGGTCACCCAGCCTTGACTAATACTAAATTAATGTAGTGGTGAGGACTTCAAAACCAGGGACGGATGACTGTAGGAGATCCACCCAGCCCAGGCTGCCGCTATATGGTCAACCAGCCTTGAGGCTAATACTAATTCAAAAGAGAAAGAAATAAGGTTGTCATTTGAGTGGCTCATTCATCTTAATTCATTACTTAAAGAGAAATTGGAAATGAGCGAAAATGAAAGAAATATAGAAAATGTTACTAGTAAATAGGGTCCAACATGATAAATATCTAAAAACTGTAATTTGCGTGTTTGTTGCAAGTGTGTAATGGACAATGTAGCGTTAGAGGTAATGGAACATCAATAGTAAGAGATATTATAAGAGAAATTATAGAAACACTCACATTACAGCTGGCCGGTTGCGTTCCCGGCTGGGCGTACGTTTCACAGTATGTAAAGATAATTGAAGTGACCCAGCTCTCCCCAAAGCTGTTGCTTGAAAGAAATGGCAACCATATTTTTTCACATGGCAAGAACAACATGTCAGTTACATGATTGTACTCTGATTATGTGCTGATTATAATAATATGTTTATTTCTAATCTATCCTCTATCGGTTTGTGTCAATAAACAATTGTATACTTAGTGGAAATTTTACTGACTGACACCAAAAACAAATATTTCACTTTATCAAAAAAGAAATATTTCAAATGGTTTCTAGCTTTCAGATATGCACTTATGATCACTTATAAGTAATGTGACCCAATTTCAGGGTAATATCAATATTACTTTTAGCTGCAGAGGGTGTGGCTAAGTTCTCCCACCCACCCAGTTCTAACGAACATAAAAAATCAATTATTCTTCATGTAATGGTTGCTATGGAAACAGCTGCCATTGGTTTCAAACCATATTTTAGTAACTCTTATGGCCAGTTCTAGACATTAAGATCATTTTGGTGTATGACACTTGCTGTTCCACTGCCTGACGGGGTTAACTCTGAAAATGAGCCTGCTCCTAGGCAGAAGCACTGCCTCTCTGACTGCAATGATATGACAGGGTATGTAAATGAATGGCGGCCTGAGATTTGGAGAAATGTTGTAGGAGATGTAGCAATATTTTTGAAGCCCCCAAAAATCTAAGAATTGTGCAGAATTACTGGTCTGCAATAACAGTGTTGGAATCGTCACCTTGTGTCCTTGAGAAAAATCTGCACAGCTAGAAATCCCCGTGGTACTCTCACCATTCCATGGCTTCATAACAGTGTGAATAACTCCTATCAGCATGAAATGGATGCAAACGAATGATTCCAGCAATGCGCATGTCTTTTCATCCGCCGAAAACATTTATTTACAAACACTACAAAAAGCACATGTACGAAAGTGATTTACGTGCTAGCCATTCCTACTGCACAATCCTCAAGAGGAATTGCCACCTGGCGGCATTTCTCTGCATTATACAAATGGCAGCTGAATAATAATAATAATAGTAGTAATTTATATAGGGCCAGTCTCAAGAATCTTGCTCACCAGCGCAAAAAAAAATAAAAAATGTTCTTTGTCTATAACATTTACTGAATACATATGTCTTTAAACCCTTTTAAAGCCTGTTAGGAACTGTTCCTATAAAACTTCTATGATTGTTTGTTTTAGGGATTTCTAGTAGTAATATGTTAAAGCTTCTTTGGTGTTTTCCTGAGTCGAATGAAGCCTTGTTTTTTTCAGCAGAGGTTTGAATATGGACATGTCATTCGGGAATCCGAAATAATTGCAAATTAATTCAAGTGTGAATTTCTGAATTCATATCATATGTATATACGTCATTGGAGAACCACTCTCTTAGTATTACCCAAATAAAGCTCTGACCGGATTGACAACTAATCTAAGGAAATAAAGAAAGTATAAAGTTTTGTTCAATAATTATTTGGCTCCTGATATAACAAAGCAGTAAGCACATGTGGGAAAAAGTTGTTCATGAAAATAATGAAATACTTGCTGTCAGAACATTCCATGCATGAGGAAATAACAATAAAGTGTACTTACATCAACAAATGTTGACTTCATGTTGTTCTTCATAATGTGGTATGTTGTGTTGAAGTACACGTCTGTGCATAGCAGCTGGATATATTTATTTATTTGCTGTAATATTAAATATTTATATACAAGCATTGTTTTTTTTTCCTTGAACAAACTACATTTTAAAGTAGCATATTGGTGAAATTACCACCAAAAAAAAAAGGGCAATAAACAAAATGGTGAATATTTAAATTTATAGTATTTGGAATGACTAAAACCAATGGTACAAGCATTCTTGCAAGTTTCCACCTGCCGAGTCCATTAATACATAGATGCTAAGTTCGTGAATGTGTGAGTTTTGGACCTTTTCAGTTTACATAAAAAATTAATAATTCTGGTTCTCTTAAAGAGTGATACAAAATACTCCAAGTGCAGAGGAGTGAGATCGCAACCAAATGAGTGACACTCACTCTGAATGAGTGAGACTTGGCATGTCTGTATATATGTCATGTATGGTTGATCAAATTTGCACACAGAAGTAAATTGCATGTGATTTGCCTTTTCACTTAAACTCAAATTGATCTATTTAATTGTAAAATTATCCACAGGTGGCCAGTGAATTTTAGGACATTTAATATGGAATAAAAATGATTACCATCCACACTCCAGTGTCCCTTCACTGCTGAAGAGTGGTTTCACTATTGCTGATGGTAAACATTCCCTGCCATGTTAAGCTGGAGGAATACCTTTGGATTCTAATATAAGGAATACATGGAGGGAATTCTACTTTTGGTCGGAGATTCCTATAGATAAGAAGACAACAGTCACAGTTACAGGGCCAACACAGGTATTTTGGTTATTATTTTGGAGGGACTTTCTGTATTACATTGGCCAGGTATTTACATACCCTTAATTACTTTTTATTCCACCAGGGAGACACTGCTGCCACCTAGGCTCATGCTACTCTACTATATGTCCATATACAATATATGCGTTAACAAGAAAAGCTCTCTTTAAAAAAATGACCTGTATCAGAATTGGTTAACGTAGTCTAAACATGCAAAAAAAAAAAAATTAATTGAACTATTTTGTACAGACTAAAGGTGTATTAGTTGCAGGTAACAGATACTGACAAGGTATCATGTAAAAATATTACAATCAGTTAGTATAGTTCATATAAATTTATGTCTTTGTCTTTATTGCCGAACGTGCTATCTACTCTTGCCTACTCTGCAAATCGACCACTGGCACCATCTATAGTATTAGTAATTATAAAAAGAGACCTTTGCTTGTTAGTCATACTATGAAAAAAAAAAATATATATATATATATATATATTATTCAAACTTTCCTGCTATTAGGTTGCATAGAATTTGTTAATAGTTCTTATTGTAATATACCTAAATACTTTTAGTATTCTGTAATTTGCAGCCAAAAAAAACAGAATCTTTCAGAAAAATGTGACATGTCTTGCAAATCTAATAGAATAATTCAGATCCAAATAAAAAAATATATGATCATGTTTTATTTTTTCACATAATTGACAGGTTCCGTGAAACAAACCGTGTATTTAATTTTAATCACTAGATTATTAGGATCTATAACTCATTAAACAAACTGTCTAAAGTGTTCAAATTTATGACTTATGACAACCTTGCACAGTGGTCGTTATGACCTACAGATAGTCATTCCAACTCAGTAAATTCAATGGGCATGTGCAAAGTCTGAAATGGTGAATAGTCACAATTTGACTATGCCATAGTTACACAGTATCTAGTGCAACATCAGTTTTATGGTACTAAGGCAACCGATATTGCACCGAGACAACTGATATTGCATTGAGACAACCGATATTGCATTGAGACAACCGATATTGCATTGAGACAACCGATATTGCACTCGGCTTCACCTCTTGCAATATCATATAGTTTGTCAAGGTGCCATAAAAACTGATGTTGCACTAAACAATTTTTGTTAACATTATAGTAAAAAGAACAGCTCCCAACAAATATCAGTGGCTTTCACAGTTTCTTTGAGCTGTGCAGCAAGCCCAGTTCAAAGTCAAATTGTATAACAACTAAAGCGCATGGAAATATGATTTTTAGGTACGATGCTGACAGGACCGGTTGTTATCCCAGCTGGTTTAATTACTGTTAGGCAAACAAACAATTAGTGGGTTTAATGATACGCCTGAATAACATTTTGATTTCACTGGTATTGTTGGCCAGCTGGGATTACAACCTGTGTGTATTGATTTTTGCAGTTCTTTAAATGGGTAACTTTTGACTTCCTTGACGATTGCATAATCCTTTTTCTCTGTTTATACCACTGTTTGCCTTTTTCATCCAATCAGAGGCCAAGATTCCAAGGAGATAAATTGCATATACCTGGGAGAATAAGGTCACACTTGACTGGCTACAAGTTGTAGTAAAACAATGAAACAAAACACAACAATCAAATGAACATCTTATATAATAAGCGAACAAAAGTCTTAAGGGAAGAACGTCATAAGCAAGTGATCAAACAACTACAAAAAAAACAAGTGGCATAAGTTAGATAATGACCTTGTTTTCGTGAATATGCAATTAATCCTCGGCTAAAGCCTGGGATAAATTGCATATTCACTCAAACGCGGTCATTATCTATCACTTGTTCCTATCCTTGTACTGAGGGAACCCTGTTGATTTCACTTCAGTGATCACCAGGGAGTGATAACTATGTCAAACACTGAATGATTTGTGACAACTCCTGTTTCAGTGCCCTATCATAAGCTGTCATTAGTTGTTACATAACCTGCCATGTTTACCAATTTCTGTGTTTCATAGTGTTTGACTAAAGTTGACATAGTTTGTTTAAAAAAAAAGTAATTTAAATAGACTGATCATCGGTTGCTGCTGTCACAGGTTTTATTTATTTATTGAAATATATCATATATATAATTGAATGAATAATCACCTGTTGTTATATAGAAATAACAATTATAATCATTTTAATTTATTTTGTGAGCTATTTCAGCCTCTCTTCTGAGTTTCCAAAGTCCCTCGAAACCAGTGGTTTTCATTTTCACTTCGTACTTTTTATTCTATCACATTTCTGACCCATGCTCTCCAGCGATAACATTCATACTAGACACGTTTCTAGATGTAAAGAAACCACAGTTCCTGATGCTAGAATTTCTGTTTATTTGATTTTTAAAAGGATTGAAAATTGTTCACTTAAGACCACGGTACAGATGGAATAGGGGTGAGTCTTAGATAGATAGATAGATAGATAGGTAGGTAGATAGGTAGATAGATAGATATATCAGGCTGGATAGATAGATAGATAGTTAGATTGATGGATAGATAGATAGATCAGGCTGGATAGATCTATATATAGAAAGATAGATACATACGTACATACATACATACATCCTTACATACATACATGCATACATGCAATCATCCTTCCTTACATATACATCCTTCCTTACATATACATACATACATACATACATAGTTTGTGACTAAATGAATTGATTTAGTAAAACGACTACCTGACTGACTGACTGAATGACTGACTAACTGCCTGGCAACTATGTATATATATATATATATATATATATATATATATATATATATATATATATATATACAAATATCCAACATGATCATTGTGCTGATACAAACATTATCTTTCAAATTCGGTTCATAATATCAAGCTATGTACAAAATAAACTTTGAATTTGTATTTGTCATCTCACTGTTCAGATAAAATGACAACGCATATTTGTTCGGAATAGAATATTTGGTATCAAATATCCAGTATTGAGATATGTATCACGTGAATAAGTACATTTTTTTGTAAATTATAACTAACTATGCTTTGATAAATTTTAAATGTTTATCTTGAATTATATCCGAAGCTTATTTCAGTTTTCCTTGTAATATTCTTTATTTTTGCTGCCATGTAGTTAATTCATATATTTCATGTACTCATTTTTGCAGGTAGAATCAATGACTTGAAGATGGATTTCAAATTATTAGTTATAATCATAATTCCGTTCTGTGCTGGTAGTTTATATGACCCTCATTTATTCCCAAACAAAGGTGAGTGTTCTTATTTACATGGAATATTTACTAATGGATATCATGCTCCAGGGCACTTTACAGATTAAAAATATGAAAAATGTTAAACCATTTCATGTTAAATTTTTGGCTGGCTGTGAGAGGCAACCGTAATGAAGCAATTACATTGGCAAACTCCCAAATTCAATAAACGATTAATGAGCCTACATAGGTGTCTCTATGGTCCGACTCGGATCTGGATAAAATTTTCACAGATTACCCTCCAAACACATTTATTAGACATGGTAAACTTTGTTTTTTCCATCAAATCCTATTTTCCTTGATTTATTTTAAGGGTTTTTAAAATTCCATGTCATAATTGACCAAAATTCCTTATAATGGGGAAAACAGGCCAACTTTGGCTCCATAAACAGCAGTTTGTGAGCGGGTGGATGGTAAAACTGCTTATGGGGGATAATATCATATGAAGTGAATGACTGAATGTCTTTAATCATTGTTGGACCAGTGGGTTTTTTGGTTATATTTCTGTAATTCACATTTTTAGATTTTATAACAGAAATTTTGCTGTTTTTTTTTTTTGTCATAATATTATTCTCCCATACGGAGCCCCTAATAGGACATTGGTTTTTTTTCTTTTTTTGCAAATTGAGGGAACGAATTATAAATTGAGGGAACGATTTATAAGTCGTGGGAAAAATTTATAACTCGAGGGAACGATTTGTAAGTCATTGGAACGATTTATAAGTTGTGGGAACGATTTACAACTTGAGGGAACAATTTCCTCTGGTGGAGTCTATGTGCCAAATGTGATTTGGCCCCTGTGAAAAGTAAGAGCGTCTACGTAGATGTCGAGCCTGTCTTGCTGGTGCAGACAGAACTAGACGTACATCTTCCTTCTTTACCTTTAGTCCTGCTTCCACACATTTTGTATGCATCCATCGGTAGCCATGAAGCATACCTGATGTTTCAAGCTCAGCATTTATAAAATCGATCACCGTGTCTATATCGGTGTATCCACTTCTTCTCTTCAGATCCAAACCTGACAATATCCTTCTTAAATGGCGATCACCTATAAATATATCATGGCAAGTTCCTAAAGTCTCTAATATCTCTTTGTGGGTAAGGCCACACTGAAAATATGTAATGATTATATCGTCCCTATTCATTCTACAATCTTACAAATCATTGCCTCCACATAAAAATCATTCCCTCAATTTATAAATTGTTCCCTCAATTTACAAATCGTTCCCTCAATTCATAAATCGTTCCCTCAATTAACAAATCGTTCCCTCAATTCATAAATCGTTCCCTCAATTTATAATTCGTTCCCTCAATTTGTAAAAAAAAAAAAAAACCAATGTCCTATTAGGGGCTCCGTACTCCCAGGCCGAATCACTAGGTGTATTAATTTAAAGTGCACGCGGATGTAGATACTGCAAAAAAAAAAGGAATATAGGCTAGAACTTGCTTACGGCAAATAAACTAATATCACTTTTTTTTTTTTAGAATGTAAAATATCGCTGACAAATATCACCTTAAATTTTCGTCCGATTTTCAAAATTCAAAGTATATAATGTTTAAAAACCCTTAAAATCAAGGGAAATATGATTTGATAATGTTTAAAAACCCTTAAAATCAAGGGAAATATGATTTGATGAAGAAAAAACGAAGTTAATAAATGTGTTTGGAGGGAAATCTGTGAAAATTTCATCCCGATCCGAGTTGGACCGTAGAGACACCTATGTGGTTTTCCCAGGGACAGTTCATTAATCGGTTATTGAGCTTGGAGTTTGCCAATGTAATTGGTAATTCGATTATGGCTTGCATGGAAACATCTCAGATCTTACTTTTTCATAAAAATGACTTTGAAATCCCGATAATGTCAGTCAGGTAATTTTCCAGGCAGACAAATTTGCTTACCATGTTCTGGGCATGGTAAGCGTGATTGTTATTAGACAAATAAACTAATATACTCTGTCAGGTCAGCTAATTTGGCCATAAGTGCTAGGTCATGTGATTTTCTAATTTAAGTTCCTGTCTTTCTGTCTATTTTACCAGTGCAATAAGGTCAGTGGAAACTTTGCTAATTAGACTGTTCTTGTCTCTGCTTATTCCATTTTCGTCAACCAAATTTAAAATTAATAGAATGCATAATTTATCTGGTGCAAAACCTTATATCCTCCACTGTGTTAGAAACTGCATAATGATTGATTAGTTGGCTGATAGAACAATCAATAGTGATGCCATATAATTTACAACTTTGAACTTTTATATTCACAGAGCATTAAAATGAGCCCATGTTTGAACTATAGGCCTGACGTTTCTATTTTGACCCTAGATTTGTTATCAAGATATGTTAAGTGTTTTGTATGTGTGCAGATTCGCTGGTTATATAAGAATATTGAGTCAAGATATAGGTTAGTCGCCCTAGAATGTATTTTGGCATATAAACGTACAAATTGCTTTTATTATAATTTTTTTTATTATACTTGAATATTTAGAATATTTCGCCTTGAGAATGTACAGAAAGTGTGTTAGAAAAGTTTGGGTCTAATAAATATAATTTCAATTCAATCCAAAGACCTTTATTTCGGAGTCCATATCATTACTATAAATACAGTTTATAAAATATTAGCAATTATCGGAGTTGCTTCCAAAAAATTTAATGTTCTTGTACTATGACTACATACTTGCAAAAAATAAAATAAACAAACTACAGCAATTTTTGCATCTTCCCATAATAACTTGTAACTATAGCAACCACTGATATCAATTTGTTTGTGGATTCTGAAGATACTGGATAATTATTTGCCACATTTTATTTACTGTTCTTGAAATGTCACTTAAACATGTAAGACTAGCTGCCAAAGACAGACGTAATAATGAGATGGTAAGGCTTGTAGTCCACATCATGTCACATTTACCCCATATTTAGTGGGGCAATTCACTTGCATACCAAATACGAAGTGCCTCCAATTTAACATATCATGCAATCACGAATCAACAGGACCATCAGCAGTATGTGTTTATGTGTTATGTTTAACGGAATTTTTACCTGTGAGGTCTAGTCTGGAAAAGGTAGGGAGCGCTACATGGCCAAATGTGCCATGTGCATTTTCCAGGCGTTTGGATGAATGCATGGAAAACGCATGGTTTTTCGCCTAACTATAATAAGGTGAAAACCATGCGTTTTCCATGCGTCTATCCTTTGCATGGAAAACGCGCGTGGCACATTTGGTCATGTAGGTGTAGGAAGACGTAGGTGTAGTGAGAGCTAAGTGTAGGAAGAGCTTGGTGTATGAAGAGCCAGGTTTAGGGAGATCGAGGTGTAGGGAGAGCTAAGTGTAGGGAGAACGAGGTGTGGCTGGAGCTAGGTTGTAAGGAGAGCTAGATATAAGGGGGGGGCTAGGTGTACGCAGAGCTTGGTATAGCCAGACAGTGCGACTCACAGACCCCTGCGTTAGCCCTTTGGGTCTGAGGTCTTCACCCACAGTGTTACCACCTTTGCCATGAGGAGCACTAAGAAAACTTGCTTGCCCAAGAAAAGTGGTTGCAACGCCTTCGTGCTGTTCAGCAGACTAGTCTTTTGATGAATCGCCATGTCTGATTGGCTCAACGGCCATTAAATTAACTGTTTTTGATTCCGTGCCTTGACCACTTTCATAATTTTGTACAAGTCATTATACAAAAAATAATAATAATAATGGATATAGTGTGGAAGTGGTCAAGGCACGGATGCGATTTCAGGTAAAGTTTTCTTAGTGAGGAGGCCCAGGTATTTTTAGGAAGGGACCTTGAACACAGCTGTTCTGATATAAAAAATTATAATGAAAGTGCATTCATTATTTGCAGGTCCATTCTTTGAAGGCTGGTATATGAGATTTATTGACAGCAACAAAAACTTATCATTTGGTGTCTTATTTGGCAAAGTCCTACCTGAAAATGAACAGCTAGCCAGCAAGACGTGGTTTATGGGAATGATCATAGATGGCGCTGACAACGGAACCGCAGGTGGCAAACTGAAGGACTACAACTGTTTTCCAACACCAAGCTTGGTAATTTTACAGAATAAACAGATCTAATTAAAGAAAATAAAGGGGTGTCAATCTTCCTTGAAAGTGAGGGAGGGATGCAGTGGCTGCAGTCAACACAGACATGTCAAATAACAGTCAGACCATTGATGCAAAACTTTTAGGCCTAAAGCCCCGTTCCCACATAGCCGGATTTCTCGTAGTCAACTCGTAGTATTACGTAACACGCTTCTTGGGCCCAATCCGTACTAAACCCTACGACTACTCCTCGCTGTCGGGCGATACCCGGCGGGTAACTCCTGGGACTCGTTGCCAATATGGGAGTTTTGGAGCCGGCAGCCGAGTATGCCGCGCTGCATGGCACACTCGTCGGATTCTCACGGATTTTCAAAAATCCGTCATGAATCCGTCGAACTCGGCGAGTCACCCGTCGAACCCGCCGAGTAACCCATCGAAGTCGACGGATTAATTGTTGCTAATTTCACTCGTATTACACCCGGCGGGTTGTTCAGGGGCGCGAGGAGTAACCCGGCGGGTACCAGGAGTGACTCGGCGGGTAACTCGCCGAGTTCTACCTTTTTTTTGTACATGCATCATCAGCGTAGGGGGTTGTATATACTTTAAAAGGCCGCTGCTCCTCTAATATTAGTCCGTATTGCAGTATAATTCATACTGACTCCATAGGTGTTTTCGGATTGAAAATAGACCAAATATAAGGCGAGATATTCGTCTGAGAAGGCAGCTAGGTTGGCGGAGGCAAACAGTGGTGCTCTCGCAGACGTCCGCGCCCGGACTGTATCAATGCAGGTAGGGCTGAGCGCTACTTTAAAAGGCTGCTGCTCCCCTAATATTAGTCCGATTTTCGTCAAATAATATTGAATTATAGTCGAGTTCATACTAATTCCACACAGATTTTCAGATTGAAAATAGACCAAATATTAAGCGAGATATTTGTCTGAGAAGGCAGGTAGTCTGGCGGCAGCAAGGTGCTCTGTGTATGGTCATGACTTGAATGGTGTGGTCAATATTTTTGAACATGATATATACATTGTTTGGATGAGCTTTATTGCAATTAATTTCTACTCATTCTGCCAACTGCCATGACTGTTATGTCAATTGCTATTAGCATTTTGAATGATACAAAGAATGGGTGTAGAATACAGCAAATGCTCAATAAATGTGTCAATTGCCTAATTGCCTAAATTGGGGTTCGTTGACCTGTAATTTCATGGTTTGTTCAAAGATAACACAGTAATATGAAATTGTCTTGATTGTCATTCAAAATTTGTAAAATTTAAATCTAATATTGATATCTTTATTAGTATTTGTGATTTGATCTGTGATTTTATTTGCTATCTTTAATGTACTTATATATATTATTTCGCCTTAATACTGTCCAGAAAACATCAAATTGTGGCAACTGGGACCTTGAACGTTAAGCTGTATATTATGTATAAAATAATGAGAACTTGTATATCATAATTCTGTAGATGTAGTTTTAGATAGACGTAGTGAGTAGATATGTGACATATGTATCTTTTCTGATATGAAAAAGTGTCAATAAAAGCTATATATATATTATAAATGAATGGCAGTATAAAGAAGGTGATACACTTTGCAAAATTCTCGAAAGAATATGCAGATAGATAGATAGATGATAGTTTATTCTTATTCTTATTCTTCATATTCTTCTTATATAAAAATATACTGCTGGGGGTTGTATATACTATTTAAAAGGCTGCTGCTCCCCTAATATTAGTCCGATTTTCGTCAAATAAAGACTGAATTGTTCAGGGAAATGTGTAGAATTTATATAATAGTTTAACGCCCCTAACATTAATCGCTGTTCTTTAATGTAGATAGTTAGATACATAGATATGTAGATAGATAGATATGTAGATATGTAAATATGTAAATATGTAGATATATAGATATGTAGATAGATAGTTTAGAGAGACAGATAGATTTATATGCTTATTATATAATATAGGATATCTCGCTTAATATTTGGTCTATTTTTGATCCGAAAACACGTATAGAATCAGTATGAACTATACTACAATCCAATCTTATTTAAATTAAGCAGCGTTTGATACAGTCCGGGCGCGGACGTGTGCGGGAGCACCACTGTTTGCCTCCGCCAACCTAGCTGCCTTCTCAGACAAATAACTCGCTTAATATTTGACGAAAATCGGACTAGTATTAGAGGAGCAGCAGCCTTTTAAAGTATATACAACCCCCCCCCCCCCCCCCCCTCCCTGCCTACGCTGACGCTGGTAGCAAAAAGCCGGCGGGTTACCCGTGGAACTCGGCGGATTACTCGGCGGATTACTCCTACTACCCGTCGGCTTACTCCTAGGACCCATAGAACCTGCCTAGTGACCCGTAGAACCCGCCGAGTAACCCGTAGAACCTGCTGAGTGACCCGCCGAGCCACCCATAGAACCCGCCGAGTGACCCGTAGAACCTGCTGAGTCACCCGTAGAACCCTTTTTGCCACCAGAATCCGTCGCCACCCCCGGCGAAAAAAGCTGTTGCTTAACCGTTATGTCACTCTACGGGTTCACTATGAGAAATCCGGCTATGTGGGAACAGGGCTTAACCTTTTTAACCCTCAGAAAACGAATATCAAAAAGGGTTATTGTTATCACTTGGAAAAATGTAGGTCTGTCCGTGGGCCGGCGGGTGTGACACGTTTTTTTCTGGAGCATAACTCGAACACTAATGCACTTACCCTCACAATAATTGATAGTCACATTGACATGGCTCAGCAATGTTTACAAAATTTGAAAAAAGAAAAGTTATTTAGTTTCCAGAGCAGAAATCACACATTAATCCTTGAGTAAAATTTCTAAATTATAGATCTTTCATTGCGTTTTGACATCCATATCATTCTTTTTCAAATTAATGGTTAATCTGGAAAATAATGCTAAAAAATTTGTAAAAAATGGATTTCCTGAGCTGAACTCTAGCACTAATGCACTTACCCTAAAGAAATTTCATACAGTATTAATCTACATCCCATAGTTCTGCCTTTTGATAGACACATGGATGACATTTACTGCATGATGTAGTGCTAAAAATTGCAACCTGCATTAGCTAACCTAGAATGCCATATTTTATAATGAATGCTGTCAAAAGTTAGAACCATGATACATGTATTTATGTGTTAATAATTTATCTGATTGCTGTACTCTTTATATATTAAACATTACATACACTGTACCACCTACATCATACGGGAAATAAGCCACATATGGTTGTTACATAACAGACAATGGAATGGCTTGGGTAGTCCCTTCGCTGGGGCGCTGCGACTAGCTGACGCAGTACGCAGGTTGGGACTGCCATTAGCCGGGAGGGATTCCCGGTAGCATGCGTGCGCATCCTAGGCTTTAGCATTGAAAATGCGTGGACCAGTCTAAAAATAGCACAGCTAATCAAAAAAATCAGCGTTTGACCAATCAGCCATGCGGGATAGATAGAGGCGACCTGCCTATTGCGTTTACGCTTAGGCAGGTCCCAGCCAAGGGTAATCCCAGGTGTCACAGAGCATGGCCCTGCAGGGGGTAAAGTTTTGTGAATTGAGTTGAGACTTTGTGTATTGGTCAGGGCTCAACTTTGTGGCTATCAAGACTGGCAAGGTTGCATTTGTTGAGTAATCAATCTCAGAAAGACTTTTTATGCAAAATATAGATTGATAGAAACACATGCCCTGATAATACCCCACATCAATTATGACATAACTCAAAACAATTTCGATAACATCACAAATGTAACTGACCATATAATCAATGGTTAGTGACATTGACCATTGGTCAATTACATTGAATATAATCATATGTAATGTTTATAGAGTCTATTTTCAGGGATATCTTGCTAATCGTAGTTAAAAATAGTTGCTGTTTGCTCATCAGTATCTTAGGAAACTTCTCTTTTTTAAGTTTGTTTTTTGTAATCTATTACAAAATTTTCTTGAGTTTATAAAGACAATTATGAAATTCAAAATGTTTTCATATCTTCATCGGTTCATTTCTAGGCATCGTTGACTGTGAACGGTGGTCAGCCAATAAGTAAAGATCCGGATTATTCAAGTCCTGCTCATTTTGAGTTCGAAACTGATTCTTGCGGTTACGTAAGAGTTGGACCGAGTCAAACTGAAGTCAATGTGAGGGTAAGTCCTGTATAATTATTATATGCTATAATGTATTATTAAGATTTTATCTTTTTAATCAATTGTAGGCACAAGGCAGTAGTCAGGTCTGCTTCTGTTCACTTCGCCCTTTTGTTTAAACCCAATTGTATTTGCCCGTTAAGACTGTTTGCACAAAAATGCAGTGAGCTTTCTCATCATTAGATTGTCTTTTAAAATCACTCAAGAAAACTAATCGTAATGTTTAAAATATTTCTGCACTTCATTGCATTTGGCAGTAAAGGGTTTCTTATTTATTTACAGATTGGCAATGTAAGGGTAACTGCTGAAATTGGAGAAGCAAGACATTGGGCCAGTGATGGAAGGGGTCCTATGGGCTGGTTGAACAATCTGCCTTTGCCTTTGGCTTGGTTTGTTTACTCAGTAGGGTCCCAATCAAAGTACAGGTGAGTGGACAGAAAAAAGAAACCGATATATTGCAACAAGAGAGATAGGCATATAGACAGTTATACTGAGATAGTAAAACACAAGATTTACAGTACACTAAAGACACAAATGGTAGGACATAAATATATTCAATGTCATCTAGAAAAGGCCTCAGATCCAATCAATTCATTCACTGCCCCCCACCCCTCCCCTCTCCGTATAAAGCAGATATTACAGGTTAGCCAGATTTAGGCAATATAAATATTTAAGTGGAGAATTAATTCATTTTCATGAACAGAAAAACAAACGCAACTCCAGTAATTTTCAACAGGAAGTCAATTATATTTTATTTTCTTAACTCATACATGGGAGAGGTAAATAAACTACAGATGGCAGCACTTACACAGTTTACATTATAATTATTGAATGATTATCTATCTATCTATCTATCTATCTATCCATCTATCTATCTTTCTGTGTATAATTTTTGAACTGTTTTCCATATAGATGATTCATATGAGTAGGGATTTTGCATATCCGTCATATAACAGTATAAGAGTATCTTGTTTTTCATATACTTTACAATTTATAATAATAATCAAATTTCGTATTTTAGGCTAACCCTAGATGATGGTCAAAAGATATCAGGCACTGCTTTGGTTCATATGGAGAAGAACTGGGGTGGCTCGTTTCCGCCATCTTGGATTTGGTTGCAGGGCATCAGTAGCCCTCAAAATACCCATCAGTTAAACCCCACTGACCCTACACAGTCTGAATCGGGTCGAAATAAAAAATTTCCAAATGACAATTTTGTATCGTTTGCTGTCACTTACGGACCAGTTGGATTCTATGTTGTGAATGTTCCATCTCACCTGGCAGGATTTCGACACGCGGCTAAGGTATAAATTTACAGTACAACCACAGCTGCAGCTGTTAGACAGATTTAAACTATTGAACAACTCAGGAGACAAATAAAAAGAAGGTACACGGCCAAATGTGCTACGTGCGTTTTCCATGCGTTTGGATAAACGCATGGAAAACGCATGGTTTTCACCTCATTTTAATTAGGTTAAAACCTTGCATATTCCATGCGTTTAACCTTCACATAGAAGACGCACGTGGCACATTTGGCCATGTAGTGCACTCCACAAGACTTTTGAATATTCAGCTGCTCGTAAGGAGGTCTATGAACGGTTGCGGACCTGATCAGCGAGCGGTACTGAGAGTGTACTTCCTTCTTATTATGGTATTCTGGGCAAAGCTCAATGATTAAATCCACCACCTAAAGTAGGGGTGCCAATGCCCAAAATCAGGAATTTTCCGCCCACAGCTGTTATATTCTGTTTCTCGAAAGCTGAAGTTCTGGAGATTTTGGCCTAATGCATCATATTTCTTGAAGCTAGATATGCCTTAGAATGTAATTTTAATAATATTGTAATTTTTCTAAGGGTTACCATGGAGTCAAGAAAATTTAAGGCCTTATCTACCCACATACAGCTCCCCCTATTGACCTGAAATTCTCCCATTATAGTCTGCCCTTTTTTCTTCTTTTCGTGAAGTGTAAAAAGAAGTTCTCAGTACATAATATAAATGTATTTCCACAAGTAACTTGTCCAATTGACTGGACATTGTGTCATCTGATATAAGTCTGAACAACAAAGTGCTCTTAAAGCCAGGTCAAATTAAATATATCTATATTCTCTTTTAGGACATATCCATAGACTTCCGCCCAGACAACTCCATATCCTCAGTGACCCGTGATGCTTGCAAAGGTCAAATTGCTCTGACCTTGACCTCAATAAAATACAAGATGGAAGTCATTACAAGTGCAGATCGAAGCACATTCAGTGAATGTTTTTATGGCCCTATGCAAAATGGTTTCAGGCAGGTATGTATATTATACCCAGATAGCAAGCTACATTGACTAGACATCAGTCGACGATAGCTGACAACGGCCAACGTTGAAACAATGTCAGCCCAATTTGGTATGCTATCTGGGTGCATTCACTTGAAGACCACAAATTTTGAACACATAAATCAGTACATGTGTTGAAATATTGGTGTATGTTCCGATGATATATCAACTAAGATGGCATCAGATTTAAATTAACAGCACATGTCAATCAAAAATTAAAAGGTCGATTACGGCAGCTGGGTGGTCTAGTGGTAAGACACTCGCCTGCTCCTCTGAAGGTCCCGCGTTCAATCCCAGGCCCGGGCAACCTTTCATGAGCATCATCCCAGCTGGATGTCATTCGGACGAGACGTTAAATTGGCAGTCCCTTGTACTTAGTGTCTATGATGAGGCAAGTAAAAGACCCCACCCTGGTTTAAATGTGTAACATAGGTGGACTCCTCCTCTCTCTCTCACCTCATCAATCAACCCTCGATAGTGGCAAGAACTTGCCTTAGAGGGCTGCATATCTATCTATCTATCAAGAGCTTATCAAAGTCTTCAACTTGAATGTTAGATTTGAATATTTTAAAATTGCACCACATAGTAACTGATGTCACATAAATGCTATCATTGTGTTTTTATTTTTATTTTTTTTCCTAAATAGGTTTGCAAAGAGAGTTTCCAGGCTACAGCAGTTGTCAATATCTACCAAAGGAATTGGTTTTCTTGGAAGATGATAGACTCTGAAACTTTTAAATTATCTGCGCTTGAGTTTGGTGGAGCTTTTACGTGTGATGGCGCATGTGTCAATGCTGGATGAAGAAATACTCAGTTTTATTTTCAAGATAATGTTTTTGATATATTCTGTATTTAAATGACTAATCAAGAGCAAATGAACAAACCATTTTGCACCTCGTATCTTCTCATTGTATATGGACAGTTTTATGTAAATAAAATTTATCTTCACTGTCATTTTTTGTCTGCTGATGTCTTTTATTGCATGTCCTGTCACTTTCTTGTCTTATCTAGGGCAGATCCTCTTGCAACCAGTGCCTCACCCTACTTATGTGTTATGGGTACTTGGCAAAAGGAAATCACAGTGACAGCACTGGTGTGAGCTCTTAAGCCCCTATGATTATTTTGCTGAAAGCTGAATACTCCCCAGAGAGTCGATAACGTCTCGGGATTAGCCTGCCAATGGTGTGATCATGAAGTCAGCTGAGACTGTGTTTTCTGAAGTTAACATTGGAGTATAAGGCTGAATACTGCCCAGGGAGTTGAGAAAGACTCTGCATTGAACTGCCCTGGATGTAAATGAAAGTCGGCAATGTTAAAAAAAGTATGGATAATTTTAAACCCAGTTAAATATTTTCCAATAATTTTTGATAATTTTGATTTAAGTAGCGCATAATTCCTAGAATTAGTTTCATAAAATATGGTTGACTCTCGCTGTCTGTAGTGACCTGTACCTGGCTGTGGTCTAAACATGCTAAAGCCAGCTGCTTCTGTCGACATCTATAGCTAATAATCGGCTTACATCTATCACCAGATAAATATAAACCTTGGTAAATGTAAGAAATTAATCTAATATATCATAAATATGTACTTATAAATCCAGCTTTGAGTAGCCAGCTATGACAGCTTTGTCTAGTGTCAATTTGACAGGCCGTTTTTAATGAAACTAACTAACTTCATTTGTTTAACTAGAAACGGTAAACACATCCTGCTTTAACATGTCATCAGTTTTGCAAAGTCAGATAGACAATCCCTTATTTACAGCCACCCTATGTCCACATTATGATAGGAGTCAAAATTTAAATGACTCATTAGTTATGTGCCACGGTTGGATTAACCACACTGATCATATCAATAGTTATATAAACCAGGAAGTGATGACATATGGTGTGTTATATTTAATGATATTATTGACACCCCCCGAATATGCAAGGAAGCCAATCTATTCCTCTTACTACACTGATTAGAATATAGGATATTCTAAACCCACCCATATAGCTAGCTGTATGTATCTTTAAACCTCAACCAATGATTTCAAATAAAAAAATAAATTAACTAATTAACCAGCGCAACACCATGGGAATTATCTATTGCCACATTTATTTAAATAATCCTCAAATAACAAACAACAAAGTTGAACATTACAATAAAAACATATAATTATGTTTTACACAGAATATATAAATAATATATGTTATATTTATTCAAGCACAATTCTGAATAAGTAAGCCAATATCACTTGACTAGAGATGTAGCAAGAAGGTTTTTTTGGGGGCAGGGGGAGGGCAGGGACGTCTTTAGAAATTGTCTAGGAGGGGCATTGAGGCCTGACATTGTTGGTCCAAGCAAGGGGCAGGGGGATGGTTTGTTAGACAATAAATAAACCAGGCGGGGGTTGGGTGATTAGGGCTTTACGTCCTGTATTTCTGCACCAGTTGGGCTAAGTAGGACAGGCAGGAACCATGGCAATGAGATGAAGGATGAAACAGCCATCCTCCAACTTAGGCTCGACCGGGACCCAGCAGTTGGAAGCCCAGAGCACTACCTCTGAGCTAGGGGGTGGGGGGGGGGGGGTTGTTTGTGAGCATTGGAACACTTCATGTGGACATAGCACCAATCACACTTCCTAGTTTCTACAGCACTAACTTGGTATTGTATATACGATCACAATACACATCTATCTCATCTACTAGCATTTGGCTAGTATAGGCAGCTGCTCTTTAGCTCAACTGCTAGAGGCATTATAATGTTGCCACACTAGATGGTGGAAAATCCGGTCATTTGCAGCCTCATGTGTTGGGTAGGTGGTTCGAGTCCCGTTCGTGGGGTGAGGTTATTGCCTAGGGGTGGTCAAAACCTCAGGTGGTCATTGGGGATATAGTATTACGATCCAGGGGTACACAACTACCTCGCCTACTAGCACTTGGCTGGTGGGCAGCTGCTATTTAGCTTAACTGTTAGAGTGCAGGAAAGTTGCACACAAGATGGTGCAGAATCTGGTCCCCACTGACCTCATTCGTAGGGTAGTTGATTCGAGTCCCGTTCGTGGGGTGAGGTTGTTGACTACGGGTGGTTAACACCTCAGGTAGTCATTTGGGATATAGCAATACAATCCCACTTCACAACTACCTTGCCTACTAGCACTTGGCTCGGGGCTAGCTGCTCTTTAGCTCAACTGCTAGAGGCATCGTAAAGTTGCCACACTGCATGAGTTTGAAAAAGTAATACCATGAAGTATCTGATGAAATCAGAAAATTACTAAACTGATCAGCCCAGTTCAAGCTGGCAACACGACTAACCCATTGCTCATCCACTGAGAACTTCCTTTTACAGTAAAATACATTAATTATGGCTAGGTCTTGACTAGCTTTGATTACAACATGTTCAGATATAATCTTCAACAGTACCTTGTGATTGTGATGTGCAATTGTATCAGGCATAATGTTTGTCATGTATCATAATTAAACACACAAATAAATGAAGTTATATTACAAGTCCACTAATACTGTGCAATGTGTGGTGATTTGGCTTGCAGATAAGTGGTATAGATTACCAGTTCATCAAAACAATTTTCACACATCTATGTTGCCATACAAAGGTTCATCATCATAACCTGCAGCAGTGTTACTGTACAGCTCATCGTTATCTGCATAGCATCGAGGAGCTCGAGCACTAGCATCTGCATGGTTGCCGCCCGCCACATTTGGGCGCATGTTTGGTACATTTTCCGTATTAGTGAATGCGTCCATATTGCTGTATATTTCGTCGTCATTATCTGCATAGCATTGAGTTTGGGCACTAGCTTCTGCTTGGTTGCTGCCCGGCTGAAAGTGTGGCATATTTTCTGCGTCCATGTTGCTGTACAATTCCTCGTTATCATCGTAGTTTGGGCCGCTGTGCACATAGTTATTTGGTACGTCAATGACCACTTCAGGTTCATTTGTTTTTGCTTGCTCCTTTAAACTTTTTTGCCTTTCCTTGAGAGCCATAGACAGTGAATGAATGATGCTTTCAGGTGGATCAATCGCAGAAGACAGTTGACTCTTGGGTTGTGTCTTTTGGTTTATTTCGATGGTTGGTTTAACTGCAATATCGGGTCGTTGATTCTTGCTATTTGTTGCCTTTCCAGATGTAACGGGCATGTTTTCCTCCCTGACATCTGGCATTGCTTCAGCTGGAGGATCGGGCCATTCTTGTGACTCTTCTTTTTTTTCGGATGGATTCACATCTTTTGCGATACCGTCGTTCAAGTTGTAGAGGTCATTATCAATGATCTCGCCATCATCTTTATTATCATCTTTTGCTGTCGAGTAAATCCCAGTTGCTGCAGCACCAGCACCAGCACCATCTGCATTGTTTGCTCCATCATTCAGGTTGTATATTGCATTATCTTCAATCTCCATATCATCATTGCAGTCAGCATCCCCATCTTTCTTTGGACCAGGCTTCTGCTTAACTGATTGAGCGTAAGCCAGCTGCCCAGTTTCATCATACGGCATCGAGTAGTAAACATCAGCGTCATCTTCAATACCATCCGGCAGAGCCCACATACCACCATCATACGTTTGATTCTCATGGAAGGTTGGACCACCAAACCCATACTCATCAGGTGTCTTAGCTCTCGGCCGAGGGACGTCTTGATAGTTGTTCGACCGGCTTTGTCCGCGACCATTTCGCTGAAGGTATTCTGGAGTGAATGAGCATCTTTGCCAGATTAACCTGTAAACAGAATTTATGACAATTTTAAAGCATGTTGCCATTCACCCATTATAATTATTTTTTATAACACACGATAGAAAAAGTTGATAATACGATATTATATGATCATGTCAACAAAAAAACCTTAATTTCTACTACTGAATCCAGTCTGTTGCGAAAACAAATCACCATTAATTGAGCTTTCTATTATCAAGCTACTGTCCTACACGGACAAATTTTCACATGAAATTATGTGCAAATGCTTGACAGTAAAAGGCTGAAGCTTGCTGCATAGTAACATGCTTGTATAACACAGTCAAGATAACAGAACACTATATAAGTCCCAATAAACGCTGATAATTTTCAAATGACATCAAATCACTACATACCCATTCAAAACCATTATTATTGATATGACGATGCATAAACCAAGGGTAGTGGCTGCACCTGGATGAAAAAGAAAAATTATCCCATTGAAAATAAGGTATTTGTATTGGATTCGAAATTAATTTCCTCATGTTTTTATCACCTGTGAAAAATTGAAGGATAACCCTTATTTTTCAACTGCATGATGAAAATACTTCTCAATAACTTTGTGACAGACACTGAATCTTCTCTGCCATAATTTACTTACAGTGTCTAACAGACGCGAGTATGTTGCAATCGCTAGAGTGAAACTTTGAAGCAAACTTCAGTTCGACACGGAGCTTGATGAGAAAAATAGTTCTCAATAACAACTTTGTGACAGACACTAAATCTTCTCTGCCATAATTTACTTACAGTGTCTAACAGACGCGAGTATGTTGCAATCGCTAGAGTGAAACTTTGAACCAAACTTCAGTTTGACTCGGAGCTTGATGAGAAAAATAGTCAAAACATGGTCGTGGTGGCAAATGCATGATTACCCCAAAGACTGGATGGCTATATTTAAATTGGATTTCATCATCCAAGCATTAAGTAAGTATAAACCCAGTAATTTAAATATATTGAACTTACTAGTTGTATTATGTTGTTTTTTTATAGAGGGGCCCACAATGTTTGAATGCTTTATAAGTAAAAATCAGTTTTCAATTAACATATTTTGGCAATTTTTCTCATCAAGTAGTCAGTGCTTAACTGGAGTGTGGCTATCAATGATTTGAACCTTTCAAATGGAAGTGAAATACATCAAGAGCAACCTCTGAAAGTTTTACTGTAGTCAGATGCACATATTCTGAGATATTGATGTTTTTAAATGCTTCGTTATTGGCAGGCTTCCACAATGGTGTAGTACTTGCTTCTGTTTCATGGCCAAATGTGCCACGTGCGTTTTCCATGACAATGATAAACGCATGGAAAATGCATGGTTTTTTCCTAATTATAATGAGGTGAAAACCATGCGTTTATCCAAATGCATGGAAAACGCACTTGGCACATTTGGCTATGTATATAAGATTGCATGTAAAATTGTGGCCCCATCTTTTCCACAGCAAATTCTGTTGTTTCTCTGTGATCATGACAAATTAATGGTCAAGAAGTCCAAAAAATATCATTAGTAGATAAGAAATCTCAAGTTAATTGTTATTGTTGATATTTTTATCAATCTCATGACACCTCATCTTAGGAAAATATGGCTAAACATATCTTCAAATTTATTCTGAAACCTACCAAAGTAATCATATAATTTGTCTTATATTTATTATGTACATTATCTTACCAGCTGCAAAGTATGCGACCTGATCTCTCAGTTTTGTGAATTTGCATTCCAGGGTTGCTTCCTCTGAAAATGAGATTAGAGTTTAGAGATTTTATTTATTTTCACCAATCTCCGCAAATACAATTTTACACAACTTAGTGTTACATACTACAGGAATATCACAAAACTGACGGGTAATGGTGGTACACCCGAGTATAACAATATACAGTAACCCATAGGGTGGATGCCCCCAAGTAAAAGAAAAATGATCAATCAATCAAAAATGCAAAATATATAATACAAGGCAACAAGAAAACGAGAAAAATGAAAAATAAACAATGGACATAATTTTCGTATTGTCAAAACCATTTTTATGAAAAGAGAAAAAAATAAAATATAATAATATTTTAATAATGATTGAAACGTGATTTTGAATAGGATTTAACAAATGATATTTGAGTATTTACATTTCTTAATTGTTGTGGTAAATGCAGCCAAAGGTGCGGATTAAGAGTTGCTATGGTAAATGAAAGACCTATCAATACATATGAAGCGCCAAAGAGGAGTTAGGCAACAAATATAGAATGAGATAATGAGGCAAGTGGTCTAATAAATATAAAATGGATGAGCAGCTTAAACTACAGCTATTTACCGTTTTCTTTTTTACAATTGCATGGTTGTTCAGTCACACCTGAAACAAAAAATAAAATAAAATATAAAAATAGAAACAATCTGCAAGCAGGCATTCCAAAGAAACCATATTATGGGCCATTATATGTACAAGGCCCATTCTGTTTTGCCATTGGTCAGTTTTCGATCACATGACATTATATTACCATAATTTAGCGTATAGCTCATCTTGCAGGAATGTCATCTCTTGACAGCTTTTTCATCATTCACAAATTAATTTTTATCGTGGTTCAATGATCAGCAGTCGCATAAAAACACAAAATATGGCTCTTTGTGCTTAGCATCGGACAAAACTAACTTACACGACCAATTTCCAGAGGCAGACGTTATGTTGAGTTAATAAGCTTACTTAGAGTCCACACCATGTTACGCATTACCAATTGGTGCTATTCCACTTGTCTCAATTTTAAAGGTCTTGTGCAATTGACATATTTCTGTCTACAAGGTGCTATCAGCTTCGGTAGGCAAACTCGGATCTGACCTGGGACATTAATACATGTGCAAATGCGTGTAGATATATATAAGATATTTCGTAAATCTATGTTTATATTTCTTCTTTTTATATTATAATTTTTTTAGGTTACACCACAGCTCGCAAGCTTTGGCAGGTTGCTGTCGCTTACATTTATTCTAGTGCACGTTTATGTTGGTGAAGCTGCACTCCAGATCTCCCATTGGTTACCCAGATAGCATTCCAAATCGGGCCAGCGTCATTTCTATATTGTCTGCTTTCACTACAACATCGTTTTGACATCGCCAACATCATTTGAAATGCTATCAGGGTGTGGCAGTCCCTCAACGAAAAAGAGTCGTGAACATATTACATCCTCTGGCGTTTAGTTTTCAATTCTATGAGATTATTTTCCAAGTCTATGCATTTGGCTGTAATGTGGACCAGCCACATGGCCAATTGTGCCACCTGCATTTTCCATGCGTTTGGATGCCTCATTATAATTAGCTAAAAACCATGCCTTTTCCATGCGTTTATCCTTCTCACGTTAGCCATGTACTTGTGAATAATAAAGAAGATGATCAACAAAGTAAAACAGCTATCTACCTTGACATGGTGTGTTGGCTGTCGTGTCTTCATTTGGTGTGGAAGCTGAAACCGGAAGAAACATTATTTTCAGATTGGTTTAGAATCGCAGCAGATTCATCGACTCGAAACTTTGCATGACATCAGTGAATCCAGGTCTCTTGTTGGCTGAGAGACTGCCTCAACCAATGAGAGTGTTTGGTTCACATGTTGTCATCTGGAGTTTAGTGTCCAAGTCAATGAGTTTGTCTGTTATGTGAGACACAAAAACATTATAACAAGCAAAGAAATGTCGTCAACATTTAATTTGGATTCCCAGATAGCATTCCAAATCGGCCCAGTATCGTTTCTGTGTAGGCCACTGTCGTTACAACATCGAATCAACATCGCCGACATCGCGCTGACATTGAAACGAATTGGAATGCTATCTGGGGTGGATTATTGGGTGTGTGTGTGTGATTTGTTTATTAACGTCTCATCAGTACCTATTGGGTAGGCACAACTGGAGTGCTGGGTAGGTATAATGTGTGTTGTGACTTAAGAGACATTTTCTGAGAAAATCGACCCAGGGCTGGAATGTGACATGTCACCAAATCCATTGATACTTTGTGGAATTAATTTACTTGGTAAAGTAACATTACTGATAAAATATTTGACCCCTAGTCCTAGTGGTTGCCATGGAAACAGTGCTTTATCATGTATGCACTATATAATGGTGTCTTTGGAATTGATTGAAGGAGACAATATTTTCTGAACCAAATAATGTACGGTGCGATTTTGCTTACACGTATTGCCGAAATCATCACACCACGGCTACAATTTCATATTTATATCAGTCATGGATTAGAAGGGAAAATTCGTATCTTTCATTAAAACTTTAAATTGTGAAAATTTGATGAAAAATTACAAAGTTATTGAATAAAATGTACAATAAAGTCGGGACGGGCTAGGCCTACGTCCTGCAAGCCAGCAATTTCCTATATTTTTAATGTTAAAATTTCCAAATGTTAATGGTTCTAGAAGCTTTGTTTCTCAAGAGCACCATGATTTTATTATAGAAATAAAAAGTAGAGATATTATCCTAACTGGTGATATAAATATGAGGTATGGGAGAGCATCTCGATGAGAGATATGCAACTGTGAATCTGACCATTTTCAGGCTAAAATGATGGTAAGAGATAGGACTTGGTGAAACATGCCAAAATATGTTAAAAGTTGCTTCCATGGCAACTGCTTGCCCCCGAGCCATAATATTTTAGGAATAGTGTTTGGCACCATAAAACAAAATATTCTGATTTGATCAGATATTTTCATATTGGGTATTTTCTCAGTAAATGCCTCTTAAAGCTCCACTGAATGTCAAAATTACTATTTTCTAGAACTTCTTAAATGATTGAAAATCACCTTATTTTATCAAGGCACACTTAGTCTAAATATGTGTGAGCTAATGAATCTATCAGGCATTAATTTAAAAAAAAAAGATACATTGAAAGAAATCAAAACCAAAAAATTGGAAATACAATGGAAATGGCATCATCACCCATTGTTGAGTATTGTGAGGTCATCACTTGGTTTGTTTACAAATTGGATTTTTGATGGCATGAAAAATTTATAATAGGAGTTTATTTATTTTATAGAGAGATAGTGAACCCAGCGAGGCTCTGGATGGTAGGTAATCAGTATATTAAGAAGACAATGAAGTGAATGCAATAGATTTTGACCACTGTCATATTGAGTGATAATCCAATATATGAAAGTCCTGGGCCTCCGTGTGGCAGCAGCCAACACACAAAGCTATAGATATCTACATACCCAGCACTACGGTTGAGCCTGACTCATTAGCTCTCTTCCTATACCTTGCTCTCAACTCAAAATTACATTACTGTAGATTATAATAATATCATCAAAGATGGTGGCATCCCCAACAATTTATTGCAGAACATAATAAATATGTTCACATGCCATCTTGGGAGATGCCGTATTATAATTAACAGATTCATTATCATTCCATGCAGTGGCAATTTTTTGCTGCATGGAACAAAAAATAAATAAAATGCTTAATTTTTGCACAAATGCTACCACTTGCATTGATTGATTGATCGATTGATTGATCGATTGATTGATCGATTGATTGATCGATTGATTGATCGATTGATTGATCGATTGATTGATCGATTGATTGATCGATTGATTGATCGATTGATTGATGATTGGTTAATTTGTTTTACTGATGATTGATTAATGATTGATTGATTGATGATTGATTAATGATTGATTGGTTCATCGATCGATTGATATTGATTGATTGATTTAAAAAATTAAAGTACTACCTGATAGAGAATCACTTTCGTACGTGGTTTCTTCTGTAATTTGACCTAACAAAAAGAAACAATTTGTTTTAGTAAATTTACTGGCTCCCAAAATTACTATCATAATCTGCTGCTTTACTTCATGGTTGTTTTTTATTCAGATGATCACCAAAATTAAATATTTGTAGTATATAATGTTTGTTGTTTCAATCTAGCAAATTTGACTGTGCGTAGGAGGCTGAAATTTTGCATACAGCTACTCATATGTATGGTACATAATATTTTCTGAAATGATCCAAATCTGATGTATAGCTTCAGATATATTAAAGCACTAATACTGCAAAATTAAATGAAAAATTTAATAATTGAAAATATTATATATAGTCATACACAACAGACTAGCTGTAGATGAAGTTTGTTGAGACTAAAGAAATTAATTTCTATTTACGGGCTTGACTGGGAACCACTCAAGCATGGTAAATTGTGACATCACTAGAACACTTTGTCAAGTGGCTGACTACACTTCATTGCAATCAACTGTAAGACCACCTTTGATGCAGATTGCACTGGTCTTAATGTTGATTTATGGTTACACCTAAAATATGCCGCAAAAACCCAAAATAATATTTTCAAATTCCTATATTGTTCATTTGTAACTTACTGATCTATCAGTTGTTTAAACTTTAATCTTCCTTTTTTCGGAAAGCATATTATGAACAGGACTTATTGCGGTTTCCAAATATGGTCATTACATAAATGGCCACTTTTAATTGCGTCATATCAACTGGGCAAAATCCAGAAGAATGAAATTCTGACGATTTTAGATCGTGTTTCTGAAATCGTTAAGGGGCCTATTTCAAAACTGCATTATATTGAACACTGACAGATTTATGAACACATGAGTTCTCAAATTTTTAAAGATAAATATCTAGTAATATGACTCTATAAATAGGACTCTCAAGTGTCAATTGCAATATATAATGTTGGTTTTTTTAATCTAATAGCAAATTTGACTGTGCGTGTAATCTCAGGCAGCATATTTGAAAAGTAGGGGGCTGAAATTTTGCATACAGCTTCCCATATGTATGGTACAATATATTTTTTGAAATGATCCAAATCTGATGTATAGCTTCAGATATATTAAAGCACAAACATCGCAAAAATAAATATTAAAATTTAATAATTGAAAATATATTTATGCTGCTTTATTGTGATATTCCATGAGTATATATATATCAGCATGTGCCGACTCTAAACTTACTAATTTAGAAGAGCAAATCAAATATGATTAATATCGTAGCCCCCCCCCCCCCCCTCCCTCCCCCTTTACCTTTTTCAGACCTTAGATCCTAATCCTAGATTTAAAAATTAAAAATACAATATGATGAACTGATGCGGATTGACCCCCTGCAAAGTTGCATAACTTGTATGCCCTGCAAACATGAACATTGTTGTGACATTCGTGATACAACATAAGACTCATCTTGTCACAATATCAAAGTGTTTGCAGTTATGCTATTAATTACTATTATTAAAAATGATTGCCAGAACATATTGACAGCATTTAAAATGATTGACAGAACATATTGACAGCATTTAAAATGATTGACAGCATTTAAATTGATTGCCAGAACATATTGACAGCATTTAAAATGATTGACAGCATTTAAATTGATTGCCAGATCATATTGACAGCATTTAAAATGATTGACAGCATTTAAATTGATTGCCAGAACATATTGACAGCATTTAAATTGATTGACAGCATTTAAATTGATTGCCAGAACATATTGACAGCATTTAAAATGATTGACAGCATTTAAAATGATTGCCAGAACATATTGACAGCATTTAAAATAATTGCCAGATTATATTGACAGCATTTAATATTGTGTGACGCATTGTCACA
>OW028576.1:30559246-30686746 GCA_932294295.1 Alitta virens
AGGCCATGCCCCCTTTTGGCTTAGGCCACGCCCCTTTTGCATACTAATGAGCTAGGCCACGCCCCATTTGCATACTAATGAGGTAGACCGACCCCCCTATGAATACTAATGAGCTAGGCCACGCCCCTTTTGCATACTAATGAGCTAGACCACGCCCCTTTTGCATACTAATGAGGTAGACCGACCCCCCCCCCTATGAATACTAATGAGCTAGGCCACGCCCCTTTTGCATACTAATGAGCTAGGCCACGCCCCTTTTGCATACTAATGAGGTAGACCGACCCCCCCCCCTATGAATACTAATGAGCTAGGCCACGCCCCTTTTGCATACTAATGAGGTACGCCCACCCCCCTATGAATACTAATGAGGTACGCCCACCCCCTATGAATACTAATGAGGCAGGCCCACCCCCCTCTATGCATACTAATGAGGCAGGCCCACCCCCCTCTATGCATACTAATGAGGCAGGCCCACCCCCTCTATGAATACTAATGAGGCAGGCCCACCCCCTCTATGTTCCTATGAATACTAATGAGGCAGGCCCACCCCCATCTATGAATACTAATGAGGCAGGCCCACCCCTCTATGCTCCTATGAATACTAATGAGACAGGCCTATCACAAATTTAATCCAGTGTGTAAATAAACAAATTAATTCTTTAAACCAGTCTGTGTAAAATAAACAAATTAAGTTTTTAATCCATTGTGTAAATAACATCATTAATTCTTTAATCCGTTGTGTAAAAATTCCATTAAGTCTTTAACCCATGCGTAAATAATCCATTAATCCTTTAAACTATAACTAACTACTTAGCCCCTAAGCCTTGATCACAGGGGTCAACATAATTTAGGATTATAAATTTCAACCAATCAGTACCCAACAAGGGCTGAACAGCATAATCTCTCTGACTATAAAGCCTGGGATGAACTGGCCAAGTATCATAACTTCCACAGCTGAGAATATGAATAAGCGACAAGTATCACAAGAACCTTCACAAGACAAGAGAGCAAAACCTCAACCATACCATATTAACCAAGTTCACCATAGAATTGCAGGACGTTATGGATATGAAGAAAGATCATTCAGAGCCACCTTTGATCAAAGTTATCTTGGTCAAAGGTTGGTAGATGTTCATCAAGATCTAGAAGACATGTTCCAAGGAGTCATTGACAAGGCTGCCGAACATCATGGACCTCAAGACAGAGCACGAGTTATTATCCAGCACAATGATCTTAAGCAGGACATCATAATCCACATGAGACCTCAGCATCTTATCACAGGACAAACCATCATGAACAGAATTGAAAAAGTTCTACAGTCCGATGAAAGTCTCAGCATAGACAACTCATTCCAAGTCGATTTTGGTATTCTTCAAAACGACCGAGGAGGAGGGAGAGGATCACAGCATCTTGTAAAGAGCATAGCTCTACCAAATGACTCAACAAGAACGACTAGGGCCATCATCATCTGCACGGCTAAACTACACAACGATCCAAACTTCCAAGCACTTATAAGAACTGACCGAGCAGACAGACCCGGACCAAACTCTCAAATGGGGAGAGCTCTAGAACTGCTTGAAAATGTTCAACTACCTTCAACGGAAGAAGTAAAGACACAAGACTTCTACAAAATTGAAAATCATCTCAACATCCAAATTATTCTCATAGATCAGCACAAAACTGTACTATATGGAGGAGTACCTAGAAGCTCCACAATATTCCTCTACCAGAATGAAGAGGGGGTTCATGCCATCATCAACATAGAAGGGATGTTACATCCAAATGAAATCTGCAAGAAATGCTTTGTCAGCCATCAAAAAAGCCATAAACACGTCTGCAATAGCCACCACGCACCAGAGCAGATCTCTACAAGAGATACTAATGCAAAACCCATCACAAATACAGATATTGAGGACAAGAACAACTCTATTTTACACAAGAAATCCATGGTCTACATCCCTGAATTACCTGATGATGTTACATGTTCTGCAAGAGCCATTGTCGTATGTATGGCAAAGCTTCATCAAGACCCCTCCTACCGTAAACTAAGAGATTACAAGACAGCACATAGAACAGGTATTAACAGTCAACGAGGACGAGCTCTTTGCTTGTTAAAGGATGTCGGTTTACCGTCTGACAGGCAGATTGAGATCAGGGAATTTTACAAATTTGAAAAACATCTCAAGGTCCAGATAATTGTCTTCGACAAAGACACTGGTAACAATGTCACCTATGCAGGGGCTCTCCCTAGAGATGAGAAGATATTCCTTTACAAGGACGGTCAACATTTTCATGCCATCACCTCAATAGTAGGACTATTCAAAAGTAAGATCATCTGCACTGAATGTCTCAAATTCCATAGGAAAGGAGCAACACATTTCTGTCAAAAGAAATGTTACGTATGTCTCAGAAAGAACTGTACCTGGGAAGAGAAAGTTATCTGTAAAGATTGTAACAAGACATGTCGCAGTTCAGAATGCTACAATGATCACAAACAGGTATCTGTCTACAAAACAGGCCCCAAGAAAGGGGAAGAAAAGCCTTCCCCATGTCAGCAACACTTTCAATGTCCGAACTGTAAGAAATTAATAGACACCCTCACCAGATCATCTCAAGATCATACTTGTCAAGAATGGCAATGTCAATGTTGTCAAGAATATGTTGTAGGACAACACCTTTGCTACATGAGATCAGCACCACCCAAGAGTAATAAGGGGAAATTCATATTCTTTGACTTTGAAGCTACACAAGACACCATGTACCAATGCAAAGATGGATATACACCTCGAACAAGGAAAGAAGGATGTCAAACCTGCACCGATGAGTTCACTTGTTCAGCCTGCAGAAGATGTCAGAAATGCAATACCTGGTACTGCGGCCTTCAGCAGCACATACCAAACTTTGTTGTAGCAGAAAGTATATGCAACAACTGTAGTACAGAGATGACACACTGTAAATCATGCAGTATCAAATGCCTATCTCATGACAAGACACAGACATGTCAACAATGCTACAAGAAAGAGGTAATCTTCAAGGGGATAACACTGTCAAAACTTTTGGTAAATGGCTATTCAATGAGGGTCACAAAGAGACCATCTGTATAGCCCACAATGGAAGAGGATATGATTACATATTTCTCCTGGGATATCTACTGGAAAACAGTATGCAGCCAACTTTAACCAAGAATGGAACAAAGATTATGTACATGCATGTCAAACAGCTCAACATGAAATTCATAGACTCCTTCAACTTCCTGCCCATGGCACTGAAGAAACTCCCCAAGACGCTAGGATTGTCATCATCTCTGAAGAAAGGAGACTTCCCCTATCTTTTCAACACAAGGGTCCACTTTCAACAGCAGTATTTTGACAGACCTCCACCAATTGAGTTTTACAGTAAGGAAATAGATCAAGATTGGTACAACTGTAGACAAGGTCCCTATGACATGCACAAAGATATGGAGGAGTACTGCAGAACTGATGTCCTGATTTTAAGAGATGCATGCCTGAAGTTTCGCCAGCTGATCAAAGAAGTTACTAGTATAGAGGTTGAGGATGGTACTCAAGATGTTGATGCTTTCTCCCAAGTCACCATTGCTTCCACCTGCATGCAGATATTTAGACAGAACTTCCTCACTGAATACTACCAGACTATTCTACAAGACAAAATAGCTACACCTATGAAGAAGACAGGAGGACAGTTTTATAGTAACAACCAACCAGTACCATCCGGAGAAATCCAGGAAAAAACCTTTCTCAAGTCAGATATTGCTCACATACCTCCACAAGGCTATACAGCACGAGACAATCACAGTTACAAGTCAATTCAATGGCTCGAATACCTCAGTCATTACAACAAGATCTTCATTCAACATGCACGTAACATAGGAGAGCTTTCAATGGGGAACTACAGGATACACGGGGCTGATACCAATGGGGTATTGTATGAGTTTTATGGATGTCGCTGGCACGGATGCCCCAAATGTTATCCAGACAGACAAGTTAGAGACAACCACAATAAACACACAATGGACGATCTATACAAAAGAACCGTAGAGAGAGAAGAACTCCTGAAAAGCAATACGCATCAAGTCATAACGATATGGGAATGCCAGTTTGACGAGCAAATTAAACAAGACCCTGAGATGAGACAGTTTCTTTCCAGTCTGGATATACCAACACGTCTTCAAATTCGAGATTCTTTCTTTGGAGGAAGGGTAAATGCCATGAAACTTCACTATGAGGCTGTTGAGGATGAAAAGATACATTATTACGACTACACAAGCCTCTATCCCTATGTCAACAAGTACAAACGATTACCAGTAGGGCATCCAGAGATCATTACAACCCAGTTTGACTACACCATGAAGTCATACTTTGGAATTGCCAAAATAAAGACTCTACCTCCAAGAGGTCTATATCATCCAGTCCTCCCTCATAGATCAGGAGGAAGACTAAAATTCCCACTATGTCGTACATGTTCTGAAAAAGAAAGCAATGTACCATGTCAATGCAGTCCTGAAGACAGAGCCATAACAGGGACATATTGCACTCCTGAAATATTAAAAGCTTTGGAGAAAGGATACACCATCCTCAAAATATACGAAGTCTACCATTGGAGAGAATCCTCGGACAGTCTTTTTAGACAGTATGTTGACACATTCCTCCGAATGAAACAAGAGGCATCAGGTAACCCCTCATGGATACAAACTACTGCAGATCAAGAGAGGTACATACAGCAATACCAAGAAGCAGAAGGCATCACCCTCAGAAAGGACAACATCAAACATAACCCAGGACTCAGAACTGTTGCAAAGCTAGCTCTTAATAGTTTTTGGGGTAAATTTGGAGAGAAACCGAATCAGACAAAGAGCCAGTACATTACAGACCCCGTCAAGTTCAAACAACTCGCAAATGATCCTACTGTTGAAATACTGATGATCAACATGATCAATGAAGACTGTTTATTGGTTGAACTAAAGAGTAGAACAACCTTTGAACCCGACAACCTCAAAACAAATGATGTCATTGCAACATTTACTACTTGCTGGGCACGACTAAAACTTTATGAACTCATCGATTACCTGGGAGAGAGGGTATTGTACATGGATACAGACTCTGTCATATTTACGGCTAGGCCCAATCAACCTATGCCCCTCCTAGGAGACTTTCTAGGACAACTTACTGACGAGCTACCCCCGGGGCGATGGATCACTAAATTTATCTCTTCCGGCCCAAAATCATACAGCTACCAGATGAATGACAGGAAAGAAGAAATCAAATTTAAGGGCATCATAATGACGCCTACCAATAAAAAGTATGTTACTTTTGCCAACATCCGAGAAGTTGTCACGAAAGACATATCCATTAGGCTCCCTCCATATACCATGTTTGTCAGGGATAAAGTTCATGGTCAAGTCTTCAACAGAACTACTTACAAAACGGTCAACCTAGTATACACTAAGAGAATTTTACTGGACACTTATGATACCTTGCCTTACGGTTATTAAATTTGCTGAGTATATATTATTTACTGTAAATCATGTAAATATTTTTGTAAAGACTAAAAAATTGTGTTCATGTAGTGTATTCATTGCGAGTGTGTGTGAGATGCTATAAATAAAGAGGTGACAAGTACCAAGCACTCACTTTTATGATGGAGACTGAAGGGAGCATTAATGAGAGCTGGCAGGTTTTGGGGTTTAGGGTACCAAAAAATGAAGTTGTCTTCTTCAGTCAGATAGTCATATTATATATAGTTATAATAACATGTATAATAAACCTATCAATCAGTCATCCCCTGAGCGAGCTCTGGGTAGGATTGTTAAGTTCAAGTATAGGGTTTCTCCTCCCGAACCCCACAATAAAAGAACGTAGAATTCTACTGAACAATGGATGAATATTTAAAGACTATGTATTACAGCACAAGTAAAGCTGGTAGTTACACAGGAGTAGTAAAGTTTTGGCAGAGCATACAGGGAGATGGAAACCCTCACAAATTAAAGTACAAAGATATAAAGGAATGGCTTGCAAGACAGTACACCTACTCTATACACAAGCATCCTATTGAGAAATTTAAAAGAGAGCCAATCATAGTAGGAGAAATTAATGAAATAATTGATTCTGATTTAATGGATATGCAAAAATTTAGCAAGAAAAATAACGGTATTAGATTTTTAGCTATATTTATAGATCTATTTAGTAGATATTTACGAGTACAACCTATGAAGACAAAAAAAGGGGTAGAGATGGCACAAGTCTTGGAAAAAGTATTTAACGACATAGAGCCATCAGTAAGAAGTATAAGAACCGACCAAGGTTCTGAGTACAAGGCAAAAGTAGTACAAGAGTATTTTAAGTCAAAGAATATTAACCATATTATAACATACAACGTTTATCATGCAAATTATGCTGAGAGAGTCATTAGAACTTTGAAAGGCAGGATCTACAGGTTTTTTACAAAACATCAATCTCATCGGTATATAGATGATCTCCAGGATATTGTAAGATGGTATTGACTAATAGCAGAGCTACCAAGAAAATGAACAGTAAACGTAAAAGGTCGCCAGCCAAGAAACCACCAGCCAAACGGCGCAAGGTATATAAGAAAATAGCAAATCAAAAAAAGTCATACACAATCAAGAAGGCACCGAGTAAACGTCGTCACACAGTCTTTAACAATGGAAGCAAGAAACGCTAGTCTCCCTCAACTGGACCTGTTCTCACCACCAGTAGTACAGAAGATGGTTGAGAGAGAATACACTATGGAATATAGACCCGTTACACAGCTGTCAGATGATGCCCCTATAATCTTTGATATTACAGAACAGAAGCACTTTCTTGACCTTTATAATAGTCAACTCTATGTTAAAATGAAGATTTTAAAGAAGGACAATACGGCAATTATGGCTGATAAGAAGGTAGCACCTGTAAACAATGTCCTACACAGTTTATTTGAAAAAATATCTGTATACATTGAAGGTAAAGAGATTACAACTTCAAACAAAGACTATCCTTACAAGGCTATGTTTAGCACACTGTTAGCATACCAGAAAGGAGCAAAAGAGTCACAACTACAGGCACAAGGATACTTTAAGGACGATTCTGATGATGCTGATCAAATTACCGGTAATGTTGGAGCTAATAAAAGACAAAAGATGTTTGAAAAATCAAACTCTGTTGAACTTCAAGGTCCTCTTTATGAGGATATAGTCATGCAGAAAAGGTTTTTACCTAATAACCTTCGTCTCACAATCAAATTAGACAGAACTTCACAAGAATTTTTCTTACTGAACCTGGAACCTACTGGATCCTATAAAATACACCTAGAGGATGTCATATTTAAGGCTAGAATGGTTGAACTTTATCCACCTGTCCAATATGCAATTGCTAAAAAAATGGAAAATAAGCCTGCACTCTTTCCATACACAAGAAGGGAGATCAGGGTAGATAACTTACCAATGGGCTTCACATCAGGAACATTTGATAACATCTTCCCAAATCAACTCCCGTCAAGAATTTTAATCACCTTTGTATCGTCTGAAAACTATAACGGCCATAAGAAAAAAAACCCGTACATCCTCACTAATTTTGGTCTTACACGAATCAGTCTGTCTGTCAATAATAACACAATTGCATCTTACACACCATCCTTTGATTCAAAACAAGGTACAGGGGTAGCCCCCTGTTATCTTAGTCTGTACGAGACCTTCAGAGAGTTGGGGAATGATTTTGGTAATGATATCACACTCTTCGACTATGTCCACAGTTGTACAATGTATGCATTTAATATTAAACCATCATATGACTGTACCTATGAGCCTGATCACGGTCATGTCAGACTGTCTATCCATTTCAAACAACCTTTAACAGAAGCCGTTTGCTTATTAGTCCACGCCGAAACACCATGTCTAATGGAGATTACAGGGACACGGAACGTAACTCTTAAATAGAGCCACCCGAGCTGACTCATATCATTTACAATGGAAAGACCGAGTATTATAGATGTATCTCATACTCGCGAGAATGATAACATACCCGAGAGTTGGAAGACTATGTCTGAAGACAAGGTTCTTGTTCTGATACCCTCTCCATGCAACATGATTATAGCCTCACCAACACAGGGGGGTAAATCTACATTTGTATACCAATTATTTAAACATGCCATGTTTCACAGACCTCCTGAAAAGATACTTTACTGTTACAATAGTACCTGGCAGTCAATGTTCACTAAAATGGAGACTGAGATGGATAACATATCCTTCCATTATGGACTACCAAATGAAGAAGAGCTTGAAACATTCTGTATCAGACTTGGACCGGATTGTTTAATGCAATTTGAGATTATTTACATGTTATCATTTAATTTGCTTACTGTACTATTAGTTTAATATGCTTGAGTGATTTCTATGTTCATTCATCCATGTCTTCCATTCCATGCCAATTTGTGTACATCACAGCTTTTCTATGATCACACCTCACCTGACCATTTCCTTGTGCTGTTGTATCATTCATGATTAAGACTTCATATCATTCACATCATTTATGATTCTAGACCAGCAAGACACAAATTGTAAGTGTATTGCTCAGTTCTTATTTCTCTTTGTTAGTATTCATAATTCTGCAAGTACTAGTATGCTCATCATTATGTATTATGTGTATATTGAATTATCATTTCTCATTGTGTTAAATTTGCTAAATTCTGAACTGCACAATGCTGAAGTTAGCCTTGGCCGTGTGGCTCAACTAAACAGATTTTCCAGAGAATATGCTGCACTCGAACAGGGAGGTGAGATTGACGAGAAGAGCCAGATTCGACCATTGGATCCATTCTTTGATTCTACATGCAGCATTATACGTGTTGGTGGCCGTCTTAACAGGGCTTTGACAAAAGAAGAATTCAAGCACCAGATCTTGCTACCGTATGACCACCAAGTTACCAAGCTTATTGCCAATGATATCCATATCAGACAAGCACACTGTGGACCAGAGCACCTCGTAGCATCCCTGAGACAGCGATTCTGGCCAATCAAGTGTCGACAATTAGCCAGGAAGATAGTTTATGAATGCCTTGATTGCCATCGTCACTCAGTACAACCAGTTGTACCTTTGATGGCTGACCTGCCCGCACAGCGTGTTGCAGGATACACCCGTCCTTTCCAATTCACAGGCCTTGATTATTTTGGGCCAATGATAGTGAAACGAGCACGTTCCAGACTTAAGAAGTGGGGTTGTATCTTTACCTGCATGGTCACCCGATCTGTGCACTTGGAGCTTGCTGATTCACTACAGACGGATGACTTCATTCTTGTGCTTCGTTGCTTTGTGAGTAGGCGTGGGCAACCCACCGAGATCTTCAGCGACAATGGGACAAACTTCAAGGGTGCTGATAGGGAACTTCGTGATTGCCTGCAACAGCTTGATCAAGGGAAGATCAACAACTTCCTTCTGCAAGGGTTCACCAAATGGAACTTCATTCCACCTCATGCACCACACTTTGGCGGGCATGGGAACGTCTTGTTAGATCTGTCAAGACAGCTCTCAAGGCAGTGTTAAAGGAACAAGTGGTCTCTGAATCAGTGCTCCGGACAACCTTAGCAGAAGTAGAAGCAGTATTGAACAGCCGTCCATTGACTTACAATAGCTCCAGTGTGAATGACTTCACAGCGCTGACTCCGAATCACTTTCTGCACGGGGGTGCCTCTTCAGTAGCTCCTGCAGGAGAATTTGATGCTAGTGACATTGACAGCAGGAAGCGTTGGCGTCAGTGCCAGGTCCTAGCAGATCACGTTTGGCGTCGTTGGACAAGAGAATACTTACCTTCACTTACTGTCAGGAACAAGTGGAAGACTGAACAGCGTAACCTCCAGGTGGATGACCTTGTGATACTGGTGGATGACAAATTACCTCGTGGTCAATGGTTGCTTGGCCGAGTCACTGAAATTCAACCCAGTGCAGATGGTCGAATTCGCTCGGCAAAGGTCAAGACGATCCAAGGAACTTACCTGCGACCAGCTTCCAAGATATGTTTGCTTGAAGAGGGACTGAAATAAATGTTGAGGACTTGCAGTCCTCAAGGGGGAGCTGTATCAGACTTGGACCGGATTGTTTAATGCAATTTGAGATTATTTACATGTTATCATTTAATTTGCTTACTGTACTATTAGTTTAATATGCTTGAGTGATTTCTATGTTCATTCATCCATGTCTTCCATTCCATGCCAATTTGTGTACATCACAGCTTTTCTATGATCACACCTCACCTGACCATTTCCTTGTGCTGTTGTATCATTCATGATTAAGACTTCATATCATTCACATCATTTATGATTCTAGACCAGCAAGACACAAATTGTAAGTGTATTGCTCAGTTCTTATTTCTCTTTGTTAGTATTCATAATTCTGCAAGTACTAGTATGCTCATCATTATGTATTATGTGTATATTGAATTATCATTTCTCATTGTGTTAAATTTGCATTATGTATAATTGCTTATGCAGCAATATAAAGTAGTATGTAAATACAATGCATGCTTATATGTTCAGCGGCATAGTGGAGTTAGACAATAATGTATACATGATTTATGGATATCATAACTAAGTGAAGTTTCCTTGTATTTCAGCTAACCGCTAAATGCTAAGACGCTGCTAAGACGCTGCTAAGCTCTGCAATGAAGTTGAATGAATAAACGCGAGTTAGAAACAGCTGGTTTCCGGGTAAGTAGAGTGGTATCCTATATTAGGATCATCTCAGTTTTGAGATCAACTTCTAAATAAAAAACAGAGCTTAGGCCAGATTATGTAATTATTGAAAGTTGTCCCTCAATAACATAAAGTAAAAGTTGCATGCACACTTCATTATTTTAAATGTGGAATCTCGTGTATCCAGGGCATTCCAGGGGTAGGGGCCTAGCTCAGTGATACTGCGCTGGACATCCAACCACTGGGTCCCGGGTTCAATTCTCAGTCAGGCCCAAGTTGGATGGCTGTTTCATCCATCATCTCATTGCCATGGTCCCTACCTCTCCTAGTTAGCCCATCAGATGCAGAAATACAGGACGTAAAGCCCTTATCCACCCACCTACCATCCACAGCATTCCACACGTTACAATAAAACTCACCAAAAGTCTACAGTGTAATTTTTTTTCTACATAATTCTCATGTATCAAATCTGTTTATATGACCATAAAACTTATAACTATGCAGAGACAATCAAGAGCAGTCTAATTGGCAAAGTTTCCATTGACCTTATCAAGTGCATGACAAAATACTCAATAAATGTGTAGACAAGAACTTCAATTAGAAAATTATGTTTTACACCAAAATTAGTTTACGTTTCACTATATTTTATCATTCAGATTCAAGGAACCTCAAAGACCTTTACAATGCACTTCCTCTAGAAATTTTTGAGAATTATCGTGAGTTTGAGGAAACTTACATAAGGCTTATTGAAGAACTTACTGATTACGTCGGAGGCTACACTAATGCAGAAAGGTGGAGTATTTCAAGCACACAATGGAAGAGTACAATATAGAACCACTTTACAATCAATTTCATTTTGATTACTTTGATTGCTTTGATATAACAGCCATAGCCAGAAGTTTTCGGACACTTGCCATAGGTGGTCCTTATGGTGAACTTTAGATCTTGCATCATAGGTTTTATGCCCCTTGGTCATGAATATGGCCTAGGGTATTACGATGACCTGTAGCTCTGTCAGTTTTCCCTAACTTTTGTCTCTGTCTGTTGTGAACCACACTTATAGACATGATAACTTCAGCTCTATTGCTGCTGAGCTCATAGATCTACAGATAACATACCTTAGAGGAATGCCTTGAATGAGTTCCAAAATTTGACTGATTTAAGGACCAAACTCATTCCAGAATCTTTGTGGAACTCTTCTCTCCTCTTGCCAGCCAAACATGTGAATGAAGAGACTCTTCCCTCGGACCGACCGTCCGTAACTTAGCACATATATTGGCATGGCCATCATGCAAATTTCTTTTCAGGAAAATAAATATGGTCCCCAAAAAAGTAATTCCAGAAAAAGTGCAAAAAAGTAAGTCATCATATTTAGTTTTTTTTTTTCTTATATATATATATATAAATATAAATATATATGAAACCAGCCATCTTTTTTTTTTCTTTTTATAATTACTATTTTATACTTATTGGTAAAAAGCCATAAGTGCCTTTTGGCATCAGCAGCCAAAACGGATCTGATCTTTGTAGTTATGATTACATTCTGTATTATACATGTAACAAAATATTATGGCCAATAAAATCATAAATCTATTTTTAAGTGTCCGAAAACTTTTGGCCACGGCTGCATGTTAAACGCAGCCACTCACATCTGACAACAGATGAAACACCCTTCCCCGACGGGGATAGGGAGTTCTCCCAGTGAGCTCGACTCACAAAGCCTGCATCGCCAGTATTCATCCACCCTCCTCCTCACGTCCTTGTGCTGAAAAGAGTTGTGAAGCAAGTTACTAGAAGAAGAGGGAGTTTAGGGCTTATTTATGTATGACTCCACTACAATTAGGGGGATTATTATTTTTCTTAATTAAGTTCAGTCCGATTAAGAGCAACAAATGCGATGTCGTATCAAAATAGAGATATCCGTTAAGGAGTTAATTGTCCAGTAACAGACTTTTTGGGTATTTTTTACAGCATACCTGAAAGGCGGGGGCCTAGCTCAGTGATAGCGCACTGGGCTTCCAACCACTGGGTCCGGGGTTCAATACCCGGTCGAGCCTATGTTGGATGGCTGTTTCATCTTTGTCTCATTGCCATGGTCCCTGCCTGTCCTAATTAGCCCATCAGGTGCCGAAATACATGACGTAAAGCCCTAATCCACCTCCACCACTACAGCATACCTGCATGTGATAAATCATCCTTGTACTGTGGTGCTTAATCTTGCAATATATGTTTGTTTATATGCCAAAAAATTTAATAACTATGCTGAAACAATCAAGAGCAGTCTAATCGGCAAAGTTTCCCATTGACCTTATCAACGCGCTGGCAAAATAATATAGTATAAAACCTTAAATTTTTATATAATTTTACACCAAAATCTTGCTCATTTGGTAAGTGTGCAGATATCTTTTTACTATGTATTTCTACCACCAGGTTACACCAAATGAAGTTGGATGCCACCAAGTGGGGCAAATTAAGAACTAAAGGAGAAAGTGAAGCTGAGAAGTTAACAAAGCTGACAGAGTTTACGAAGGTCATGCAAGTCAAGTACGGGTCTAGGTGGATGGGATACTTACTCAGAATACAACACCAGGACTTTGTTATTGAGAATCCAGAGGAGTTCGCGAGGAAAGTTGCTGGTAAATGTTTTACGCTGTTATTTAATATCTATTCATATTTCTCTAAACTGATTTTAACTTAATATGATACAAAATATTCTGATACTTTCTGAAGCTACTATACACTGAGTATTACAGCGAGTATTTTGCTTTATTTATCAATTAATTCACTTGACCATTATAATTGTAATAATCGTGTAGAATAGTCTTCCATGTTTCTTCTTCATCTGTGTCAACTTGAGGGTTTTACAGCCACTGATTGCTCAATTATGTTAACTGTGGTGTGTGATGTCACCGTTTGCTACAATCATCACACTAAAGGCCACAGACTCTTTTGTGGGGCACCCTAACAATGTTGCCAAACAGAAGCAGAAAACTTAATTTAGTCAAAGTAATAGTTATATCCCTCATAGTCGGGATTCACCTAACATTTTTGTCGGCTATATCCCGATGCCTAAGGCGGTGAGATACAATGTATAACGAACAAAAATGTTAGCGGAGTTACCTCCCGACTATAAGAGATCTAACTAACTTATACTCCATTAGGCATATTTACTAATTTGATAGATTGTTTGACTTGTTTTACTGTGGGTCTTTATTATGCATGACAAGTTCAGTTTGCACTCAGAAGGGAATTAACTAATGCTTGAAACAATAGGAAAACAGGTATAACAAACTGTTATACACCACTTCGACTGGTTTCCTATTGTTCAGAGAGGGATATAACCAACGAAAATGTTAGTTACCTTCCTCCTGAGTGCAAACTGAACTTGTATTGCATAATAAAGGCAGTAAAAACAAACAAACAATCAAACAAATTAGTGAATATGCCTAATAGAGTATAAGTAAAATTTCCTTGTTATCTGGTAAACTGTTTAATTTATTTTTAGTTATGTCAGATAGGTTTTTACCATGCCAACTTGTTTGGCTGGCATTAGCTTTGCTATGTGTCTTTCAGAAATGAATTATGAAATTTATCCAAACGAGGATGAAAACTGTGAAATTATTCTTGCAACGTTAATAAATTTCAGAGAGTGCTTCAATCTGTGAATTGGCTACATACACCGGTCTGGCAGAAATCCGAGTTCAACATATGATTCAAATATTTTTAGGAAGACATTTCCAAACCGATGAACTAGAAAATTACATAGAATATGCATTGTACCTCGAAGGCATTAGAATCGTTGGAGACATGGGCTTGTTCAATCTTAAGCCTTAGTAATGAAAATGTGAATATTGAAAATATTGAATATTTGCAAAGTACAGTTAGTCTCATAAAATAAGGTCGACTCTAGACAGCTGCAGAAACATATTCCTGGCTGTAGCTATAACTGGATCCACCCAGCTGCTTTTGTCCACTGCTAGCTTATATATAGCATAGATAAATAATATGCTTACACCTATAACCACTGAAAATATATATCTCATATATCATGCATCTTATCTACAAGAAATGACAAATACATGTAACTCTCGGATGGTGCTTCATGCACTTTTCTATCTGGCTTTGAGTCAGCAGCTATAATCAAAAATTATAAACAACAATGACAGTTAACTTTTCATAATTGTAGTTTACCAATTATTAGAACGTTGATTAAAATCAAAGTTAAAATGCCACTGTTATTATGTGATCTGTTCAGAATTTGATGAAACAATATCTATGGATTGCAAATGCTAGTATATTACTGCACCTGATGGGCTAATTAGGACAGGCAGGGACCATGGCAATGAGATGAAGGATCAAACAGCCATCCAACTTGGGCTCAACCGGGAAACAAAACCCAGCTGGGACCCAGTGGTGGGAAGCACCATTGAGCTGGCCCCCACTCAGAGGTCTGGGCTTCCAACCACTGGGTCCCAGGTTCAATCCCGGTCTAGCCAAAGTTGGATGGCTGTTTCCTCCTTCGTCTCATTGCCATGGTCTTTGCCTGTCCTAATTAGCCCAACTGGTGCAGAAATACAGGAGGTAAAGCCCTAATCACACACACACACGCCCCCACGCCGAGGTGTTACACAATATACATTTACCCCATGCACGGGCGAAACACTTTTAGGATTCCAACCCAGGACCCCTATACTTTAACCACTGCACCACGTAGGTGTATGAACACAATGAAATTTGCATCTCTTGTGTAGTACTGTCACATTGCTACTGGCCTTAGCTTAGTCAGCCTATCTGACCAGCTACCTGAGGCAGTCACAATGGCTTGCTATAATTATAATTATAAGGTCCATACCATGTTACATATTTACCCCATGGGTGGGGTATTTTACTTGCCCCTGTTTAGACACCTAGTAAAAAGGCATCAATTTAACATTTCATTTGGCCAACATCTAATTGAGATGAAGTTCATGAAGAGTTCCCGGGCTGGCATTTGAACCCAGGACATTCAGATGAGATAACCAATGTTTTGACAACTAGGCCGCATTACAGACAATTAACTTCAACATTACAGGTGGGTGGACTAGGGCTTTATGTCCTGTATTTCTGCACCTGAAGGGCTAATTAGGACAGGCAGGGACCATGGCAATGAGATGATGGATGAAACAGCCATCCAGCTTAGTCTCCACCGGGAATTGAACCCAGGACCCAGTGGTTTGAAGCCAAGTGTGCTACCACTGAGCTAGGCCCCCACCCTCAACATTACTGAAAGTGCTACTTCAACCCCACCATAAGACTAATTGATAATCAAAACTCACTTCAGAAAAAGGCAACCTTGTCACTAAGAAGAACAAGCTTTGCACCATATGTGTCCTTTGACATTTGATTGCTCCATTACATAAAATGAATTTTAATTTAATGATTTGTAATTCAAATAAACTTTCCCGGAAAAATAGCATTTGCAACAAATTCGATTTAAGCATAATCAAGCTGGAACATGAAACCTCTTATTTGATTTTACAAGATTTAATCCCCAAATAAAAATCCAAAAACATGTCAAATTGTGAAACATTAAAGTGATCAACTGCAAATCTACATTCATGTACAGCTATAAAACTTAAAATATCATGAAATATAGTCAATATCTTGGGGTTAAAATGACTGTCTTTGTCTTAAAAAGATTTAAGAATCATAAAAATGACTAATAGTGCTGGGGTTGTCAATACAATCAGATAGTCTACAATACAATGAAATTTTGATATAAATTACAGTGGCTAAAGTACAGTAAATTTTCCAATAAGAAATTTAACATTGTGAAGGGATTTTTAGATAGGACTATGCTTGTGAGCATAATATAGAACACTTCACTCTTGACATAAGACCACCACTTTATAACATAGTCCTAAAATGACTCAGTGTCGTTATGAATAACTTAAGAGCTCTTCATTATAAAATCTACCTCACTAATAGGACAACCTCTCAACTGAATTCACAAAAGTATGGTTCATTCTACAGTTGTGGCAAAAAATGTAAAAGGCGGGGGCCTAGCTCAGAGGTAGCGCTCTGGGCTTCCGACCACTGGGTCCCAGGTTTAATTCCCAGTCGAGGCTATGTTGGATGGATGTTTTATCCTTCATCTCATTGCCATGGTCCCTGCCTGTCCTAATTAGCCCAACTGGTGCAGAAATGCAGCACATAGGGCCCTAATCACCCACCCATCCACGTGGCAAAATTTTTTTCCACAAAAGCTATGAACAAGCACACTAATTGGTGTTAAAATTAGTATTAGTCTTCCTATGTTTGAAGTATTTTGCCAGTTCACTTGATAAGGTCAATGATCCATTTGCCAATTAGACTGCTCTTGATCGTATCTGCATAATAATTATGGTTTGTGTCATATAAACAAATTAAATATAATTACAAGGATGTTTCTGGTGTGTGAAAACTATTTTTCCACCACTGTATTTTGTATTTTTAACCTCACTAGTACGATTTTTGTTGTGTTCAAAAATGTTATGATATTAAATATTATTATCATGACTTTGAAAAATCTACGGTTAAAACATAACATCTTCAATTTACAATCCAAAACATGTGAACATTCTTCAATCTCAAAATCCAAACTTTATTGCCATATTGCAGCTCTGGGCAAAATGAAGTATCCCATTTATGATTGGTTATCCAAGCATGCCATGTGATAGCGTCATATGTTCATCACCATGGTAACAGAGTGACATACAAATGACGTGTCAATTAAGATCGCTCACTAGATGTCGCTGCTGATGATGTAATTAATTGTGCTTATCTCTTAGCAGCCAAATGCCCAGATGGTGGAAGGTTGCCATGGTAACAGCAATATGGTAAGGAGCTAAAAGGAGTTACTTTTGAGTAAGAAAATAGATCATGAAGCATCTAAGAAACTGGGTAGCCTAATGGTCAAGACATTTGCCCATATCCACATTCGCTAGTTCTGCTGAAAGTCCCAGGTTTAATCCTCATGTCTATGATGAGGCAAGTGAAATATCCGACCCACGGGGGTGAATGTGTAACATGGTGTGGACTACAAGTCTCATCATCTCATCGTTTCATCTGCCTCTGACAGGAATACAAGGCTTCCAAAGTTTCGAATTATTTAACATTGACCAACCTTGACCAAACACCCAGATAGCATTCCAAATTGGGCCAGCGTCGTTTCTACATCGTTTTGATGTCGCAGACGTTGATACGATTTGGAATTCTATCTGGGCATTGCATACTCGGATTGACACCAAGCCAACATTGGGTCAAATTGGTATATTCTTTACTGTGGAGCTACAATACTACTGTACCATTTTACATTATCTATTTAACAGTATATTTTCACTGGGAAAACGAGTCTTCCAAAGTTACAAATCATTTTAAACTTGACTGAGTAGCCAAGGTCAATGACCCATGTGTTGTTTGACACAACACCACCTGCCGACCCATGGGTGTTCTGATATTTCCGCCAGAGTGCACCACAGTCGCGTGTCTTTCTGCTCATTTGACTATTATGGGCTGTCTCAATGGGAGTGGATGTTTAGGAGTTCAGCCAGTACAAATCACTTTAAGAGCTGTTTGTAAGTAGAGGCGATGGCAGTGCTGACAGTAAGTTGGAAGGGATGACCAGAAAGACTACGAATGAATCAATGAATGAATTCTGGTTAATGAATGAATAAATGAATGAATGAATTCTGGGAAATTAATGAATGAAAGAATGCATTGAAGTCATGGAACCAATTCTAATTGCTCAATGAATGAATTTAACAAATTAATTTTGAAACGAAACAATATCTGGTAGTTGTTTCAATAAACCATTGAATGAATGAATTAATTAATTAATTAATATTATAAGATTTTCGTGTTTTCTAAATCACTTATCAATAAATTTTATTCAGTATTACAAGACTGCCAGTGATTATCTCTTGGAATCAATAAATATCATACATTGAATGAATAAATGAATGAATGATTTTATCTTTATTGAATGAATATTTCATCTTAGCTGCAGGAGGATTGAACTCAGGACTGTTAGAGGAGCAGACAAGCACTTTAACCATCAGGCTAACTGAATTATATTAGAAATATCTCATAAATCAACATTACTAGGAAGAAGGTCTAGATAATTAATACAATAAATAAAAGATAACTGAACATTGGACTATTAGGCTTCTTCCTGAATTCAATGGATCAAACCCAGGACCCCCAGAGATGTTGGTCAACCATTTAACCGTGAGACCACCGAGTTGTTTTCTTTGGTAGTTCATTACGACAGCTGGAGTTGTGAATAAACAAACTTCTCCATATTTCTGCATGATTCTCTCAACTTTTCATAATACTCATTTAGTTGCTTCAGCTTTGTGAAAACAATTTTCCATCCTGCACCTGACACCTGTTAAGGAAATTTCAATCAATTCTTGCTTTATTGGAAACTTGGACAACAGATGTCCGGAATTGGGGCCATCAATAAATTGGACAAAATTGTCCACTATTGGCTGCTGTGGCTGCATAAACAATCTGGAGGACACTCTTATCCACAGTGCTGTACTACCCTTTTCGATCATCTCACTTTGAAGATCACTAGGAATTCTCTATTAAATAAGGACCAGATATTTAACATTTCAGACTAAATTGTTTTAGTTAATTGCATTATTATTTATTATTTATTTTATTATTATTCAAATATATTTAAAAACAGGATAACAACATTCAGACAAAGCTGCTTTTCAAGTTGGTCCGGTTACAAAAAACATAAAACAATGATTATAAAATATATAAATATATGTAAATATGTACATAAAAGACGTATACAAATAAGAGCAAGATGAATTGTTACTAATACCAAAAGAGTTTGGCAACAGAGTGATCTTAAAGAGGTTCTATTCTATTCTATTCTATTCTTTTCTATTCTATTCTATTTTATTCTATTAATATATTCTATTCTGGTTTTTGGGAATTGTCTCACTCTACCGTGCATTCTAATATATTCTGTTCTGTTCCTTACTCTCTATGCCATTCAGCAGAATCCATGCCTTTATGATAATGCCATTTCGGCTTATACGGTGTTCAAAGGGCTTACATGTCAAAGCACCTGATGATGATTTTTCTGATGCATTAGAATTGTCTGATATGTACCTGATATGTAACTTCTAGGGTGACGTAGAGGAGTGGAGGATCTCCAAATTATCAATGCTGATTAGGGGTCCTCAAAAGTGAAACAGTTTTTGTCAAGTTGGGGCCCATCCCCATGCTACCTTCCCTCCGTTTTTTTTAAATTTTTTTATGATTATGTTAATGATTATGTTAATGATTATGTTAATGATTATGTTAATGATAATGATGATGATAATGGTTATATGTTAATGATGGTGATGAAGTTCTGAAGTTCTTAATATATATTTTGTGTATCGCAAACTTATAAACTCTAAGCTTGTACGATTCAAAAACTTTAAATCAGTTTTTCCCCCCATTCCAAGCGTCAATGGTTTTGGCCAGAAGGCAAGATCATAGATATTCCTTAGAGTAACAATTGAACAACCTATAGCACAAACTGTAAGTCACATGAACTATATGTGGCGAGCATACTTGAATCACAACTAAAAGACACATTTCATGTATGATAGTTTGAAGTATTTTACATTAAAAGTGTTACTTTTATGTTTTATTGAAACTTCTTGGCAAATGACTGAACACGAAAGTCGTCTGCCTCTGTGACAAAGCACGTGGCGATCGAAATCCCCCCTGGTGGCAAATAACCCATGCGCCACCTAGCGATAAAAGCAATTTCCTGGCAATCGAAGTGAGAGGGAAAGAGCAAGCAGTCGGATGGAAGAGAGTTTGAGATTTCAAGCAGAAAAAGACGTTGTTGAGATAAAAATGGGTAGATTTGGATTGCAGGGGGTGGGAGAGAGAGACTGTAAAAACACCTGAGGTGAAATAGGAAAAAACATCGAAGGGTAGGGAAACCAAGACTGTTTGGTTCTGCATGGGGGTGGAGATAGGGTAATAGGGTGTTAAAGGTTTGTTGGCCAGTTGGTGCCCTGTATCAAATGTTTGCTAGAGCCGCAGGGATGTATTGAATTGTGAGATTCAGGTCCAGTACAATGTTGCATCTATGTTAAATGTCTCAATGCTACTTAGCTTGAAGCTATTAAGCCTAAAGGCCAGATGCCAGAGGCAGATGAAATGATGAGATAATGCATACCATGTTATTCATTTATTCCATGCATGTCCATTGCTTTGAACCCATGCACCCACAGGATGAGATTATGATGAGTACATCCCATGTGATGGGACAGGGACTGAGATGTGGCTCATAAACAGTGCAGGGAATGGGCTTTATTCCAATGTACCCACAGTCACTACCATGGATGAGATGATGAGTACATCCCAAATGGCATGTGATGGGACAGGGAGTGTGGTGTGGCTCATAAACAGAATAAGATTGTTTCAAAGATGTGATAAACAGCAAAACCATTTATCACAACATGGGATAGCTGGTAAGTACAAATTATTTCATTACTGAAGAAAGCTGTAATTTTTGTGGGCTTTGAACCTATGCACTCATTCCCTTTTACCATACATGAGATAATGACGAGTACATTCATTAGATTCTGTGCGATTGATTTCCATCTAAGTATCAGAAGTGTAATTTCCGAGATCTCCCAACTCTGTTAGGTGGCAGCAGGAATCAGCTGCAGCCCACAAATTCCACCTAGCGAATGTTTGTGGAAACAAAAATTACTACTTTCTTCAGTAATGTTAAAATCGTGAAGAAAGTAAATGAAAGAATTTGTACTTACTGGCTATCCCATGGTGTGATAAATGGGTTTTGCTGTTTATCACATCTTGGAAACAATCTTATTCTTCGCCTGCTAAGGAATTTGGTCTTGTGATACAATATCATTTAGTAAAACATCAAGTACGAAAATATGATGATCACAAACTACTAATAATTATCCTTAATTACACTCTAGAAATTACATTCTCAACTCGGCTACTGTGAGCCAATTAGAATGCTTCAGTGTCATCCAGCTTGGGGGTATGTAGGATGGCTGGAATGTATGTTGGATGCTTGGAGGGTTTACTACACATTGAGTGATGAATATAAACAATAGTGGATGGTATATCATCCAACATAGAGTTGTGGGATCGGAGAATTGTATATAGTTTTCCTCATCCCACAAGGCGGGGGCCTAGCTCAGAGGTAGCGCTCTGGGCTTCCAACCACTGGGTCCCGGGTTCGATTCCCGGTCGACCCTAAGTTGGATGGCTGTTTCCTCCTTCGTCTCATAGCAATGGTCTCTGCCTGTCCTAATTAGCCCAACTGGTGCAGAAATACAGGACGTAAAGCCCTAATCACACAGACACACACTCCTCATCCCACAAAGCTCTATGTTGGACTCCTCACCTCCCACCATTGCTATAATATTGCCATCTTAAATTCAGTTGAACCGAACCCTAAGCACAAACTGATGAACACCTTGCCCACTGGACCAAGTGACACTGGAGTCCACACCATATTACACATTTACCTCTTAGGTGGGGTCATTTACTTGCCCATCATAGACACTGACATCACAGGTAGGCCTTACTTGCATGGCTGGTGCTTACTAGACTCAGTTAAACCAGTTTGTCTCAATATTACATTATTGTGGATTCTGATTTTCAAGGACCTTAATCAACTTGGCCGAGGTATTTTACCCCTTGAATTTGAAGTCTTTTTTACCTAAAATACCCCATAAAGTTGTAATGTTTTCACAAATTTCAAAATATTGACAGACAGGCAGAAATCTTTATTGACATGTGATAATCTAACACAGGTGATATGCAACAACAAACAAAAAAAAAACAAAAAAACTATATACATAAATCAAATCTCCTTTGGTAAGCATCAAAAATAAATTTAGCAGTGTCTATGGCAAGTTGTGGTAACATAAATTATTTTAATTGAATTCTTGATCTAAAAATATATAATTAGGTTCTACAGTTATAACTTTAGATAAAAATATGATTCTCAGATCAGCATAATCTGAACAATGTAACAAAAAATTTATATCTCATTCATCATGGCTCATGCAGTTTACTGCTATGATCCATGAGGTTTCCTGCGGTTTCACCACTTTGACCTAGTTTTCCACAGAACATCTCCACAGGACACTCATTCCAAACTGCTTTGTCCTAGTCTTCCGCTCAAACTGATTCGGGAGGCAGGGCTCAACATAAACTTTTTCATCTACATGTCCCTCGGACAAGTAATTTTGGAGTTTAACTTGTCCCCCTGAGAATCTTACTTGTCCTGATTGAGATTATACATATTGCTGATACTTCAATTTCTTTGATTAAGCACAACTGTATTTTATTCTAGAAGTGAACTCATGTTAAATTGCAATTAACCATTGACACTTACAGTGAAGTTCAATCAACTCCTATTCACACCTATGATCTGTTAAGCAAATGTCCAATTGCAATTTGCTAGTGTTAAATTGGATTTGAATGACTAAAAGAAAATTAAGTATTGAAGTATTTTGCTTGTCCCTGGAGACTTTTTTACTTGTCCCGGACAATCGGACAAGTGTTAATGTTGAGCTCTGGGAGGTGCAAAAGCATATTCAGTCAAAGCAGAAAAACAGAATTTAAAACTTTGCCTTCTTCAAGCAGGGTTAGAAGTTGGTTTAGCTTAGTCTTCCGCTATTAATGTCTGAAATATGAATGACATGACAAGTGAACTCAATATTTCTTTCTTCCATCTGAAGTGTAAACAAAACTGATCAAACATTCATCTTCCACATCATATGAGGACTTTCATGATATAAAGTTGTCCATACTCTGCAGCTGAATATGAAATTATAATGTTTTGACATTTACATCTTCAAATAGATCTCTTGGGAAACTGCTATATTTGGTCTGTCTGACTCTTGCATGTTACCGATGAAGTGTGAGAAACTTTTACCTGTTATTAGTTCCTTGACGATGTACATAACAAAATTATTATACATAATGTCATCATGTTTTTGTATTTATGGCAGTTGCATGTTTTCTGCACCAGTTCAGCTTCTTTGTCTTGCACAGGTGACAGCCCTGGCAATAATTTTTAATAATATCCTTATTTTAAAAATGATAGCAGGTGTTTTGAGCTACTGACATGGAAAAAATGTCTGAATGCATGCAATATTTTCATGGTTTATTACAGTTTTATGTTGTTTCACACACACAAAAAGTAAGGTCATAAATGATAGTATTACTATTCATGCATTAAATGGAATAATGCATAAGTTTGTAAAAGTTTTCATTGAGTCTTACAAGGTTGAATTAACAAAGAGTCGATTTCAATGAACCAAATGCAGTATATTCCATATCCCACTTAGCTGAAAAGATTATTATATATATAATTTTATTGACATGATATTATCATAATTGATACATTTGTCAAACATACAGATAACATAAATAATAACATACAATAATACAGTACTTTTACAGTAATAAGATAATAATACTAAAAGTGTTAAGTTACAGTCTATATTAAATGTTGTAACTATGTATTTTACAGCAAGTTGGTCCCGGTTGTGACTAGTAAAAATACTAATAATAAAATAAAATTTCACAATATAGACAAATAATAAAAGCAAATAAAAAAAATAAAAAAATAAAAATAAAAGACAAATATATACTGCTTATCCCAGTGGTTTTAACCAATCTGGCTATCCATGTATTTAAAAAATTAATTGATAGACACAAAATGAAACATAAAATGAAACATAGTATACGAAAGGCAAACATCGGCTTAAGTAAGTGAACCGGATAGAAAAAAAATTCAATTAATTTTTAACATTTGAAAGGTAGGTCGGTGGTCTAAATAATCTGAAATCTAAATAATTAGGAACGTCGTTTTAACCACTCACAAAACTAAACAATTACTAAAACAAAGTATAATTTTATTGAGGCTCCATCTGTAATATAATGAACTAATTGCAAAATATTCCGATTTAACACCATTCACTACTGCACAGCATCACCCAAATTTGTTAATTTTATCTACGAATTTATGCTTACCCAATATCTTGCAAATATCTCAAATTATATGCAAATGATCTCTTGCTTTTGCCTGGCCAATGGATTACAAACTTAGAATATTGATTTTAAAGTTTACCAGAAATCCAGATATTGAAAATAAAACGTCAGTATCTTACTTGCATGGAATACATTCTGAGTTGGTCCCTCTGTTCCCTAGGGTGTGGTCACTTTCAAGCTGAACTGGTCACACAATTTCTTCAGAAGCGTTAACACACGATAGCATTAGAAGTAAGTTTTAATAGTAAGTTTAAAGGTGTCCTATTTCGCCAGATGTGCCCAGTGAGTTCCGCCCAAAAGGTTGGTGCGATCAAATCTTTAATTGGACTGTCAAGGTGCTTTGAACTGGAGTGTTACCGACAGAATTCTTTTGAGATGCTGTTATGTTTGTGCAGTGGTAGCAAGCACATACGATAGCATTAGAAGTAAGTTTTAATATTAAGTTTAAAGGTAATATTTATACATATTATGTATTTTTTAGAGATAGTGAAACTGTCTTGATATTGAGACCGCCTCACAATTAAAGCTCCACTGTTGGTCAAAATTACGGTTTTCTACACGGCCAAATGTGCTACGTGCGTTTTCCATGCGTTTGGATAAATGCGTGGAAATGCATGGTTTTCACCTCATTTTAATTAGGCAAAAACCATGTGTTTTCCATGCGTTTATCCTTCTCATGGAAAATGCACGTGGCACGTTTAGCCATGTAAAACTTCATCAAATGATTAAGAATCAACTTATTCGAACAAGGCTGCTTAGTCTAAATATGTGTATATAAATCTATCAGGCATTAATTACAAAAAATGAATGATACGTTGAAAGAAATCAAGTCCAAAACATTAGAAATACAATGGAAATGGCATCATCACCCATTGTTGAGTATTGTAACGTCATCACTTGGTGTGTTTACCTATTGGATTTTTGAAGGCATGAACAATTAAATACTAGGTGAAGTTTATTTATTTTTTAGAGATATTAAGAATACAATTAGGTAAATGCAATAGATTTTAGCCACTGTCATATTGGGTGACAATCCCGGCTTTAAAACAATGGCATTTTACATTCACATAAATGGGGGGGGGGGGGCAAGATGCATAACCATCGTGTAACCAACTGAATTATTTCACATTTGCATTTGATTCAAGAATTGGGCATTGAAATGTTTTTCTGTAACATTTCCAGCTACTGGGCTGTATATGACAAACAGAATTAGGCGATTTTATACATTTTCCATGGTAAATATCACCATGGAATGGCTATGCGTGATACATGATTAAAATCCTAATGTCACGAGCTTTCAAATAAGTACCAACATGTAGGTTATATTATTATTATTGATGTATGATTAAACCTATTCACATTATTCAATTTATTGCATGAAGTGCTTGAATCAGCAGTGTTGGAAACATGATAATGAGGTACAGGGACTGCTGATGGTCAATGCTTTTATTTTCAGATTTATAATTGAATCAGACTTCAAATATAGCCCCTCATTTTCATTTATAAAGCCGAAAGGGGTAGAATTGTCATTTGGGCCTACGAAAGAATTTGTGACAGTAATTCTGATTGGTAGTAGACTTCAAAACTTGTAATAATATTCACAATGGCTGCCAAACCACTGGTTGTTCACAATGTCACATATTGGGGTTAAGAGTGCCCAATATTTCAGGATAGATAGATTAGATAGATTAGATAGATAGGTAGATTAGATAGATAGGTAGATAGATAGATAGATAGATAGATAGATAGATAGATTAGATAGAAAGATAGATAGATAGATAGATTACAATTATTGTAAAATTAGGTCATCATTAGCCATGCATTTGTTTTTTCTCAATACCTTTTGTTTGTAACGTTTGATGATTATGTAACCAACATAGCATCATAAATACTTTAAAGCATGTTTATCAAATGAATAGATAAATTTAAACTGTTCAAAACGTTATGCAAATATTAAGAAATAAAAAAAACTATTATTTTTTAATATGTAAAGATAGATTTTTGAAAAATTCATTAAAATATGAAGGCATCTGACCACCAAAATGATATTTTAACCAGATGACCACTAGATGTGTGTGATATTAGGAAAAAAATATGAAAGTGATGGTGAACTCTCTTGTTGGTCAAAATTACATTAGAATAAAGGGCTTTTTTCACAATCGTATATTATTTGTCTTTTTAAAACTACTCTGGCTTCCATCTTTTTGCAAATAAGGTGGTTTTGGCCATTCATATATGTGCAGGTGGACCATAAGAAGCAAGAAAAAACGAATTAGCTCTTATTCTTGCATAGATTGCACACAGCCCTGCAAAATGTAAAGTTTCGTTTTGCAACATTTCCCAATTTCACCCTTTTTAAGAGCATTACAGCTTAAAAAATATCACCAATAGCCCTGATGTAACAGCATACATGGATTCAATACAACGTCTTTACCTTAGGCACTACATTTCATGCCTACATTATGAAAAATAAGAGAGATATGGACGTCTGAACTTGGAAATTCATGCCATTTGGCTTTTCCACACAAAATTAATAACATTTCAAATTGCTTTATCTTCTAAACCATTGACACTGTAGACCTGAAATTTTGGATTTTTCCATTAATTATATAGACCTACAAATGTAATTTTTCAAATTTCTTTGAGATGGTGACCTGGGGAGCTTTCGGTGAATTCATATGGATTAACCCTGTTGAGGTCATCAACTTTTGCTGTTGGTCTCGTAACAACTTCAGTTTTAATCAGCTTCTGAGGGTTAATGGCCTCAATTGTGGAATCTCCAATCAAGAGTACATCCTTATTTTGGTGAAATTTTCCCATACAGGTTTATTTAGTTGTGCTGTCAGATCTGCCATCTGAGTCCTCAGCAGTTTGTTTTCATCTGTCAGGGTTTTGCATTCGTCTCTGCACTTTGTAAGATCTTGTGACACTGACTCAAACTTTGCGATCAAAGAAGTGTGAGACTTTTCCATGTTGAGGGTCATTGTGTGAGTAGTTGGTCCATTTTTGCTCCAAATGTTCTCCTCATTCTTGCTGAGAGTTCGGCATACAGGAAAGGCTATATTTTCCGGCTTCTTGGGATCAATATCAACACATTTGAAATGAAGCCATTTGCAGCACAGACAGCAACGTTGCCTGGCTGTCATTCCCTTTCTATGTTGCTTACAGCCCTCTTCCAAACAGTGGAAAGTGCAGCCCTCTAAGGCAAGTTCTTGCCGCTATCGAGGGTTGATTGATGAGGTGAGAGGAGTCCACCCAATGTTACACATTTACCCCATGAGTCTATCGGTGAGATTTTCGATTTCATAGTGCCGACCACTGCAAAACTATGGCAAACCACGTAATCGCCTAGATTTAACAGGTGTTTGGTCACTGGCCATTGTATGGATTTTGGCGTTTTGTTAGAATTACTTAAAGCCTCTGTTGATCACACCTTTACTGTCACTGATGTATGAAGTGAAGGGGGGGGGGTCAGAAAACGATTCCCCCCTCTAATCAGCCTTCAAATGGGCGATATTCAGGTGAGATGACATAAATCTTCAAATGAAATGACACAAATCTTCAATTACATATATCAAAGTCACCTTGCTGAACACATCAGACCCAATGTTATCCGCAAGTCTTCCTCTGAGAACTGGTGGAGTCTTTCTGGCTAAATCCAACTTCAAAACCTCAAAATGTACCAAAACTCACAGAGCTACTGAGTGTGTGCATCACAGAGCTGAGTAATGAAAATATCATATTTGTTGTACACAAGTTGTACACAAGATATGGAAAGTGCAGCCCTCTAAGGCAAGTTCTTGCCACTATCGAGGGTTGATTGATGAGGTGAGAGAGAGAGGAGGAGTCCACCCATGTTACACATTTACCCCATGGGTCTATTGGTGAGATTTTCGATTTCACAGTGCCGACCACTGCAAAACTATGTCAAACCACGTAATCGCCTAGATTTAATGATCATATTAGTTGTAAAAAAGTGCCCGTAGCGGGCTGGACCAACCTCTGATGAACAAATCATTTTGCATATGTGACTCTCATATATTTGAGCATAATTTAAAACGGTTACATGAAGGTTTTGAGTAAAAAAGGTACTTTTGTTCCCCCCTCTAAGTCATAAACAGCTAAAACCAGACATTTATTTAGTCATAATCCATTCAAGTAAGACAGCAAGAAAATATAAACCACAACTCAGGAAAAGCGTTCAGTTACATCTAAAAGAAAAGAAATGAAAGAGAAAAAGTAGGAATAAGAACAAAGAAAGAAAGAAAGAAAAAATACACCAAAGAAAGAAAGAGGAAGAAGAAGAAAGAAAGAGAGACAAGACAACTTTCTTGCTGATACAAACACTTCTAGGAAAAGAGATAACTTTCTGACATATCCTCTGGACATTGTACTTTCAGCTGCTTCTTTGTGACCACAGTACATGGCTATAATGATGACAAAATGGCGAAATATTATACATCATTGCAAAGATAGGAAACTTGAAGTTAATTTATGCAGGGAGGAGCTTTTATGAGTTAGAAATGTGGGCTTTTGACTTTTTGGTAACATTTATATCTATTTTGTACTTCGCCGTGACATTATGTAAAACTAATACTAAAAAACAAGTGCACATTTATTTTGGATTTAACTGTACCAAAAGTGTGGTGCACCACTGTACTTCTCGTATGTAAATTACTTATCATACCTCATTGGTGTGAAAAATCATTACAACCTGATTGGTCATTTATATATTGCCCAACGCTGCATGAGCTATAATTCATTTGAATATCCAAATGAGTGCATCTATAAATGACACTTCAGGACTACACAGCGCTGCATTTGGTTGGCTTAAACTTGACAGCTTTTCAGCAGTTGTACCTGCAGTCATTTCCAATTGGGGGTAAGATTTTCTTGTATTCTATTGAATAACGCTAAGATCTTTGAGATTGTTATTATCAATCAGATTAATTTTACTATTGCGGGAAAACAAATATAAAAATAAATTTAGTTGGATTTTTTTTACGTTAAACCAAGTTAGGTAATGATCCCATTTATTGTAATATTATATCATTATTTCCTAGCTGGTATTTATAATAATGAGAAATGATAACATTATCAAGCATGAAGATAATTTCTAATAATATAACATCTATAAAAGTCTTTTGAAATGTATTTTGACTATTTTGCAAATTCCTATTAGTGGCCTTAATAGAACGGCACACAGACTCTCACACAATGAAGTTTCTGATATAACAAAACAAACTCTTATTATCTAATATAATTACTTTTCAAATAACACTTAGAGGTTCTATTACAAAATCGTGTCAAAGGAAATCTATGGTCAAAACTTTTGAATTATAATATATCACATTTTAACACGGAATAATTATTATACTGTAGTTCAGCACTCATAATTATTGTTTTTGATAAAACGTACAACTTAAAATCTACTATAGTCTTACCTTCTACAACTAGTGTGGTTGACAATATACAGTGGTTTGCAAAAATGATCATAACTCTTGGGTACATATGAGTTTTTTCTGCTGTTTAGGGGGTGGGGGTCTAGCTCAGAGGTAGCGCTCTGGGCTTCCAACCACTGGGTCCCAGGTTCAATTCCCAGTCGAGCCTATGTTGGATGGCTGTTTCATCCTTCGTCTCATTGCCATGGTTCTTACCTGTCCTAATTAGCCCATCAGGTTCAGAAATACAGGACGTAAAGCCCTAATCCACCCACCACCAGTAACAGCAACTGGTGCCACAGTTGTGCTATTAGTGCAGAAATGCTGTGTGTTCATTGGGACCAACCTCTACCGGTGTAGATGATAATTTCGGTTGTTATTATGGAAACTATCAGATTATGTTCAAGAATTAGGTATTGGAAAGGTGTTCACACCCTGGTGAATAAGGTGACACTGCACTCAAGACACGACACACTGCGTGTTGGTTTTTCATCGTTTGTTTTGAGTAAGTTTTGAAGAACTGTACCCAGGAAAAAAAAAACCCAAGACAGTCTGCTTGCAATATTTGATTATGAAGAGGCAGGAATTAAGCCAACACATGTGTAATTATGTAATTTAGAAGCACATGGATGTTTATGGTTAAAAAAAGATATAAAAGGCTCTTAAAATACCTGTGCCTACAGCGGCATCGATAGTGCAGAGTTGAAAAAAAACACAAGTCTATAACAGATTTGGCCTTCCACCAAAAATCAATCAACTTAATACAAGAAAACTTGTGTGGCGAGCATCAGCTGTGACATTAAATGACCTGAAGAAGGAAGCTGCGGCAGGGGGTGTGCATAGGAGCACAGTTTTTGGAATGCTGCATCAAAATGGCCAGAGTATTCACAAGGAAGCCACTGCTGAAGAAATCACACCAAAAGGCATGTTTGAAACTTGCTAATGAACATATAATATGGTCTGCTGCATTTTGTAAAATAGTCTTCTGGTTAAACGAGGCGTTTTGGTAAAAATTCCAAGAAGTATGTTTGGCAGAAACCCAACCATGAATATGCCCAAAAGAATGCCATATCTACTGTGAAACATTGAGATGTTTTAATCATGCTATGGGGCTGTTTTCCAGCAGCGGGGCCTGGTGCTCTCATCCAAGTAGAGGGTATCATGAATAGTGCCAATTACATGGAAATTTTGGGTAAAAACCTCAAGAAATATGCCACTAAGTTGAGATTAGGACGAAGTTTTGAATTTCAACAACACAATGACCCAAATATTAGTAAAACCAACAACAATGGACCGGCTGAAGATAAACCAAATTAACACTTTGCAATACAATTTTCAGTTTGTAGAATCACAACATAACATGTAGGCCTATATCATATATACATTATGAATAATTAATTTTTTTTTTTTTTCAGAATTATTTCACACCATAACACCATGGACGACAGCATGTCTACTGTGGACCCTGATATAAATATTTTCTCATTATCTAATATTTATTCCACTGTATCACCTGGCCCTACCCCTGACGTTTATGTTGTAGATTATTATAGATATGTGGGTGATATGATAAGAGCTTGGAGCCCAGTTGCCATAGTACCTTTTGGTTTTATTAGTAATATATTAGCATTTTTGGTTTTCAATAGACCAAGAATGAGAGGTAGCATTACAGCATTTTACTTTCGTTTATTGGCAATTTTTGATACCTTACATTTGGCAATCGAGGTATTGCCACAAGGTTTAGAAACTTTAAGTGGCACCGATATGACCCGGACGGCTGATTGGTGGTGCAAAACGAGATACTTCTTTGCTTATATGTGAGTATGATATTATTATACTGATTTATTACAGTGGAACACCACAGTTAAGAGCACTCAGTATCAGGACTTTGATTGTAAGACCCCTTTATAAGATATAAACACTTTTGACTTTATTCATGCAAATATTGGGTTTAAGCCCCGTTCCCACATAGCCGAGTTACTCGTAGTCAACTCGTAGTATTACGTAACACGCCTCTCGGGCCCAACTCTTACTAAACTCTGCGATTACTCCTCGCACTCGTGAGATGCTCGGCGAGAAACTCCTGAGTCTCGTAGCGAACTCGTGAGATTTGGAGCCGAGTTTGCCGAGTCTCCCGAGTATGCCGTGCTGCACGGCACACTCGGCGGATTTTCAGGAGTTTCAAAATCTTGGTCATGTCTCGCCGAGTTACTCCTCGAACTCGCCGAGTTACTCCTCGAACTCGCCGAGTTACTCCTCGAACTCGGCGAGTTACTCGGCGCTATTTTCACTCGTATTACACTCGGGGGGATGTTCAGGAGTGCGAGGAGTAACTCGGCGAGTTGTAGGAGTAACTCGCCGAGTAACTCGTCGAGTTCTACCTTTAGTACATGCATCATCAGCGTAGGGGATCGTATATAATATAAAAGGCCGCTGCTGCTATAATATTAGTCCGATTTTCGTCAAATAAAGATTGTTTTGTAGTATAATTCATAGTGACATAGGTATTTTCGGATTGACAATAGACCAAATATTAAGCGAGATATTCGTCTGAGAAGGCGGTTGTCTGGCGGCGGCTGCTGCTCCATTTATATTATTCCGATTTTCGTCAAATAAATATTGTTTTGTAGTATAATTCATAGTGACTCCATAGGTATTTTCGGATTGAAAAAAGACCAAATATTAAGCGAGATATTCGTCTGAGAATGTAGCTAGGTTGGCGGAGGCAAACAGTGGTGCTCTCGCAGACGTCCGCGCCCGGACTGTATCAATGCAGGTAAGGCTGAGCGCTACTTTAAAAGACTGCTGCTCCCCTAATATTAGTCCGATTCTCGTCAAATAAGACTGCATTTTAGTATAGTTCACACTGATTCCATACGTGTTTTCGGATCGAAAATATACCAAATATTAAGCGAGATATTCGTCTGAGAAGGCGGTTGTCTGGCGGCGGCTGCTGCTCCATTTATATTATTCCGATTTTCGTCAAATAAATATTGAATTATAGTCGAGTTCATACTTATTCCACACAGATTTTCAGATTGAAAATAGACCAAATATTAAGCGAGATATTCGTCTGAGAAGGCAGGTAGTCTGGCGGCGGCAAGGTGCTCTGTGTATGGCCCTGACTTGAATGGTGTAGTCAATATTTTTGACCATTTTATATACATTGTTTAGATGAGCTTTATTGCAATTCATTTCTACTCATTCTGCCAACTGCCATGACTGTTATGTCAATTGCTATTAGCATTTTGAATGATACAAAGAATGGGTGTAGAGCATACAGCAAATTCAATACATGTGTCAATTGCCTAATTGCCTAAATTGGGGTTCTTTGACCTGTCATTTCATGGTTTGTTCAAAGATGACACAGTAATTGCTATTAGCATTTTGAATGATACAAAGAATTGGTGTAGAGCATACAGCAAATTCAATACATGTGTCAATTGCCTAATTGCCTAAATTGGGGTTCTTTGACCTGTCATTTCATGGTTTGTTCAAAGATGACAAAGTAATATGACATTGTCTTGATTGTCATTCACAATTACAAAAATATGTAATTGCTTTCATTAATTAAAAGCAATATATTTAATTGTAATTACCAGGCAATGATTATATTTGTATAACTTTCTTATCTTTTTGTGTTAATTTGAATCTTATTGTGATATTATGATCAGTATAAATTTGTGTATATTTTGTAAAATTTAAATCTAATATTGATATTGTAATTAGTATTTGTGATTTGATCTGTGATTTTATTTGCTATATTTAATTTACTTATACTGGTGCTCCCTGAAGCGTCCGCGCCCAGACTGTATTAATGCAGAAAGCTGAGCGCTTCTTTAAAAAGCTACTGCTCCCTTAATATTAGTCCGATTTTCGTCAAATAAAAATTGTTTTGTAGTATAATTCATAGTGACTCCATAGGTTTTTTCGGATCGAAAATAGACCAAATATTAAGCGAGACATTCATCTGAGAATGCAGGTAGGCTGGCGTCGGCCTATCATTCGATGGGTGACTCATCGCTGTCGTAGACACCTTGCTTCACCCGGCGAGTTACTCCTGGTACTCGGCGAGTTACTCCTGGTACTCGGCGAGTTACTCCTGGTACTCGGCGATTTAATCCTCTAACTCGCCGACACTCTCCTCAAATTCGTTCACTAATTGGCTGCAACTCGGCGAGTCACTCCTGGTACTCGGCGAGTCGCTCGCTGAACCCGCCGAGTAACTCGGTGAGTAATTCGGCGAGTAATTCGCCTGGTCACTTTTTCCGCAAAAATTCGTCGCCAACTCCTCGAATTTTGGGTGTTACGTAATTTTTGTTATTACTACGAGTTGACTACGAGTAACTCGGCTATGTGGGAACGGGGCTTTAGTGCCATATAGCGGACCAAAATTTCTGCCCATATTTGGCGTGCGTGAAATACAAAATATATCATTATTTCTTCCCATGTCATGTAAACAACAATGATGAACACAGTGCACCCATAGCCATAGATAAGTATCATCCATGGTAATGACTGGGGGTGCATGGGTTCAAAACCCACTCCCTGCACTGATTTTGAGCCACATCTCAGTCCCTGTCCCATCACATGGGATGTACTCATCATCTCATCCATGGCAGGACTGTGGGTGCATGGGTTGAAAACCCATTCCCTGCACTGTTTATGAACCACATCTTCATCCCTGTCCCATCATCATCATCCCATAGCCATAGATACGTACCTTTGGAAAATAATAGAGTATCTGATACCAAAGTGAGAGCTACTAAGTTACTTGAATTAATTGCAGTTGATTGCAGTTAATCGCAGTTTAATTGCAATCAAACCAGCCCTTATGGCCACCTGTATAGAACGGTCACTAACTGTTAACAACCACTCCATTCCATCTCTTCCAAACAGAATCTTTTACTAAACATCCACCTAACACAGGTTACTTGAGAATGCCCCAATATGTTTGATGTAATTGTACATAATTTATCAATTCTCAATTGATTTTCAGAACTAGAAACCTAGCAGTATGGACTCTAGTCCTGGTCACACTTGAAAGACTCCTTGCTGTAGTAATTCCATACAAAGCTAAAGTTCTCATAACTAAACGCCGTGCCGCTTTGGCGATGATCGTGATGTCAGTTATTCTTCTCGGCCTAACGCTGCCCGTTGGATGGCTCATCAAAAAAGCTCCATTGTACTCAAGCTCTTCTGGTAGAATCGTTGGGTACAGGTGTTTCCTTAGAGGTGAGTAAATTGTCTTGCTGGAGTTCTCACCACACCATATTTACTCCATGGCTGGGTTATTTTAATTGCCTCAGCATATACATTTTAATGTGTCATGTGATTGACATCCAGCTTCGATGTAGCTCATAAAGAGTGCCCGGGGGCCATGGTTCAAATCCAGAACCTGTTCGCAGTTCTGCTAATGGGTTCAACGCCCACTCCCTGCACTGTTTATGAGCCACATCCCAGTCCCTGTCCCATCACATGGAATGAGCTCATCATCATCCCATCCATGGTAGTAGCTGTTCTTCGCCCTGTTGAACGCATATGGCAATCCCAAGAAATGACATGCTAGTAGCTTCTAAAGGTCTCGTGCACCCACTGATAGACCAATATCCATGTAAGTCTACCCTTGTCTTTATTCAGGTACAGAAGACCTGAAAGCATTTGCTGAGGAGGCATGGCCCTGGATTGACTTCTGGATCTACAGTGGGGCCCCCTTTTGTATTATGTTGGCATCTAATGCTGCCATCATAGTTACTGTTATTATCAGGTAAAGCAAAATTAAAGCAAATACTATAGCGACACTAAATATTGGACTCTTTTAGCTATCGCTGAAGTCTAATATACATTATATATGCCATGAATTAATTATAAAGCGAAGCAAAACATAGCAAACCCTTAGCCGTACACAGTTATACTCACATTAAATTTGCACATTTTGAAGTAGGGAAAGTTTCATTATAGGCATGTAGTAGAACGATAAAGAATTATCTTAGAAACATAAATTATCAACAATCGTAATTTTTAAGAAAATTCCAGATACTATTCCAAATTATCAAAATTTTGCTTTTAACTACCATTTTATAGCATAATAATTACAATTTAATTCTGTTTCATTATAATTACAATATCATTGTAATACACATAACAGACATAGAGGATCGAGGGACACCCATTTTGTCTCAATTAGGACGCTAGCATGGGTGCCCCTTGTTTGTCAAAAAGCATAGTGTGAGATATAGCGTATTACACAGTACCATTTAGTTGACATGTATAGCAATCTTCAACTGTACAATCAATTTTGTATTTGTCCCAAAGCCAATTTTTTATGTACAATTTATAGCCAATGTTGCTATGTGTCTCTAGTTTTTCAAGTACAATATTAGGAATTTTGAATAAGAATAATTGGCAGTTGATATCTGATGCTTTTTTCAGCAAATTTATGTTTTACTTTATAAATGAGGATTACCCAATAATTCAGTATCATATACGGTTTTAGGTTAGAATTACCACACACAACTAGTTTTCAGTGATGAGTAATAGCTAATGTCCACTAATTTTTTTTTATATGTTATCATATAGAGGTTGGAGCACAAAATGGACAGAAATGTTACTGATACCTCAACTTTTCAGCCCATAAAAACACTGGCCATCTTTTAAGTATTCAGATAATGTTTTTGCAGAAATTAAAATGGAAAATATAGCAAACTTTAAGCTAAAAAGTTTGCAGAAGTATTTTTTTCAGCCAGAAAGTTGACGCTTTGAATTGTTGCACACATTTCTGTCGCCCCATGCCATTTTTGACAAAATGTGACAGAAATACCAGTTGAAATTTATTTTGAATACTACTGTAATTGACTTATATATCATTTTAGCAACATCCGTCGGAGGCGTTCGACGTCTCAAGAAGGTACGCGAATCAGTGGTCAGACTCTCAACATGACTGCGATGTTAGTCAGTGTTAGTCTGACTTTCATCCTTCTGACTGCGCCAACCTGTTCCTATTGGATTGGAACTAGGGCTAGTAACCAGTCTTACAGTGGCAAGACTAGACTCTGGTAAGTCACTAACCTAAATAATGGTTAAATAGTCTCATTTAAGGTAAGTAACTAATTATGTTACATAACTAAACATGGCTGATCACTACAAGTGCCATTCACGAGAACCTTTCTCCATTGCATTCTTGACTGCTAATTCCCAGATTTGTATGTATATTTTGGCTATGTTCAGAGGCATCAATAGTGGATTTCCATGGAAGGTTCTCTGTATTTCCACCAGGTGGCTATGACAGAATACTGCAATTCTATTGGCTGAAAAAGTTCCCGCCCTTGACTCTGATTGGCTAAGGCAAAGTGCATCCTAGCAGCAGTATTTTTCGTGCATTTTTAATGTGTATTTGACATCTCATCATTTAGTTGATTTCTGTTATTTCCCAGAGAAAATCATGTTTATGGAATCAGTTAGTTATGTCCTACTGTGTCTGAAAAGCAAAATGAGTAATAAGAGGAGAGGAAAGACCTATTTCTTGCTGAATTCAGGGCTGCTCAGTGAGTTATGTTAAAGTTTCGCCAACTTTGCAACGAAAATGTACCAAGTAACTAAATTATGACCAGTAACTGACCTTATTAAATTTTACTGTGAGTAACTAGTCTCATTTCAGGTTAGCAACCAAGTTTATGATAAATGACAAGAGAAGTACATGACAATTAACGAAACTGTACCGTGTGTTATGCAAGGACTTAGTCCCTTTTTCCAGATTAAAGTAACACACTTGAATCGTTTCACTTCCTGGACTCGAAATCTTATCATCTCATGACGTCTGCCTCTAGGAACTGGTCATGTGATATGATAAGGCGTCAGACCAGTAGCATTGAGATGTATTACAATACAATACAACACACTACAATACAATACAATACACTACAATACACTACACTACACTACAATATAATACAATACAAGACAACTCCTTCTAAATCAACATAATAGCAACAAAATTACCTTAGACGAACGTTCCTAAATGTAGAAAAATGAAAGTTAAGTTTCCACAACATATCAATGTTTCATTATTAAAGAATATCCTTACCAAAGTTGCTTTTTAATGGCTAGCTCGACATGCTGATAGCATGATTACGTCGTCAACATGTCAAAGGTTTTTCGAATATTTTTTCCTGAGAGTATAATTATGAAATATTAATAATGCACCTGAAGTTATTCTTGTTGATAGCATGGCAGATTTGTCGTAACTTGGGCCTCTCGTCGTATCCCACAGACTTTAAATAATTCAAAGCTGGCGTCATGGAGGCAGGCTTGTTTGTTATGCTTACCGGCTTTGTTTGTCATGCTTACCAGCTTTGTTTGTTATGCTTACCGGCTTTGTTTGTTATGCTTACCGGCTTTGTTTGTTATGCTTACTGGCTTTGTTTGTTATGCTTACCGGCTTTGTTTGTTATGCTAACTGGCTTTGTTTGTTATGCTTACTGGCTTTGTTATGCTTACTGGCTTTGTTTGTTATGCTTACTGGCTTTGTTTGTTATGCTTACCGGCTTTGTTTGTTATGCTTACTGGCTTTGTTTGTTATGCTTACTGGCTTTGTTTGTTATGCTTACTGGCTTTGTTTTTTATGCTTACTGGCTTTGTTTGTTATGCTTACTGGCTTTGTTTGTTATGCTTACCGGCTTTGTTTGTTATGCTAACTGGCTTTGTTTGTTATGCTTACCGGCTTTGTTTGTTATGCTTACTGGCTTTGTTTGTTATGCTAACTGGCTTTGTTTTTTATGCTTACTGGCTTTGTTTTTTATGCTTACTGGCTTTGTTTGTTATGCTTACTGGCTTTGTTTGTTATGCTTACTGGCTTTGTTTGTTATGCTTACCGGCTTTATTTGTTATGCTAACTGGCTTTGTTTGTTATGCTTACTGGCTTTGTTTGTTATGCTAACTGGCTTTGTTTGTTATGCTTACTGGCTTTGTTTGTTATGCTTACTGGCTTTGTTTGTTATGCTTACCGGCTTTGTTTGTCATGCTTACCGGCTTTGTTTGTTATGCTTACCGGCTTTGTTTGTCATGCTTACCGGCTTTGTTTGTCATGCTTACCGGCTTTGTTTGTCATGCTTACCGGCTTTGTTTGTTATGCTTACCGGCTTTGTTTGTTATGCTTACCGGCTTTGTTTGTTATGCTTACTGGCTTTGTTTGTTATGCTTACCGGCTTTGTTTGTTATGCTTACCGGCTTTGTTTGTTATGCTTACCGGCTTTGTTTGTCATGCTTACCAGCTTTGTTTGTTATGCTTACTGGCTTTGTTTGTTATGCTTACTGGCTTTGTTTGTTATGCTTACCGGAAGCCACAGGGCAAGGGTATGTATTTGGTTTTACAAATAGGTTGGGGGCAAATTTAAAATCACATGTAATGTCAATGGGCACAAAACAAATGCGTCCATGTGCCGCGATTCTGCCCAGAAAAATAACAGACTTGCCGTTTCGCCAGCAGGCAGTCAATGACATGGGTGCAAATCGCCGGTAAAAAAATTTATAATTCAGAAATTACTGAAGTGCGTTGCATGGCCTTGTGCATGTTCCGGCGTAAGGCCCCAGGCGGAGGAATTCTTGCATTGTCTTAACTTTGATTGGTCATTCAATTGTGAAAGCCCACCAGGGGCCTCTTTCCTTATTTTAATGTATTCGTGCATGCACAGTGACACGTCTATGTAGGTCAATGCTAGAACAGACCCCAGAAGCATTAATAGCATAGGTAACAGATCTGAAGTGAGTAAGTTGATCACAGTCGCCATTTCAAAAAACCCCCACGCCAGGCTAGAGAAGATGGGCAATGCACTGGAGACCACAACTTGTGTTTAAAAGAAGCTAACAGATGTGACTATGGTCCTGAAATTAGACAAACATTATGAGGCATATATCTATTGGGGTTTTATCGACCCAAGTGTCCTATGAACTACAGAAAACATACCTTTTACTTGTCTGAGAACACCAACTTTCTGTACAATGATTTTGACAGGTTTACTGTTGAATTTATTTTGATACAAGATCAAACATATGTTCAGATTATTAGCTACAAACAGAGAGAAAAGTGGTTATAATGTATTTTTTCAGGTCAAAGCCAATAGCATCTCGTATTATTTAGAATTTCCAAATGTCAGTAATGTTCGACAAACAGAATTTATAAACCGACAAAATGCCAGTTGCACTATGAAATTGTGAAAAGATGTCTTTCATTGTACAAGTGTTTGAATAGCAAACTTATTTTTGAATGACATCCACTATACAAAGCTTAAACTTTATCTACAATAGTCTTTTCACTGAATTCAGCAGGACATAAGTATTTCCTCTCCTCTTATTACTCATTTTGCTTTTCAGACACAGTAACTAATAACTACCGGATTCCATAAATATAACTTTCTCAGAAAAATAACAAACATCATCTAAATGGTGAAGTGTCAAATAAACATTAAAATGCACTAAAAATACTGCTGCTATGATGCACTTCGCTTCAGCCAATCACAGCCAAGGGCTGGAACTTTTTCAGCCAATAGAATTGCAGTATTCTGTTTTAGCCACCTGGTGGAAATACAGAGAACTTTCGGTGAAAATCCACTATTTGAGCAGTTGAGCAAAAAGTGCAAGAAAACTTAACACAGTACAACTAATATGGCTAGTAATATAATGTAAATACTTTCCATATTATGAAAGAACCAAATATGTATATTATTATTTTTTTAACTGATAAGATTTATGTATATCTAAAATGTATATATACATGCTCATGTCTGATCTCAAGTAATGAGGCATATAAGGATTGATATGATAGATATGTGGCCACTCTGGTAAATACACTGTGGCCATTATTTTTATATTATATATTATAATAGCTTTATTTCGGATAGACAGATGCTGACAAGCATATCTTCTATCAATGTATACAATTACAACACTTTCACAAAAAAAATTTTTAAAGTGGAAGTTCATAGAAAGGGTTATATAAATACCATATAATAATTATATTGTTGTGAAACAGTCATTTTTGTTATACTAAGTTAGGCAAGTATGACTATTCCCGACTTGGCCGGGCGAGTCCAAAAGTCTATAAAACAGACGATCTCCGGCCTTCGGAGTGAGCAGAGCTCATTTCCAGCCATGTAACTGCATAATCAATGCAAAATAACAGAATGACAAAGTAACTGTAAGTCAACTACTGACAGTCATTCTGCATATTATCCTCCCGGAACTGCATAATGGACTCTCCCATCATCGTTGATCCTCACAACTGCATTTTGACAGCTCAACTGCATAAAATGAATAATGACTATTTGGTGTCTGCTTGAAGACTGTGAAATGACAGGGATGATCTCTTATGAAGACTGGATCAGATAAAAATCGATTTGGTTATAATAAAGTTATGCATAATAATTATCCACTATGCATTGTCAATGTCCATGTCTCAATGTAATGACCAGCCGTCAGAGGCAGACCTAATAAACCCTTTTCGCGTAGCAGTTGGCATCTTTGCCTCATTGACCTCATTTTTATTACGTCATATATTATGACATCATTACTTCTTCATTGTTCTTGCACTCTGTGACCTCACCATGGCCATTGTCTACTGATGACGTCACAATACTATATCTGAGTGCAAAGAGAGGTCAATGTGGCAAAAATGCCAACACGGCTGCCGTGTGAAAAGAGTGCATGATGAGATAATAAGGCTAGGAGTCCATACCATGTTACATACTTACCCCATGGGTGGGGTCTTTCACTTGCCTCAGCACAGACACCCAGTACAAGGCACCACAAATTCAACAACGCATGTGATCGGCATCTAGCTGGAATGTGGCTCTGAAGGGGATCAAGCCCATGACCTTCAGCACTAAGAAAACTTGCTGGTCTAAAAAAAGGGGTTACAACGCTTTCGCTCTGTCAGCAGGAGCTTCTTTTGATGTATCGCCATGTCTGATTGGCTCAACGGCCGTTAAATTAATTGTTTTTTGATTCCGTGCCTTGACCACTTTCATAGTTTAGTACGAGTCATTATACAAAAAAAGAAAATTATTTGACATAGTGCTGAAATGGTCAAGGCACGGCTGCAAATTCAGGTAAAGTTCTCTTCGTGTTCATCAGAGTTGGCCAATGTGCATGGTCTGTGGAATTGGTGGATGCCTGAATCATTAGACCCTCAACTTTTTTTTCTGACTTATTTTCTTCCATTCTGACTGACTGACTGACTGACTAGCTGAGACTCACATTTTGACAAATGTAAGCTAGAGTGTCATAATTATATTTCCCATAAATGTATGAATGAATTATGATTAGTTTATCATATTTTGACTAACTACTATAATAATATAATAAAAGGTTTGATTTAATTTCCTAGGTTTGCTATATCAAAATTTCTGGCTTATTTGAACCACGCCATTAATTTTGAGATCTACTGCCTGAGCGGAAGAAAGTTTAGAGAAGAATTGCAAAGGATGCTGGGAATGAAAGTGTCGTCTGCTTCTTCAAGTTACGTCACTTCCGGTACGAAGAATACCAACATGTCCACCATTTCCGGTAGTCAAGTGGATGGAAATTCTGTTATGTGAAGGATTATTTTATTATATATAATATGGTACAGTACATGGCCAAATGTGCCACGTGCGTTTTCCATGAGAAGGATAAACGCATGGAAAACGCATGGTTTTTTGCTAATTATAATGAGGAAAAAACCATGCGTTTTCCATGCGTTTATCGAAACACATGGGAAACGCACGTAGCACAATTGGCCATGTAGGATCTTGTACCTCACTGCTAAGACCACCTCACAATTTATACCAGTGGAATTTGGACATTTCTTCTTATTATAGTAAGCTATAATTAATTATCTTCATCAAGGTCACCTCAATGTTATGACTACTGTGATAATACCATGAATCCGTTATTCGACAATTTATTTATTGAATTATTATAATAGGGTTTATTTATATTTACCCATATATATTTATTCCTAATTGATTTATCGGTGTTTCGATACATTTGGCCATGAATTAAGACCACCTCGCTATTAAGGCGAACCCACCATTAAAATCACTCAGATATTACCATTGATTACCCATGATTAAAACCTACCACTTCCATATTTAGAAATTAGATTACCTCATTAAAACCACTCTAATTAGACTTGAATAATATTATAATCTTGACATTGTATTGCCCCCCATATTAATAATATATGGACACTTTGCAAAATATGACTACCTCAGTAACAGGACTTCCTCAAATCTGAATTATTTTGCACTGTATACTTTCCATTATATTTTACCTATTAGGACCACCTCACGATTAAGACCAGTAAATTTGCACTAAGGGGTCTTAATGGCGAGGTTTGACTTCATTGCATATATCCTTGATAATAACTGGATTACGTAATTATACGCTAAATAATTTTTATTTTATTTTGCATAAAACTTGAATTTCACATGGATTTAATCAGTGGCATGCAAATATACTTGTCTTTTTAGACAACAATTTTATAATCAAGTAATTATGGATAAATGTGTTAATATTAAAGACAATTTATTTAATCACTTATCATTACTATGAACGGATTATAATCTCGAGACAGTATTGTTTCATGTTTTTCATATAATCATGAACAATATTTTTTATGCGTACTTATACATAAAATATGAATTACTTAGTATATCATAATTCATAAAAAAAAACCTTGTTTAAATAAGGCATTTTCTTTAATATAGAACTTATATTTTTGTATTGACAATAAGCCTATATTTAAAGGCTGATTTTAAGGGACGTTATTCTAATGACTGTATATTTAAGGACCCATTTTAAAGTACATTTGTCAAAGGTATATACTTATTTATGAATAAATTGATACATGTACTCACTTAATAAAGATATGCATGAACAAATTTGATTGTATTATAATAATTATTTACTGAGTGTATTCTTTACATTTTCTGTCTTTATTTCAATATTTCATTCACACATATTCACATATTCACATATGATAAACTAAACTAACAAATGCTAAATATACTAGACAGCTTTTCTTGCAGCTTTTATGTCTGTTTTTAAAACAGCTTTTTCCATATTTGAGATTATTTATAAATGATAAGATCGCGTGAAAATCTCATGACATTGTACCAAATTTGAGACACTCTTCCAAGTCCCCGCAAATTTCAGACATCTGACTTCCGGTTGGGAAGAATGTTAGTGACAAAGAAACTAAAATATTTGAAGTAATTTGAGGTAAAGAATGAAACATTGGTTTTATTTTTCAAGTAAACTGGTAAAAGAAATTAAGAACAAAAAATCACAGAAAAGTTAAACAACTGCATTACATTGTGTAGCAGTTCGTTTTGTCAATTGAGTTTAACATTAATAATCTTCGTCATATGCCAGCAGGCAGGAGTAGATGTAATGATGAGATGATAAGGCTTGGAGTCCACACTGTCATAAATTAAACAAGTTCTGCAGGATCACCAAAAACATCAACTTTGGAACTGCCAGAGAAAGATCTGTCAAACACCCCAGGCTCTGAACAGATGTCAAAAACATCAAGAACTCCTAAATATAGTGTGACTCAAAAGAAATGTCCACCTCTGTTTCGGTTTTAATTTTCCCATCAATGTCATGGAGCAGCTCAAAATGGACAGATATGTTAGGAAAAATTCGACCACCGACTTTCTAGCTGATAAAAACACTTATAAGAAACAATGAAAGTTCGCTATAGTCCGAAATATAATTTCGGCTGCTTCGAATTCTTTATAACCATAACAAAATGAGCATAAAGATAGAAAACCTGAATTTAATTGGTACTGAGAGAGGATTTATTGGGTTAGAAAGATGTGGTTTGACTTGTAACATTTCCAACCATGTTATGCTGCTCCAAACTTGTTATGATAAATAATGACCAAAAAAAAAACAAATGAACATTTATTAGGGATCCCACAGAAAACTGGAAACAGCTTTACTTCAACAAGCAGTACTGTTGAATAGTAGCGATGCCTCTCGAAGTCCTGCATTGATCAGACCTATCAGTGAATAAACATGTATACACTGTAGCCGTCCAACATACACTGCAGCCATCCAGTATACTGCTGTACAACATACGCCCATGCTGGATGACAAATCTTGACGATGAAGCATTCCGAGTGGCTCGCCACTGCTAAGTGGAGAATATAATGCTTATCAGTTCGGCTATATGAAAAAAGTTAATAAACATTGGAAGTTATTAGTTATTAGTTATGAGGAATAATGTATTAAGGGCACCTGCCCTAATTTGTTCTAACCCTTAGGCTGGATTTTAACAATGTACCGTTCGCTGTTTTAAAGAGCTGCTATACCCATTAAGAGGTACACAGCAGCTTCCTTGGCCTCAAACAAACTTACAATAGTATTAATACGAAAATTGCAGTTATTAGGAAGGTTGTGAGGTTTTATGAAGCATTAACTTCCAAAACCACAAAACGGAAACTTGGGACTTGTCACACTTTGCCTTCATTATATTTGACTAGGCCTTTAACCTTGTTCGTTGACATTTGTCAGTTTGACATCATCAAAGTAAACACTAGCTATGCACGATAACTGGACCGCATATATAACTTAGTCAAAAGTTGATCAATTTTCACAAAGTACACATTACATAAAAGCCAGAACGTCATAGAATTCCTTTCTTAACAAAAAGGGTGTCCACTCCCCCTTGACACTGCAAAATTAGCCATTTTATGTGGCCATTTACAAGGACATTGGCCTCACTATAGAGTCTAGATAGCATTGACAGCACTTTTTTTTTGTTTAAAATCCTCTCCTACTGACACCTTATGGATAAAACAAATGGGAAAACTCAAATTTATTGTTTAGTTTTCCTTCTTTTTAGGATTTTGTGACCTTTTTTCAGACAGGCTTTTAAGACTTAAAATGGACAATAAATGATCCAGTTCATTACTAATTATCTATGCAACCTATGACGGAAAATAAGGTAACAAACGATTGGATATTTTTTCAAAATAATATCTCTGCAGTTTATTCAGCATAGAATTCACCATAATTCAATATATAGCATGTTAAAGGCCAAAAAACGTGGCGAAAATGGACCACGCAGCCATCAGCATGCAATGCCTCCACGTGAATTTCACAAAATAAAAGTCAAAATACTTTTAATAATTTTGTCTAATTGGTAGGTTATGACCTAAATTTGTGGAACAAAAACTTAACACGCAATATTCGTCAAAAAAATGTAGCCGTTTCACCGACAACGTGTGCTATACCACTTCCCTATAATCTCATTCCTTAATTCTGTGTGTTTTCTCCATGATTCTTTGCATACACCCGTAAAGTAGGTCAACGTTGACCTAACAGGTGCTGTCATTGCTAATCAATAGATAAACGGAAAGCGCCGGAGACCACAACTTTGCTTAAAACAAGCTAAAGACGTGAAATTGGTCCTGAAATCTGTCAAAAATGATGAGGCATCTATGTATTAGGTTGTCAACCCTAAAGTCCTACAAACTACAGAAAACATAACTTTAATTATATGCCTGAAAACACCAATTTCCTGTTCTAGCACATGACCTACATAGCCATCGAGACGTGTCACTGCGCATGCGCCAATACTTTAAAATAAGGAAAGAGGCCCCGGTGGGTTTTTTAAGTTTGAATGACCAATCAAAGCTAAGACACTGCAAGAATTCCCCGCCTGGGGCCTAACGCCCGAACATGCCCGAAGCCATACAACGCACTTTGGTTATTTCCGTAAGAGTTCGCAATCTTGTTCATCGGAGAGGCACAGCGTGAATGACACTGTTTTTTACTGGCGATTTGCACCCACTTCCACTGGATGAAATGCTACCAAAAAGCTTTGAAGGAAGAGGTTGCGTGGCTGCTGACAAAACGGCAAGTGTGTACAGAGTCATTTCTCTGGCCTGAAACACGTCACGCATGCAGGGTGTTTTAATGCTCATTTAAATAACAAAAGTTTTCAAATTTGCCGCCGACCTAGTTGTAAAATGGTTACAACGTGACACCTACCATTTTTTCCGGTCACCGTTACAAACAAAGGTAGCATTCCATACCGCCTTTATGAAGGTGGAAAGTTCTTTTTGGGTACACGATGCAGAATCCTTTTTTGGCTTGGGGTATGAATGTATACAAATGATTAAAATGTCATGTAATCAAGACCTTGATGTTATGTTTGTGAAAGCTGAGCATGAATGCTCCCACCTTCATCTGCCAGAAGTGTTGAGATCATCCATAAGGATAAAGGGCGCACTTGCTGAACTGCAATACGATTTTCGAATAGCTTCCCAGAGTTCCTTTTACTTGCAATGAAATTTAAGAAGGGCCACTCCCTATACTTCACATTGTAAATACTGCGCCTCCTCAGCAGGCAGGGAATTCTTGGAATAGTAGGAGCAAAACAATACGACCCTAGTGGATAATAAAATTAATTTAGCAAAAATATTAGAATATATCTACACCATTTACAACGTCAACTAACACTAAAAGACCTGAATGCTACATGTCAATGACGTCATATAAATTGGCAATAAAAAATCTGCCTATTCCCCCCAACATACATAGCGTGTCTTAAAAGTGGATTTTCACTGCAGGTTCTCTGCATTTCCACCAGGTGGCTATGACAGAATACTGCAATTCTATCGGAGAAAAATGCTCCTGCCCTTGACTCTGATTGGCTGAAGCAAAGTGCATCATAGCAGCAGTATTTTAAGTGCATTTTAATATATATTTGACATCTTATCATTTAGTGGATTTCAGTTATTTCCCAGAGAAAATTATATTTATGGAATCAGTTAGTTATGACCTACTGTGTCTGGAAAGCAAAATGAGTAATAAGAGGAGAGGAAAGACTTATGTCCTGCTGAATTCAGGGCTGTTCAGAGAAAAGACTCTATTCAACCAAAAATAGATACTTGAGTCTTGAATCACCAAATGCATATGAAAAGGATCTTATCTAAATTAGTCTTCACATACAGGTAGATCATCTTTGAAAATGACCAAAAGCCTTCAGCAATGAAAATTCTTTGGCTAACATTGAGCCAATAATTCTGAATTGCAGTGACACTTCTGACTGGAACAGCCCAAAGCCACTTCTAATATTCAGTTTTTACCATTTGACAACTATCTAGACCTGCTGTTTTTTTTTAATTTTAACTTTCACACCACCCTTCCCCTTATGTGATCTATATGATTATGGTCAATTGAGAGCTTTATGAAAGGAGTAAAATATTAATTTTCTGAATGTTTAATGCTACATTCAATGATATATAATGAGAATTAAAGAAGACCTGATTTATTTTAATGATTAATTGCAGTTCCGAGTGATTCTTGCTTTCCGAAGAATATACTGTCACTCACGTTATATTACCAAAATATCATAATAACCAAATAATTTTTTTATTGAATAAAACCATTCTTCCCAAAGGCTTACTGACATGCCCCTTTAGGGAAGAAGACAGTTACAAATGTATTCAATGTAATGTGGAAGAGAATTTAATCAAAGGAAATGTGTGTAAAAAATGTGTGAGAAAATTTGATTTGTAGGGCTATTAAATTTGGATGAGTAACAATTTGGTATATAACCACATTCCTCAATATAAGCCTAAATTAAATACAATTTAAAACCATGGAAGCTATGTGTGCTTAAACTGTATGTCAAAATGAATGTGTTAGTTTATTTTTTGTCGAATGTTTTATGATTGGTGTATAAAGGATGGGATATGACAAGTAACTGTTTAAATTTTATAACGTTTTATTCACAACAACAGATTAAATAAGAACTTTATATACACAGGCATCACTGATTGTAATAAATATGTAATTATAAACATTCTTATGCAAATAGTAGGGAGAAAAGTACATTAGTATTATATTTACATCCATGGCTTTTATCAATAATATAAATAGGTGGAACGTGCCAGTCTAATGATAAATATGGATGTTAATGTAACAAACTTTTTTTTTTTCGAAAGTAAACTCAGTTAAATCAATATTAAATGGCATTCGTAACCTTCTGGCTTTTACCACTCTATATATTCACAAATAAACTTGAATTCACGATCACAATTCGCTTCATTCAATTGGCCAGACATTTGATAAAAGCAATCTTCGCTGTCCGTACTCCCAAAAAATCTCGGAGTCCAATTGACATAACCTAGGCTTAAGCTTGCACCATTATGTTCCCAAGTGATGTTGCCTTCATTGTCAATGTCATTTCCTCCAGTCCAAAGTAGGTTAAAGGAATCTTGAGGCAGCAACTGGTTAATTGCAAATAGTTCCTCTTGTTTATCATAAGCATAGAGGTGAGCACCAAGCATCTTACACATTGATCTTGCAGTTACCCAGGTGACTTTGATATTGATGACTGCCTATGTTCCATAAGGTGTAGCTATACCTCCTTCACCTGGTCCTAAAATTGAATAAATCAGAAATTGTATCATTATTGCTTAATGCTTTGATCTGTGATGTATCTTGTTATATATCTTACTTAGAGCAGGACAGGGGTGGGGGCCCTAGCTCAGGGGTAGCGCGCTGGGCTTCCAACCACTGGGTCCCGGGTTCAATTCCCCGGTTGAGCCTATTTTGGATGGCTGTTTCATCCTTTTTCTCATTGCCATGGTCTCTACCTGTCCTAATTAGCCCATCAGGTGCAGAAATACAGGACATAAAGCCCTAATCCACCCACCACCACTTAGAGCAGGACTCAGCTCAGAAAACATCTAATTACGGCAACTGGGACCTTGAACGTTTAGCTATATACTATTCGCATATTATGTAAAAAAAAAAGAGAGAACCTATATACTAAACTTCTGTAGGTGTAGCTTTAGACAGATTTAGTGAGTAGAACTATAGATATATATGACATATGTATCTTTTCTGATATGAACCAATGTCTATAAAAGCCATATATATGTTATCATGTGGGTGGGTAGATTAGGGTTTTATGTCCAGTATTAAGGCACCAGTTGGGCTAATTAGGACAGGCAGGTACCATGGCAATGAGATGTAGGATGAAACAGCCATCCAACTTAGGGTCAACCGGGAATCGAACCAAGGACCCAGTGGTTGGCAGCCCAGCATACTACCACTGAGCTAGGCCCCCAGCACCCCACCCTGTATTATTATCACTCTGTTCAAGTAATTAAACAATTACATACCTTTTCGACGATACAGTATTCCATTGAATTGTAGTATATCAACTACAGTGTAATTTTCTCTGAGGAAACATGATAACAAGTGTGACCTGTTGTATCCGATGAGGAATGCTGGTTTCTTGTATTTTTGCACGATGCATGAAATTCGTGTGTTATTTTCACCACACTGGGCTATCGCGCAGGAAAAATTACCAGGAGGTGTAACATCAGCTGTTCCAACTTGCTTGAAGGTCACATTTGTAACTTCAGGTATTTGTAGGGTATTAACAGCTGTTGTAAAAGCTAATATGCCCAGCAAAGATAGTAGCTGTTTCATTTTTCTTTTTTTTTTGTAGTCGGATTGGCTTTTTCTGATGACTTCACTATGCTGTCTCAGGACTGAACTAAACTAGCCGCTAGCACAAATTGAATTTTTACTTATGTTGTGCATTCTAGACTATTATTTCCTTTGAGTTTTGGTTCATATTGATCAAAAGCAATCAAGTATTCATCCCAGAAAATGGTCTTTGAATGACAATTTATTTGCATGTCTAAAAGCCTTAATTTATGCAAATAGAAACACATTGCATTTGGTACACAAGACAGTTATAGTTGATCGCTTGCAATAATTTTTTCATCTACAGAATCCATTTATAATATTGCTGTATTATTGCCTTGCTGTATTCTGCCCATACATATTTGCCAGAAAAGACTGGAAATCAATTAAAAGCCCCGCTGTCTGTCAACATCACTATTTTCTTAAACTTCATCAAATGGCTGAAAGTCACCATATTTGATCAAGGCATACTAAATATGTGTAAGTTAATGAATCTATCAGACATTAATTACAAAAAATAGATGATACATTGAAAGAAATCAAGACCAAAACATTGGGAACACAATGGAAATGGCAAGAATGTGCCATCATCACTTGGTTTGTTTACATATTGGATTTTTGATGGCATAAAAGATTTAATACTAGGCGAAGTTTTTTTTATTTTATGGAGAGACAGTGAACTCAGCAAGGCTCTGGATGGAAGTAAATAAGTATTTAGAAGACAATGAAGTGAATGCAATAGATTTTGGCCACTGTCATATTGAGTGACAATCCAGCTTTAAGTTGTTACCAATAAACAGAGCCCCAGATGAAACAAATGCAGTATTACCAGTAAATGTTCTCAGTTTTATGCCAACTTAAACTCTGGGGTTTAGTTCAGTATAGCGGACCCAAATAAATGCCCATATTTGGCATCTATGAAATATGAAAATAATCACTATTTATTACCAAATTTAGTTCTAGCAAACAATAAGAATATATTTGTCCAGTAGCGGGGGTTTGGTGGCGATAAAAAAAGCAAAAAACACTTTCTTGCCATGTCTCTTGCCCTGGCTCGTGCCTTGAAAATTATCCCACCGTCATTTCTTTATGACGTCATACATAGATTTCAAGCATTTTACGTCATAGGCCTGGCAATGAGGTTCGCTAAATATGGTCATAAATATGGGTCCGCTATACTGCACTTTTTCCCAACTTTGATCTATATTCAAACCATAATTGAAATAGGTCAGCATCAGTATCTCTTTTATCTTTTGACAAAATCATACCAGCAGGTATCTCAGGTTAGAAATTTACCAGTTCAATTGTTTATTGCCCTGAAGTGTTATAAACTTCTGCAGAACACAGAAAAATTCAATACGAAAGTTTGAATGATTACGTAACTGTATTGGCTGTTTAATTTATTTTATTTACAATAATGTCTATAGAAATATTGTCATTTTTTAATATACAATCCTATATCTTAATCTGGCTAGGTAGTTGTATCCATCTTCACCGTACTTAATTTATTATATATAGTCGCACAAGAAATTTAACCCCAAATGATAATGCTGTGCATACAACTTGTACAAGTCAGCCATATAATTTGTGAACTCTTGATTTGCCCAATTTGTTTAAAGTTTACCCAACCATCATGTACACTGTGTGTCATCACCTCACAGTCCAGCGACCTAATTATGTACATGTTTTGCTCGTTTACTTATTTAAAGTAAATTAATCAATTTCTCTTATATAGCATGCTTATAGTCTAAAGGCTGGCTTATGGTATTAAAGGTCTAACAATGAAATTACAGGATCATTAGATGTTCATGTGCTGAGTTTACGCAATTCTTGTTCTGAACAGTAGGCAATTCAGAAAAATTGCCCGAACTCAAAACTTATGAATCTATTTCTCTTGTATTTTTAAGAGAAGATTTTTTCAGTCTATACTCAGCCTATCGGCTACATAGTTTTACCAATAATTTTGTTTAACTTGGTAAACTAGCAAAGAATGTCCATAATGAGGTCGCTGAGCTGTGAGGTGACGACACACAGTGTATATATTAACCCTATTATGTTCCCAAATGATATAAAGTAATCTTCAGAAGCATTCTCAGGCAGACAGAGATCTATGTCATTATATTTCCTGATTTCATATACCTTTAATACTCTCAATATCATTAAAAAAAACGATAAAACAGACTGCAAAAGAGGCCTATTGTGAATTTCAAATGATGCAAAATAGGCCTATTGTGAATTTCAAATGATGCAAAATAGGCCTATTGTGAATTTCAAATGATGCAAAATAGGCCTATTGTGAATTTCAAATGATGCAAAATAGGCCTATTGTGAATTTCAAATGATGCAAAATAGGCCTATTGTGAATTTCAAATGATGCAAAATAGGCCTATTGTGAATTTCAAATGATGCAAAATAGGCCTATTGTGAATTTCAAATGATGCAAAATAGGCCTATTGTGAATTTCAAATGATGCAAAATAGGCCTATTGTGAATTTCAAATGATGCAAAATAGGCCTATTGTGAATTTCAAATGATGCAAAATAGGCCTATTGTGAATTTCAAATGATGCAAAATAGGACTTTGTCGATTTCATTAGCCCCAGTCCAAACGCGATTAGACAAATCTGTGGGCATGCATTAATATTAAAATCGAAATGTGCATTTGTCATCCGAAGTATTTAAAGGCTATTAGCAGCTGCTGGCTGTTTCAGATTTGGCATGCTTTTTCTGAAGATTCCAATCCATAAAGTGCACTGTCTCAAGAAAATTGGCTTAGCAAAACTGTCTGGTTGCACAAGTTGATTTATGTCAACATAGTGCATTCTGGAATCCCTGTCTTTTGAATTTATGTCCATATATGTTAATTACAATCAATTAATCTTCCCTGAAAATGGTCATTGTAATTTTTTGTGTAACTAATGGCAGTTTTTAGCACTTTTGTAAGTCCTAATTTGCAAGACATGTACATATGGTACTCAAGACAAGACAGTGAAAGTCTTTGCTTGTATATATTTGCTAGTAGAACTTAAAAAAAAGCCCTGAATTAAGCAGGACGTAAGTCTTTCCTTTCCTCTTATTACTCACTTTGCTTTTCAGACACAGTAGATAATAACTGATTCAATGAATATAACTTTCTCAGAAAAATAACAAAAATCAACTAAATGATAAAGTGTCAAATATACATTAAAATGCACTTAAAATATTGCTGCTAGGATGCACGTTGCTTCGTCCAATCACAGTCAAGGGCGGGAACTTTTTCAGCCCAGAGAATTGCAGCATTCTGTTTTAGCCACCTGGTGGAAGTACAGAGAACGTTCCGTGAAAATTCACTATGAGGCCTTCTTTGAATTAAAACACAAAACTTGGTAATGTCGATTCTTTATTTTTCATGGCAGTTTTCGATGAACTTACACAATCTTAGACAAATGCAATAATATTTATACAGGTATACAATATTTATACAAATATTCATTGGGAGTTGTTATCATAAATTCATATTTGCTAGGGCATACAGCCCAAATATCCACAGGTCAAATATAATTTTTATTGAAGCAGCTTCAAAATGTGAAATATATTTACCTACAGTGCTGGTAAAAGTTTCAATCTCACCCATGGTACAATAACTTAATACATTTATTACTAATAACACTGTATAACTTATTAAGGTTGTGCCACAATTCTGTACTATACAGTACCATTCGAAATGTGATGTCAGTGGTTGTCTGTATGGCTAAGAGTCCGCTACATTTATCACTCACTTTGCGAAATGTCATAAGTGTCCAAATACTTTCAGTATGCCAGTATATATTTTCACCATCATAGATTGCATCAATAGGAAATACTCCTGTCTTCCACATATTTTTTGTTGATATGCACTGACACCTGCTGTCCTCTGGTGGAAATTTTATACTATAGAGGGCAGCACAAGTTTCATTTGAAAATTTCATTCCAGAGGGTAATGTGCTGATGAAGAAGAAAGTAACACAGAGTATTGATAGGCAAATATTTGCTTTTGAATATTCATATTCTGTAGTTTGTGTAAAATATTTGGCCAGTTAATCTCATTTCGATTTTTGTGTAACATATCTTTCGTTGAAAACTGCATTGCGGAGTATTTCTGAAATGCTTAAAGAATCTCAGAGTAGAAACCCATTGTCTAACATTAACGGAACAATCCAACAATGAACAATAACCTGCAAGAAAACACTTCAATAGCATGCAAATGCAGTCCAACCAAAATTTTGGAGCATTATACAAATTGTACAACGGTTGAAACAAACCAGTGGGGTGCGAAAATACCGATTCACACGTTATATTATTTATAGGATGTCAAAACAGTGCATAATTCAAGATAATCATATCAGCACAGGACATCAGTAGTTTCTGCAACTGAAGTGGTGGTGGTGGATTAGGGTTTAACGTCCTGTATTTCTGCACCTGATGGGTTAATTAGGACAGGTAGGGACCATGGCAATGAGACGAAGGATGAAACTGCCATCGAACATAGGCTCAACTGGGAATTGAACCCGGGACCCAGGGTTCGGAAGCCCAGCGCGCTACCACTGAGCTAGGCCCCCACCCTGCAAATGAAGTAATAGGGTATTTTTGTACCCCACTGAATGTGACTTAACATGGGAAAGCTTGGGGCTGACCCCAGGCTATTGGCGTATAAAATACTTTTTACATCTGCGAACGTCATAAAAAGATGAAAAAGAAGAAAACAAATGCACAAAATTGACAATAAAAACAGTTGAGACCTGGGAAATAAACACCCAAGATATAATTTATCATAAACTATCACAACATAAACCCTTTCATTGTCTTATCTGCAATAACAAATTCTGTATCAGAATCCCAATCTTTAAGGTATCCTATAGAACACTTACTAAGTTTCAGCTCAGTTTTGTGAATACATGTATTAAGTGTGACATCACTGGTTCTTGTGCACTTTCCCATTCAGATCTGTACGTACTGCCACCTGTCGTTTCTGAACACCACTCCCTCTCAAAGCTAGTTGCATGTTTACAAGTTGGATCAGAATGGCCACAATCTAAACTATTACCTTTATGGTACAAAATACATAATAATTCAATTATTTCCATAACACACAATCACAGCAGCCCATCACTCATATTACTAACCGCAACTAGCCCTTGATTTCAAAATGTGTCATGCAGCGGAGGAAAAGCAGAGATGCCAAGTCCTTGAGTGGTGAACACACGAGTTTGGCTCTTTCCAACCAGTTTACATTAAAATGTTAAAGATGTATTCTGGTCCTCATTGCGTGAGTTAAATTAAAATATGAAGAAAATACTGAAGTCCAGAGGAGTGAGACAGCAACCAAATGCGTGAGACTCACGCCGAATGCGTGAGACTTGGCATGTCTGGGAAAATTTTCCACAAACCCAAACATATAAGCAGGATTTACGACGTAAAAAAAATTGTGAATTGAATGTCTTATATCATATATATCATATACTTATATCATAATTCTAGCATTTTTTGTCATGAAAAGCCGATTTAACGCATTCGGTAAAACGTATGAGGTGTGCAAAAACTTATTTCAACACATTCAGCCTCATGAGACAGCGAATTATCAATTTAGTATGACTGGCGATTAGGGTATGTATTCATGAATTATTACACTTAGCCGCTATATAATGGGTGATTGTCCGAATGACATCTTACATTAAATTCATTCAACACACTCTCAAATTCAGCATTGCAAGAATTAACATGGTAACCAAGTTTTCCTCATATGCACCGTGTTCGCAGAATGAGGGCCATTTAGCAGCAGTCTTCGTATTTTTTCGTGGGATTATATGTGCACACAGTTTAACGGCCTTCATACTTGTCTGAAGATATTCCATGACAACTAATGTGTGCAAACACTAAGAATCGGCAATTTCAACTTCTGCTTCATAAAAATTGTTAATGTTACCACTGAATGACTTATTCATCTCGGATAAAAACCTAATAACTCATTTTCAATGTTATGAACTGATGATAGTTGGCACTGATCGGTGCATACTGTCCAGACAATTTTTATTCAACCCGTTGCAAAGTACCACGAAAAATGACAGGACTGCTGCCAGGCTAGGTTCAATGGACTACTCAGGGTGACCGGGTGTCGCCCAGTCGCTATATGAAAAAATGTTCCACTTTTGCTCTACAATCAACTTTTTCACCAAGATACATACACCATGTACAAACAGTCACTATATGTCGACAATCCTATGGCAGATAAGGAAAATTTGAATAACATTTTATCACACGAAGCTGACAATCTGGCAAAAAGTATTCCTCAAAAAAAGAAGAAAAAACGATAACCGAAACATGTCAACACAATAAAGTAAAATCAACTACTGTACACATTTGAACCAAAGCTTGCGATAAAAATATTGATAAAGCCACAAAAAATATGAAAATAGTAAAATGATGTAAATGAAAACACTATAAAACAATTAAATATTCCAAACAACCCAACAAGCCAACAACAATATAATTACATACGTCAAAGATATTGATCTTAAAAATTAATATTACATAATACAAATGTATATATTGTCAGTTGTAGAGTAAGCAGAGCTCATTGGTGGAATATACCATAGAATAAATTACGTTCGCGCCAAAAAAATTTCACACGCTTCTCAATATTATAAATTCATGTTATAATTGCAACGGTTGAATCAAAGATGGCATCAGATTCTCAAGCTTAATTCAAATGTCAGTGGATGTCTGTGGCTGTAGGTTTATACTGCATTTATCGTTGTCGCATTTAAGATATGGAAGTTTGTAACATTGTCATCAAAGCGTCTGAATAATTTTGGCACGACTATACATACTATATGAATGGCCAGTATTTTGATGCAAGATGCAAACGTTCAATCCATAAATTTTCATTGAACAATCAACATGGATTGATTACAATTTTTACACAGTAAAAATACCATAGCTGTATATATTTGTCAGTTTGTCCATCAGGTATCGAAAACCAAATTAGACAACATCACGTACTGGTTTTAATCTATTAATAAGCATATTATATGTGGGGAAAACTACATTCATGTGCTTACGATAATCTCTTTCAATATTATATACTATGTTGAAGATTCACAACATTGAAATATAAATTTACACGATGTCAAATTTACGATTTACAATATAAATTGCAGCATATTTTACAGAATGATGATAAAGGCGTGACGTCATGATAACAGATGATGCTATTTTTAGAACATAGCAATATAGATAAGATGAAAATAATGACGTGTAACTTATTAGGATGATCTACGTCTAGAACTTAACGCTATGACTTCAAGTAGAGGTTAGAAAATAGCAGCAAAACTGCAGTCGCGGTTAAAATTGATAATTGGCTAGAAAAGTAAACTGATGATGTAGCGGACGAGTAATAAAAGCTCTTCACCGCTCGGAATACGTATGGTGAAGTGTCATCTATTATGTGGTTGCGCCCGTAAAAAGTCAATAGATGATTAAGGACACCGGTTTCGCTAAACTCCACCTTACTGTCTCTACCACCAGGCCGAGCCTTGTAACAGGCAGCACACGCGGCGTACGCTGGAAACATCATTTTTGGATGTCGAGGGTCATCTGTTGGATCATCCTGGAGACGTCGATTGACTTTATTGTGAACGCGCCACAACCATAAAATGGCGTCTTCTGGAGTTTTGACCTCTTCTTCTAAGTTTTTAGCTTCTTTGTCCACGAAATTGTCACGGCATTCCCGACAGCTGAAGAAATGCTTGATGAATCCTTTTACGCTGAGTAATACATCTTTCGGTCCAAGTTTAGATCCTGAAACGATGAACAATATAGTTAAGAATGAATACTTTTCTACCAAAATAATGTTGTTGATCACTTTGCAATATATATTTACACTTAAATTTAACTGTTTTGCTACTGATAGTTACAATAACCATAATAATAATTCTGTACAGAAGTTTCACTGAGATGTTACCATTCATACTGTATTGAAACCTAGTTAGATCGGGAGTGTTAAGAGATACAGTTCTATGCGGAATGATTGCCAATAATTTCTGATGTGGAATGTTCATATATTCTGTTAGAATTGGAATAACTATCAAATTCTAGTTTAATATTCTTAACAAATATTGCAGAAATGCAAATGCAAAAAATGAAGAATGTGTTTTCGGAATCATTATCAATTGCTGTCCAGGTAAGATTTGTTACATCAAAATGTTTGTGCAATATGCTATGTTATTCGCCAAATGAAATTACGTAGAAGAAGTTTGATACAAACCATGGGTGCTGGCATTTTGTTTATAAGCACTGACAGTCAAGGTGTGGAATGTTGTCCACAAACTGCATGGATATCCCCTGAAATGGGGCTTACTTCCCAAACAGCCTGTCCAGATGACTCTCTCGGGTAAAAAGGCATCTTTTGTCTGAAAAATAAAAAGACTGCATTATCATTTCAAATTGAGTAGTGTTACCATACCTTCAAAGTAACTCCAAATGTTGTATGTGAAGTGAATTCTCCAAAACTCATAAATTTGCATTTCAAAATCCACCATCATGTATATATAGGGGTGGTCCCAACATAAATTTGTATTTCAAAATCAACCATCATAATTATATATTCAGGGTGGTACCAACATAAATTTGTATTTCAAAATCCACCATCATAATTATATATTCAGGGTGGTCCCAACATAAATTTGTATTTCAAAATCCACCATCATAATTATATATTCAGGGTGGTCCCAACATAAATTTGTATTTCAAAATCCACCATCATAATTATATATTCAGGGTGGTCCCAACATAAATTTGTATTTCAAAAATCCACCATCATAATTTTATATTCAGGGTGGTCCCAACATAAATTTGTATTTCAAAAATCCACCATCATAATTATATATTCAGGGTGGTCCCAACATAAATTTGTATTTCAAAATCCACCATCATAATTATATATTCAGGGTGGTCCCCACATAAATTTGTATTTCAAAAATCCACCATCATAATTATATATTCAGGGTGGTCCCAACATAAATTTGTATTTCAAAATCCACCATCATAATTATATATTCAGGGTGGTCCCAACATAAATTTGTATTTCAAAATCCACCATCATAATTATATATTCAGGGTGGTCCTCACATAAATTTGTATTTCAAAATCCACCATCATAATTATATATTCAGGGATGGTCCCCACATAATTTACATTTACAAATCCACCATCATACATTGCCACATCATTACTATAGTTCTAAAATGATAAGATTTATAATCCATTAATATGACCCCCATTTGTATGTTTCATTTTGTAATGTCAATGTACAAAATTTGCCGTGGTGGAAAATAAAGTTCAGCTTAGTTCATGTCCATATTTTAATGATTGTTATAAACAGATGCAAATGTAAACATAGCACAATAAATTGATATTGATTTACAATGCCCAATACAAAGTATTGTAAGTTCAGTTTTGTGAGTTTTTAAATTACCTGTAGAGCGCTGATGGTGTCAGACCACACCTTGCCTCGGACTTTGGTTTGGTCGTTCAGCCAGTTCTTTACTCTTTGCAACCAATTTGTAACGTGTGGAGTCACTGGCAAAAACTGAAATCAGAACGAGTGACGAATATTCATCAGATACACAATACATTTTCCACATTAGAAAAACATAACTCATTTTACATACAGTGGTGAAAAAAAGTTTTGGTACACCAGGTACATAAGGGAGGAAAATGTTAGGCAAACATTTTCCAATTTCCCTGATATGATTTATTAATCCAAATTGTCTTCATAGGCAGCCACACTTGCAAATAAGCAATACATCTTAAAACTTTGCTTTACAGAAATTCAAGTGAAAAATGAATGTAAATTTAGAGAAGTGTCCTCACTTGTGTTAGGGTGCTAATGTGAGTCTTCAGCGCTTGAAGTGCCTCGCCTTCTATCTCATCTCGCATGGCCACTTCCTGGTAGAGGGAGTAGTAGAGCGCTGATTCTAAATCCTGCATGTGAACGCCATCTGGCAGACTGCAACGAAAACAACACAATGACAGTAACACTCACAAACTCAAGAAACATTCGTAATTGTGCTGTCACTGGAATCTGATAATGGTGTCAAATGCCTTTGAAACTGCACATAAAAATGGTAGCACAATAAAATATACTCTCAGATTTAATGCAAATTCAAACTTAAATTGAAGTAATTTTGTGAACGACGGCAACAGATTCTCTCGATGCCGTCAAAAGTTCATGTCAGTGGCCATCCATTGCTATGAGGTCACTGCATTTATCATTGTAGTTTACAATTTAAATTGGAAATAATAATGTCACAAATTGATTTAAGTTACTATTAAAGATGGTAGATTCTCTAGTATCATTCAAAAGTTAACATCAGTGGCTGTCTATGGCTATGGGTTCACCGCATTTATCATTGCAGTTTACAAGTTTATATGACTGAATTTACTATTAAAGATGGCATGAGATTCTCTAGTACCATTGACAAGTTAATGTCAGTGGCTGTCTATGGCTATGGGTTCACTGCATTTATTATTGTAGTTTACAAGTTTATATATGACTGAGATTACTATTAAAGATGGCGTCAGATTCTCTAGTATCACTCAAAAGTTAATTATAGTGGCTGTCTATGGCTATAGGTTCACTTCATATATTATTGTAGTTTACAAGTTTATACAACTGAATTTACTATTAAAGATGGCATCAGATTCTCTAGTATCATTCAAAAGGTAATGTCAGTGGCTGTCTATGGCTAAGGGTTCACTGCATTTATCATTGCAGTTTACAAGTTTATATGACTGAATTTACTATTAAAGATGGCATCAGATTCTCTAGTATCATTCAAAAGGTAATGTCAGTGGCTGTCTATGGCTAAGGGTTCACTGCCTTTATCATTGCAGTTTACAAGTTTATATGACTGAATTTACTATTAAAGATGGCATCAGATTCTCTAGTATCATTCAAAAGTTAATTATAGTGGCTGTCTATGGCTATGGGTTCACTGCATTTATCATTGCAGTTTACAAGTTTATATGACTGAATTTACTATTAAAGATGGCATGAGATTCTCTAGTATCATTCAAAAGTTAATTATAGTGGCTGTCTATGGCTATAGGTTCACTTCATATATATTTGTAGTTTACAAGTTTATACAACTGAATTTACTATTAAAGATGGCATCAGATTCTCTAGTATCATTCAAAAGGTAATGTCAGTGGCTGTCTATGGCTAAGGGTTCACTGCATTTATCATTGCAGTTTACAAGTTTATATGACTGAATTTACTATTAAAGATGGCATCAGATTCTCTAGTATCATTCAAAAGGTAATGTCAGTGGCTGTCTATGGCTAAGGGTTCACTGCATTTATCATTGCAGTTTACAAGTTTATATGACTGAATTTACTATTAAAGATGGCATCAGATTCTCTAGTATCATTCAAAAGGTAATTTCAGTGGCTGTCTATGGCTAAGGGTTCACTGCATTTATCATTGCAGTTTACAAGTTTATATGACTGAATTTACTATTAAAGATGGCATCAGATTCTCTAGTATCATTCAAAAGGTAATGTCAGTGGCTGTCTATGGCTAAGGGTTCACTGCATTTATCATTGCAGCTACAAGTTATGGGAAGGCAAGTGTTAGTAACAGGTTAAAAGTACCATGTAAATCCTGCTAAAAGAATCTTATCTACAACTTTTATCTTATAATTGAGTAGGTATGCATGATATCGCTCAATTCCTTTCTTCCAAGTTACATACTCTGTGTGGAAGTAGCCCTTCTGCATCTGTACTGTAACATCTTTACTGGACCAATATGCCACCTGGTGGAAAACAACCAGTACCACTGCAACGCTGCCATCTGGTTAAACTGTGAGACACTAACTCAATATTGCTTATCACTATAATGTTTCATTTTTCCCTGAGATATTAATTTAACTGATATTTTGCCTATGATCTTCATTGGAATTAGACCATTATAGAATATAATTTTTAATAGGTTTTAAAAGAGTAAAATTGGGGAGAATCAGAATGAGAAAGTACTTCATTATAAGTGTCAACATAACAAAGACTGCATACTATGGATCATGGGTTAGATAATTTTAACACCTCATCATTACATTTGCCTCTAGTAGCCATATTGCGGGATATCCTAGCAAATCAGAGACATACTTGATCCACAAAACTGATGATATATCAGTAAGTTATTTTAAAACAGTAAAAAATTTAGTTAGAGGAGGCATAACCATAATCTTGCAATTAAAAAAGATAATTGCAAAAATTGAAATTATTGAGGAATGAAACTTCACTTAGCAACCAAGTTTAACATTCTGAACATTCTTCAAGCAGAGTAAATATCTGATTCTTTTTTAAACTAACAGAACCGTCTCAGCGGTGTCAAGAAATTTCAAGATGGTCTCACGAATCAATACTTTTGTTGGAGTTAATCTTCTGAAGTCATTCAGTTGTGAAATGGAATATGGAAAAGTCTACTCAGTGATATTACAGCAAAATTGACCTCTCCTGACCCAAGAAACTCAATTCGGTCATTCTGTCTGAGTGAATGAACTCATATAGACAGTATATTTGGTTTTGCAGTGGAATTTGGCGTCTCTCACTGTACGTCTCTCACTGTACGTCAATGTCTCAATGCTACTGGATCTGAAGTTTAGTCAGCTTATATGACCAGATGCCATACGTAGATGTAATGATAAGATGATAAGGCTGCTTGGAGTCAACCTATTCTACGTTTACCCTATTGGTGGGGTCTTTTTCTTTCTCCAGCATAAACGGTTTAGTAAGCACAGAGCTATTGGTTAGGAGTTTACAGAGGACTAGCTGTCAGAGGCAGACGTAATGATGAGATGATGTGCTTGGGATGCTGTTTATATACTTCCAGCAAAGTATGGTATTGGTTCATTTGGTTTATGGCTATCGGTCTGAAGCCTAGATACATTCGTACGTAGGTCAGATGGCTTTATATATGACTAGCTGACACAGGCAGATGTAATGATGAGGTCTTATATTTGTCTCAGCATAGACACCAAGTACAAGGCACCATTTAACATCTCATATAATTTTATATCCAGTTTTAGGACTATTAGCTCATATAGAGTACCCAGGCTACATGGTCAAATGTGCCACATGCGTTTTCCATGAGAAGGATAAACGCATTGAAAACGCATGGTTATTGCCTAATTATAATGAGGTGAAAACCATACGTTTATCCAAACGCCTGGAAAACGCACTTGGCACATTTGGTTATGTAGTATTCGAAACCATGACCTTCAGAGAAGCTGGCTAATGCCTTAACTGTAATAATACCACAGAGATAGCTACAGAAAAACGTCAACAGAAGAATATATAATACCTAATTGGTGTCTTAATAGTAAAGCTCTATTGTAATATAATTCAAAATTCACATTATGACAAATTCCATTTCTGCTTTGCTGGTCAAAACAAGCATCTAATTTTCCAATTTTCCATTTCGTTTCGATTCAAATCTCTTCCAACTACATTTATAAGCTATTATCTACCATAATTTCAATAGTTTTGTCTATGAAAATCAAGGCTAGATTTCTATATTTTGGCAAATTCAGCTTTTTAGCTGTGATTGAAATTGTCAAAAGCCTTTCTTTCTGAATGATTAATTACAGATAACTGCATGCTTGTCATGTCTGATTCAAGTTTGACAAACAGGGAGGTAGTTTTAGTTTCAAGCTCATGACAAATAAATCTGAATATTTGGCCATTTACTTATCTATTCATGGGTAAATATGTCTATATGTGAAGACATATGGATGTTAGAATTGAAATCTTATAAATTTGTTTATTGATTCGAAAGATTCTTCTCAAATTATATCACAATGATACATAAACGTTTTCTCTTTATTACTAAACTACTTAATGGTTAATACTAATGAATAGTAGTAATGAATTCAGCTTTTCAAGTGCCTGCAGTCCCAGGTTGAATTCCTGGTCACACATCAATGAGATAAAAATATGTAACATGGTGTGGACTCAGAGACTTGTGATCATTATATACGCTTTCCAGTGGTCATATGAGCTTCCAGTGGTCATATGACCTTCTAGTGGTGATATGACCTTCCAGTGGTGATATGACCTTCCAGTGGTTATATGACCTTCTAGTTGTCATATGACCTTCCAGTGGTCATACGACCTTCAAGTGGTTATATGACCTTCCAGTAGTCATATGACCTTCCAGTGGTGATATGACCTTCCAGTGGTTATATGAGCTTCCAGTGGCCATATGACCTTCCAGTGGTTATATGACCTTCCAGTGGCCATATGACCTTCCAGTGGTCATACGACCTTCCAGTGGTCATACGCCCTTCCAGTGGCCATATGACCTTCCAGTGGTCATAAGACCTTCCAGTGGCCATATTTTATTACCTTCCATTGGCCATATGACCTTCCAGTGGTCATACAACCTTCCAGTGGTCATACGCCCTTCCAGTGGCCATATGACCTTCCAGTGGCCATATGATCTTCCAGTGGTTATATGACCTTCCAGTGGCCATATGACCTTCCAGTGGTCATACGACCTTCCAGTGGTCATACGACCTTCCAGTGGTCATACGCCCTTCCAGTGGCCATATGACCTTCCAGTGGTCATATGAGCTGGCAAAGCTTCAAACCGGTAGAATTGATATATTGAGACAAATATATTTGGTACTTACACTGGTTTCACTGTAGTTACTAGTTGTCCGTATATTCCTTTATCCTTCTCAGCCGGGTTGATCACTCCCAAAATATCTCGTTCGATTAAGTAGCCAAATGTTTCTCTGTTCAACCCCCTGTAATTAAAACAGTATGTGTGTTAAAATTAAACAAAATGGAAGTTGATATTGCTTAATATAATCAGATGATTGCCTTATTTAATTTTTGATGCATTATGACTACAAGCAGCTATGGTCAGCTATACACTGACATCATTGACTTTTTTATAATTAAAATTTTCGGATAACTCAAAAACTGCAATGAAAAATGTAGTGAATCCATAGCCATAGACAGCCACTGACATTAACTTTTGAATGATACTAGAGAATCTGACACCATCTTTAATAGTAAATTCATTCATATATAAACTTGTAAACTGCAATGATAAATGCAGTGAACCCATAGCCATAGACAGCCACTGACATTAACTTTTGAATGAGAATCTGACGCCATCTTTAATAGTTACTTCAAATTACATCTTTAATAGCTACTTCAAATTACAGTTTGAATTTGCAACAAAACGTCAAAACATGAAGTCATCTGAATGGTTTATCATAGCTGTATTAGCATTAAAAAAAATAGAAATGAATTGTTAGATTCATTCCTGTAAAATAGATAAGTCTTATACGCACTGTGCTATAAAAGTGATGGAGCCATCCTCGTTGAGTCTATACAGAGACGGATACGCTGTCACGCCGTAGTTGACGCCATATGATCTAAGCATGCGCGCCATGAAGAGTCGTTTATTGTGGATAGACATATCTAACATCAGCTGAAAATGCAACATTTAATATGAATTGAGAATTGGATTAATTTGCAGATTAGACAATTTAAATATTATACAATGGTGGAACAAATCATTTACACACTTGATACATAAAACAAATTGCATCAAATTGCTCATACGACACTGACCATAAACTGTGCATAGGTACTGGCCAAATGTGCCACGTGCGTTTTCCATGCAAAGGATAAATGCATGGAAACTTCATGTTTTTGGCCTAATTATAATGAGGCGAAAACCATGCGTTTATCCAAACGCATGGAAAATGCATGTAGCACACTGTCAGTTGACCATGTAAACAAGAATTGAAACCAAAAATCTTGCTCATTTACTGTGAGTGCAGATATGTTCTTGATTTAAAGGTAAATTACAATGGTTTTAAGTCAAACACCCAACTTTCTAACTAATAAGAACATCTCTAAGTATTGATTGATTTAATATTGTGCAATTATTTGCTTGTTCGGTAATTTTGTCAACATTGTGGCCATTTGACATGGTCACAGAAAAACAGCAGATATGAAAAAAAAAAGCAAAAACATTAATTATTAAGTATTGCAGTTTGAGCATCTCGCAATTATTAATCATATATTCAGACAAATTTACCTCTCTTCCTAGATAATTTTCTTCCGTAGGCACTTCTAACCTGCTGTCTGGGGGTTCTTCGAATAAAATCATAATGATCAAATCCTCGTAGTCCATGCGTTTACTGTGGTCTTGGATTTCTCTAATATTACTGCAAGCAGAATTATGGAAAATTGAACACTTATCAAAACTAATCAAATACATTGTCACAGCGGAATGAGTGTGACTTGTGTTAACCATCTTGATGCCTTTTTTATACTTTTGAAAAAGCGTGACTGTCAAACCGCTTTTGTACCACCAAAAAGGCTATCCAAATAAAAAAAAAATGCTTCTAAAGGATGAATTCAAGAACCCACATTGTCTAGATTGTACTAAATAAAAATAAAATTAAAAAAAAGAGGAATTTACATCATCCACTTTGTGGACATTTTAGCTAATTATGCATCGGATGTATTTGAGAGCATAGCAGATTCACCATTTTAAAGTCATTTTATAAAAATTTGAGGTAAGAATTGTTTAAATCCATGTCATAACCGAAATACAAACACATTTTTGTATATGCTTCACCTTGAATTTTAAAAATGAGACGAATATTGGAGGAGATGTGCAATAAAATGCATTGTGAATAATGACGCTCATGACGTCTGTCGGTACCTCGTTTTCATCATTCTTTGGCAATATATGTTTCCACACATTGATGACATAGTACACAATCACATGCCATCCAAGGCGATTTCATGATCACTACAGTATCGTTACATAGGAACATTTTTTACTGAATAATTATATTATAAATTGTGATTAACGTTACGAGTTAACTTACGTGAATGCCTGCAGAGGGGGCCACCACAGCGGCTTGACGATGACGCCCTCTAGGAAATCAACCAAGCACATGCGCATGCCTGCCACAGTTTCTGGACAGATGTATGACGTCAGACCCCGGAAGTCATGCGCACTATTTGGCGGGTAGTACTGTAATAAAACAAACAATTAAAAAATGTCAAATTTAGTAGAAACAAACAATCATGACCGCCCTAACTTATATAGTGTCGAGGTGGACTTAATAGTTTTGTGGTCGTAAGCCGGCTTTCCATTTTACAGTGTAACCTAGGAATTAAGACCTTAGGAAGGGTGGGGCCTTGCTCAGTGGAAACATGTTGGGCTTCCAACCACTGGGTCCCGGTTTCAACTTCCTACTTTGGATGGCTGTTTTATCCTTCATCTCATTGCCATGGTCCTAATTAGCCCATCAGGTGCAGAAATACAGGACGTAAAGCCCTAAGCCACCCAAAAATAAATTAATGTACTTTCAATATAAACGTATTCAATATTTTCTCGATAACAGAGAGTACTTTTAAATTAAATAATTACAATTATTTTCCTCTTTTTAATGATATAGTTCTTACAGTGGCAGAAAAAGTTTCTTCACAGATATATCCTCAAAATTAAATTCACTTATATATGACAAAAATTATAACGACAATGCAGAGAAGTCCAATTGGCAAAGTTTCCATTGACCTTATCAAGCACACTGGCAAATACTCCATACTTAGGTAGACATGAACTTCAATTAGAAGAATATTTGTACACCAAAATTTTGCTCATTTAATAGGTGTGCAGAAATATTTGCATCAATTTGGGTCATTGAGCTTATCTATAAATAAGAATTGATTGATTGATTGATTGATATTTTGATTGATTGATTTAATGATTAATTGATTGATATTTTGATAGTTTGATTGATTGATTGATCGAGGCAACAATACTTAGCTGGCCATCCAAGTGTGCTATAGGAATGAAAATGCTAGTAGAAAACACAAGTTATCACAGGACACATTTGTCAGACAATATCAGTGTCTGAATTATTGAGAGGGTGCATGCTGCAGGGCTTGTTCTGAGTGACACACATCACAGAAGTCAAATTTCTGTCTGCTTGCATGGTGTCTCTAGTTGCGGAAAAGTTTAAAATTAGAGATTTCCTAGTTACCACACCTCTGAGGCCACACAAAATATAATATTTGCACAGAATCCTCCTTCAATGTTTTTTAATATGTGCATATATATATATTATGGTATTAGATGACAAGAAGGTTGGTTCAACTTTTGATCCAACAGGGGTCATAAAATTAAAACAGAGAAATATAATTGCATTCCAGAGGGACTATTTGAATCTTCAATTAATCTGGAAATAATAAGAAGATTTTCAGGAGGATGGGCCAGTTAATTAGACAGAATAAACAGAAAATGGACCTGAACCCAAAATGGCACTTTCCGCCTCAAAGGTGTCAATGCTCTACCTTATTATCAAAAATGTATCTATTTGCCCTATTTTTGGTGGCAAAGGTCAAGAAAGGTGTCTGTAACACATCTGTATGATCAGTGACATAATCTAATGCTTATATTGCAAAAGCCAAGGTGAAAATGACCCAAAGGTGTGATAAGTGTGCATGTGCTTTATTTAGATCCATATTATCTATAATAATTGAGGAAACAAGAAAATATATTCATACAGATAATTTAGGACTATTATTACTTTATGTGTGCGATTGCAGCTGCATACGATCTCTGTCAATTGAGGTAATAACAAAAGAGGTAGCAGTAGCTGCTGGTGAAAGTTTTTATGCCGCACCCTGTACAGCCAACGTTTCCCTTAATATCAGTATACTCCCTTAGACAGCTAACTTTCCCTTTGTATATTCTCAGGAAAAGTCTTGTATAGGGGAGAAAATGCACCTAGGCATGGGATAAGACCCCATGTAGACTCTTTTTCCAGTTTAGAATATTTGCTATATGGGTTAATCGTGTAATACTATGTGTGTCACTGCCCCACATTCTGCCAAAGTGGATCAGGGAGGTATTTTATAACAAAGACAGGTCCTATTTCAGTCACTTATGCATGACACCTTAATCATCAATAAGCTTGACTCCCTGTATTCATTCAGTTATCATTAATGATGCTTTTCATATGTTTAATTCTAATGGTATATCATAACTTATGAAGCATATCCATCATTATGAATGATTATTAAGTAATAATTCTGCCTGTTATTCTGAAACAGCCTGTCTATAAATTATGAAAACATTTAGCATGCTATGAATGATTAATGGGGAAGTTGAGAAGTTTCAAAATATCATGCTAGTTTAGCTATCTAGTTACTTGTCAATATTATAGCAATGTAACTTACCATGACTGTAGGGTAGTAATTAATATGGTGCGTTCTACACACGTCAATATTCTCTGGGTGAGAGCATGCCACTGATCCTAGTTTGATCATGTTGTTCCAAGCTGAAATAAATAAACAAATTATCATTAGACAGTGAAATATTCTCTCTATGTTTTATATATACCACAAGTGTTTGCTATTAAATATGTATATATTATGATTTTATATATATTTTCTTATTTTAGTTAATTTATCTACTTATACTTAATACTTCATCTGTATATATACATTTTTCTTTTATTGTATTAATGGGCCACATGAAAAACAGTTTTTACTGATGGTGCTACCCATTTTAAATATATTTTAATAAATAAATAAATATATATATATCACAATTCCACATATCTGAAATATTCACAGGAATAGAACACACAATCCTATTCTATCCTATCGCATGTACAAACTTTGAGTATGTGAAGCATGTCACTACACCTATAACATATAACCATCAGCATACTTGATAATTACATATTTTCGATGCCGCAACCACAAAAGATTTACTTCATGCACACATTCCTGAAGTTTTGAGTTTTGTAATTTCCTCTTCTGAAATCGATCTGCCTATCCGTCTATCTATCTATGTATCTATGTATCTATCTATGTATCTATCTATCTGTCTATCTAGTTTGTCAATATAGTCTGTCTATCTAGTCTGTGTGTCTGTCTGTCTATCTGTCTATCTATCTATATTGGCCTACCTACCAACCTATATACCAATATATTAATCTATCTGTCTATAACCAGCCTTTAAGGCACCATTATATATTTATGTTTTATCATTTTAAGGCACTTTTTTTGTCATCTACGTTTCCGGCACTTTCCATTTTTATTTGAAAATGCGAAAGAAAAAAAAACCGGGCTGTCTAGACAGTGACAGGGTACCAGACTAAGAAGTGTACCAACGACCTCACCCGTTGCAACACCAAGGTAAATATTTGACTGGCAACATGACACACTGTCAACAATACAGCTCAATTGTTCTGCCTTTTGACTGGTGACACAATATTGAGACTGTCTGTATACAAGCCTTTGTTTTTGTATGTTAGTTGTATAATTTTGACATAATATTGAGATTATTTATTTTTATTGATCAAATATTTTTTTAAAAAGGGTTAAAGATGGTCTCCATTAAAGCCTTTAATTGTTTTCAGGGCTAGATTAACCATTAGGCTGACTAGGTTGAACCCTAGGGCCCCACACATCATAGGGCCCAAGGGGTGGGGGCCTAGCTTAATGGTAGAGCACTGGGCTTCCAACCACTGGGTCCGGGTTCAATTCCCAGTCGAGCCTAAGTTGGATGGCTGTTTCATCCTTCATCTCATTGCCATGGTTCCTGCCTGTCCTAATTAGCCCATTAGATGCAGAAATACAGGATGTTAAGCCCTAATCCACCCCCACCATCAGAGGGCCCCCATCTTGCAAAAAAAATTTAAACACTGATATCAATGAAATAACTGAAATAAAAAAGAGAATAGTGACAAGAAGCAATCTGGGGCCACCTGATAGGTTATAATGATAATCATTGCATTATTGATTTAAGTGCATATTGATACCCTGTCATTAAATTATCCTCCATGATTCCCAGATAGCATTCCAAATCGGGCAAGCATTGCCACCGTCTGTATCAACACCACTGATGTTATCCAGATTTTGAATGCTAAATTGGTTCTCGCTTCCAAATGATAAACTAAATCAAAATGTTGTACAATGCCCATCCAGGTGATATAGCTATAGTGCATACATGTTGAGCAAATGATCAGATTTTTTTTTTTAACTATTGTACTAGATGATATGGTCAATACATATAATAACAGTAATATATTCTGAGATTTTCAAAAATTTGATGAAATTCCAAATTAAAGATCTAGTGTTACATGATACAGCAAAATTTGATATAATTTTATTTTGCTATAGACACTATAGTTTCATACTGTGCCCAGCTATCAAAGATCGATCCTTTTTCTGAGTGGGATATTTAGGTGATGTGTATTGGAATTCAATGTCTTATTTAATAACAGTCTTGGCAACCATTCCTTCTACAAAGAGTAGCCAACTTTGTTTTCTCATTCACAGATAATAGTTGGTCACTGTCCTCGTGGTTAGACTTGTGTAGATCTAAGGTTGAAACATTCCTTACAGAAACGTTTAGACAAATGTCACTTTTGTTTGTCTGCCCTAACCCTAACCTCCCCCCCCCCCCCCCAATTTATGAAAGTCTCTGACTTATCAAGGCTGCAACTACTTTTGTATAATGTTTAAAAGCGTCATTAGGGACATAGCATATCATCCTTGTAAATATGGCCTTGCATGTCCATTCTTGGCCCAATTGCACTTCGAAAGAGTGTATGCAGTGTCAGACAAGGTGTACGTGATTTATCACACACTGTTATGTATAAATATATATCGGAATTCTACAAAATAGTTGAATATAAAGATATATGCTGTTTTGTATGAAGTAACTGAGCGCAGACTGCTAAATGTTATCAGTAATACAACCAGAAAAGCAGCCTATTTATACGCACAATGTGTTCGTGGTTAGACTTGTGTTGGTCTAAGGATGAAACATTATCTGTCATGTGTTGTTTTCTGTGATAGTCACACTGTTCATGCCCGAAACAAAATCTACACAGCTTCTAAAATGATATTTCTTATAATTTGTTATTATGGGGGGTCACACTCTAAACAGCTCCTGAGATTAGTCCTTGCCATTGACAGTTTCTTTTAAATTAGAAAACGATAATGAATGGCTTGGCAAAGTGCTAATTTATTACTTTAAAAAAATCATATTAAAGCATTTTTTAAATACATGTTGTTGTTGTTTCTTTGTTAATAATTTAAGTGATCGCAATACCTTTGTGACCAAACTGAAAAATATTGAATGTGCAGTATTTTGATGTTAATGTGGGAGATTTCGAAGTTGCATACATTCAATTAAATTAAATTACATTTTTATTTCACAAAAATGTAGGATGTCAAAAAGGCCAAAGCCTATCGGTGTTGACACCCTGTACATGTATACAGTTATATATATATTTACAATATTAAACAACAATGTTAATCATACTCAATACATGCAATTAAATGAACTAATATTTATCTATGTGAAAGCCTCTTAATAGTATATTGAACTGTTGTACATTTTTCAAATTAGCGAGTTTTGTTGACAGTTCATTAAACATTTTAGCACCTAAATTAACAGCCCATCCAACATAACTTTTTGTTTTATATTTTGGTACATTTAATTTATATGAGCAACCCTATATTTCGCAGCTCTAGTAGATAAATGTTAATAAAATAAACCTGTCCTGACGGCCACCCTGTGTTGATTAGTCACCTGCTGTAATGGTCTCTACATTTCAACTCCCTCAGTATTTTCATCACTTTGCCCTCTACAAAATGGCCACCTTTCTTGAGTTACCGCTTTACACACGGGTTACCTTAAGGCTGGATTGTCACTCAATATGACAGTTGCCAAAATCTATTGCATTCAATTCATTGTCTTCTTTATACTGATTACCTACCACCCAGAGCCTTGCTGGGTTCACTATCTCTCTATAAAATAGATAAACTTCGCCAAGTATTTAAGTTTTCAATATGAAAAAACCAAGTGATGACGTCACAATACAAGTGATGATGTCACAATACTCAACAATGGGTGATGATGCCATTTCTATTGTATTTCCAATGTTTTGGTCTTGATTTCTTTCAATTTCTCATTTATTTTTTGTAATTAATGCCTGATAGATTCATAAGCTTACACATATTTGTGCTTTGATCAAATAAGGATTTTTAATCAAATCATTTGATGAAATTTTAGAAAATAGTAATATTGACAGACAGTGGAGCTTTAATAAGAAATATGGAGGGCCCCACATTTGGGGGTCAGCTCAGGGCCCCCATAAGCCACGTGCATTTTCCATGAGAAGGATATACGCATGGAAAACGCTTGGTTTTTAGCTAAATATATCAAGGCAAAAAACATGCGTTTTCCATCCTTTTATCCAAATGCATGGAAAACGCACATGGCACATATGGCCATGTAGGTAGACATATCTGAAATATTCACAGGAATAGACAAAACAATCCTATTCTATCCTATCCTATCCCATGTACAAACTATGAGTATGTGAAGCATGTCACTACTCCTATAACATAAAACTAGCAGCATACTTGATAATTACATATTTTCGATGCCACAACTTTAAAAGATTTACTTCATACACACATTTTCTGAAGTTTTGAGTTTTGTAATTTCCTCTTCTGAAATCTATCTGTCTATCTGCCTATCTGTCTATATATCTATCTATCTATCTGGCTGTCTGTCTAGCTGTCTGTCTAGTCTGTCTATCTATTCTGTCTATCTAGTATGTCTATCTAGTCTCTGTCTATCTGTCTATCTGTCTGTCTGTCTATATATTAGAAAATTATTTTTTCACCAAAATCTTGCTCATTTGATGGGTTTGCAATGCTGTATTGCTTAGCTACATGGCCAAATGTGCCGCGTGCGTTTTCCATGAGAAGGATAAACGTTATAATTAGCTAAAGACCATGCGTTTTCCATGCGTTTATCCTTCTCATGGAAAACACACGTGTCACATTTGGCCATGTAGTACGCCATTTGTTTAGTCAAATTAAAAAAAATTTAATAGAATAACAAATCTCATTCAGCAAATATTTTAAATTACAACAAAAGATAAAAAATATCCACCAAACCATATACACACAGAGAAACTATGAATTCCAAAAAGCATTTCAGCAATTTCATTCCTGCCGATCTCAGCTTTCAAATAGCATTAAAAATATTTTCTGCAAAAGTGAAAAAACAAACAAAATCCTTTTACTGCAAGATATCATTACGCATCAGTGAGTTAGTTTTCGGTTCTGTTGCCATGGTGATAACAAGCAGAGCACAGAAACCGGATGCGATAACGTGCACAGGAAGTTGTGAACCCCACAAGTGCAAATGGCAGCACAAAGATAGGAAATGGAATGATTTTGGAATATTATGAAAATTAATATTAATTTTGAAGATTATGTACTGGATCAATATTACTGGTAGGAAGTTTGAGTCAGCTCATATGGCTATCTTTCAGAGGCAGACCTAATGATGCGATGATAAGGCTTGGGAGTCAACACCATGTTACACATTTAGTATTATAGTATTATGTTGTATTGTGTTATATAGTCCCAATGCTGCTGTCAGCTTACAAAACCAGTTGCTGTAGACAGAAGAAATGATGAGATAAGGCTGCTTGGAGTCCACACCATGTTGCACATTTACCCCGTAGGTGGGTGTTTTACTCGCCTCAGCATAGAAACCGAGTACAAGGCACCACAATTTAACATCAAAACACTAACCCAAGTGCTCAGTGCTACTGGTCCGAAGTAAAGGCAACTAATAAGATAATTTCAAACAAACGTAATGATGAGATGATAAGACATAGTATTCACACCATATTATCCCATGAATGGGGTATTTTGTTTTAGAGAAAAAGATAAATTTCAAGTCAAAATACGTGCACATCTATAACAAAACATGACTTATCACTACCCTGGTTGTTTCTTTCGGTTAATGCAGGTGCTGGCAATAGTCAAACATACCAAAATACCCATTTAACACTTTATCCAGTGACAAACAACTTTCAAAGCTCACTTTTTCGACACTCTGAAAAACTTTTAAAAATGGTCATAAATTTTGAATTGCAGGGTGAATTGGATCCCCCCTGGCTGTAAATTTTCCTTTAAAACTCCCTGTTTTTGTGCTTAGGGTCTATTCATTTCACCCTACCCCTCATAAATTGATTTTGTTAAGAGGGTTATCTTGTTTTGGAAGAGATTTATAATGTTTACCCACAAAAAACCCACTAAATGACAAATCAAATCAGGAGAAAATGAGAAAATAATACAAGTCCTTTGTTGGAGGGGAACTAAATATAGATTTTAGGCAATTACTGCAGTTTTGTAAATCAATTTGGAGCAGTTTTATCGCAGGTTTTACAACAGTGGCAATTTGGGCGGGAGAAATACAATAAAAGCCCACAATTAAGAACATGTCATTATTAAGGCTCACTGCTTATTAAGAACACCAAATTTTGGACCATCTGAAATTATGTTATAGTGGAACCTCGCCACTGAGACCACGCTATAGTGCAATAAGAGCAATTTACTGGTCTTAATAGTGAGGTAGTTTGAATTGTGAGGTGTGGTCTAGTGGCAAAGGCATTTGCCAGCTCCTCTGAATGTCATGTTTTCGATTTCCAGCCCAGGCACTCTTCATGAGCTACATCTCAGCAGCTGGATGTCCGTAGCATGAGACGTTAAATTGGAGGTGCCTTGTACTCGGTGTCTATGCTAAGGCAAATAAAATGCCCACCAATGGGATAAATGCATAACATGGCGTGTACTCCCAGCAGCCTTATCATCTCATCATTACGTTTGCCTGCAGCAGGTCATATAAGCTGATTAAGCTGGATGTCGATAGCATGAGACGTTAAATTGGAGGTGCCTTGTACTCGGTGTCTATGCTAAGGCGAGTAAAAGGCCCACCAATGGGATAAATGCATAACACGGTTATGCATTAAGCTCCAGCCCAGTAGCATTGATATATAGAACACAGACAAAGCTTTGAATTACAATGGTTTGGTCCAAATTTCAATATGGCCTTAATAGTGAGATGATCGTATAATGGTCTTCCAGCCCTCATATTGAAGACCACCTTACCATTAAGACTATTAAACAAAATCATACCTATAATGTCTCTTTTTGAAATGTTGTCCCACAGCATTATCTCATGATAATATCTCACCATCAATTTAACAAAACTGTGGTCTTGACGGTAAAGTTCCACTGTAATGAATCTGTTTTATGTCTGCCAAGCAAGCTTATTTATTTGACTTAAGTGAGAGGGATTGGATGTTAAGTACTATAATTGCCAGACCCTAAAATGGGTGAATCTTTTATCTAGGGTGTCATTATTCACAAAAGTATTGAATTTTGTCTCCAATGTGTTTCTGTTATAATGAAGGCTGTGCCCCAGATGAATGAATGAATGAATGGCCACAGTTTCTGTGAATTATTCAAATCAAGGGACACTTTTAGATTTTGATGCAAATTCAATATGTAATTGAAGCAACTATTAAAGATGGCATCAGATTCTCTAGTATCATTCAAAAGTTAACATCAGTGGCTGTCTATGGCTATGGGTTGACTACATGTACCTTCGTGTCTAAACAATGAAATAATATTTTGGCATGACTGTCTAACATTCACTGATTTACCAACTACTTTAGATAGCTTTAAAAGACTGCTGAAAAATTATATCAAGAATGCAGCCCATGAGTGAACGATACAGTGTTGGTGCTATAACTTGGTTATTGTGTATTTTATTGTTGTGTATTTTACTGTTAGTGTATTTATTGCTAATGGTTTTTAATTGTTATCAATATCTATGGATTTTATTTTTTTTATTGTTTTTTTACTGTGTAAAGGGCCCGGATGCAAAACAGCTTTAGCTGATCTGGCTACCCTTTTAAAATATATTTTAAAAACAAAATATATATATACATAATAAACGTATACTTAATCAAATAAATAACCATATTACCCAGTAACTAAATCATTACACAAGCCCTCATTGCATTACCATACATTTACTGCTAAAAGAAATAACATTATAACATACAACACAACAAAAGGGAAAAAATGGACCATCTCCAAAACAACAATGATTTCTCATCCCTTTTAAGTAGATATACAGCGTATAGAGGGCACTTTGATGTTTTCCCTTAATTAAGTCTCAGATTGGGCTGATACAAAGGAAAGAAACCAATGATAAGTTGCAAAGGGAATATATCTGGCTTGTTGATTATCAATGTAGAAAAAATATGGAGCTTATTTATGGCTTGATGGCTCATAGGATGAATAAACACAGGCAAAATGGATGAATAAAGGAATGAAGCAGGTGCAGAAGAAACAAAAGTAGTACTGGTATTATAAGCAGAAAGAGCAATAACGAAAGTAGTAGTAGATAAGTGCAGTAGTAGTGGTAGTAGTAGTAGTAGTAATGTAGTAGTAGTAGTAACAGCAGTAGTAGTAATAGTAGTAGTAGTAGCAGTAATAGTAGTAGTAGTAGTAATAGTAATAGTAATAGTAGTAGCAGTAGTAGTAGCAGTAGCAGCAGTAGTAGTAGTAGTGGTAGTAGTTGTTGTTGTAGCAGTAGTAATAGCAGTAATAGGAGTAATAGGAGTAATAGGAGTAATATTAGTAGTAGTAATAGTAATAGTAGTAATAGTAGGTAATAGCAATAGTAGTAATAGTAGTAATAATAGTAGTAGTAGTAATAATAGTAGCAATGGTAGTAATAGAATTAATGGTAGTAATAGTAGTAATAGTAGTAATAGTAGTAACAGTAGTAGTAGTAGTAGTAGTAGTAGTAGTAGTAGTTATAGTAGTTCTTGAGGATGATTCCAGTCTGTATTTGCCTTACTATTATCGGATCATATCACATCTCCATAAGTACCATAATTATTGGAAGTCTAATATCAAGTGTCCTTTTAATGCCTAAAACTTTCCAAAACAAATTATGGAGATGAACCTATGACATGGCAAAAGAACAACTGGTATAGTTTGTACTACCTCAACCATATCTGAGTTATAAACTTCAGTGTCCAACCAGAGGTCATCTGATACATAATCCCCTGTGTTTCCACATTCACAAGGTTTTGGCTGCACCCAAGACGTCCTTAGAGAGGAGTTTCTTTTCTTTCTAAACTTGCATCTGTAAGAATCTGTCAAAATGTGTAACCCAAGCCCTTAGGGGTACTTACTGGAGTCCCAGAGGTTATCAATCTCCTGACAGGGCCCCTTTGTAAGGTCAAAGGTCGTGTCCCTATTGTCAAGGTTGTGTTGGACACTGTTCTTAAGAAAGTGGAGTGTTCCTGGGAGTAAACAGTAGCTGTTTAGTGTTTAGGTTAGCTAACGTTTAGTAACCTTTACCTTGTCAAACAGTTTGGTGTCACTGCTGCTTAATATAAAGCAGATAATGACTAATAACTAAATTGGATTATAATAGTTTATTGGATGTAATGACCCGTTTCTATGACAAGCTTCCGGCAGATATAATGATGAGATGATAAGGCTACTTGGAGTCCACACCATGGTATACATTTACCCGATTTTTGTCGGTTAAAAGCCACTGTAGCTTATGTTCTTTGTTTTATTGTCGCCAACAACTGTAAATAAAGTTTTATCTTAACTTATCTTATCTTATCTTACCCCCATGAGTGGTGTATTTTACTTGCCTCAGCATAAGCACTGATTTTTTCACATCATTTCAACCTGCTGCATTTCTGCATCCCTTGCAGATATATTTCACAGATGGCTTCTAGTAAAAAGAAGTTTAAATACACTGATTAGTGTGGTCCTTTGATGCTTCAGTACAGTTAAAGACAAGTGAAACCATCTTGACACAACTTGACACGGAACACACACCCCAATCAATTGGTACATTGACTCTAATGAATCTGGGCAGCTGTCCGCTCACTCTAATGAGTGCAACATACCTTTAAAGTTCTCACAGCCAATTTGAGTGCAAAGTTTGCATGATGAAGATCCACTTGCTTGTCAGCACTGGTTAGCCAAATCATAGTCTGGCAAAGGATATATATGTCTTTGATCATCAATGAAAATCATTCAGGCTCTTTCTTACATGGCCAAATGTGCCACGTGCGTTTTCCATGAGAAGGATATTAAACGCATGGTTTATAGCTAATTTTAATGAGGTAAAAACCATGCGTTTTCCATGCGTTTATCCAAACGTATGAAAAACGCACGTGGCACAATTGGCCATATATTTTTATGCAATTTCAACTGTAACAGAAGTAATTGTTGACGATGGTTTCAGATTCTCAGGTACATCATTGGAAAACAATCATCACTGGCTGCCATAACAGGTCGAAGAGACCTTAAAGTTGGCTAAATGTAAACCCCCATAATTTGTGCACTGTTGTTTACTGGGTAAATTACAGTCGTGAATCACTCCTAAATTTCTGGCATGAAGTGACCACGAAATAGGAAAGATCTCATTATTTTAGTCATCGTGAGATAAACAAATGATCATCTTAGCAGGGTCCAACTGTAGCTTGGTGTAGTGTTATCTCTGATGCAGAACTACACAGAAAAGTGGCACACTATGCAGTGGTAGTTTTAGTAGTGATGTTTTCTGTACAAGCATAATCTTCATACTATTACCAAGGTCTCATTGTAGATTACTCCAGTCTTTTCTCTGCTGCAGAACTGTGTAGAAAAGAAATAACTGTTTCCAAGTGAGATTATATTCAATTTTGAGGTTTTCTGAATATCTTCATAGCAATTTCCTGCTGTGCTTACTGTAGCCATTTCTCTGCGGCGGAAATACACAGAAAAAAATAATTGTTTTTTAGCGACATTATATTCAAGGTCGTCCTGATTTTGAGGTTTTATGTATATTTTCATAGCAATGTCCTACTGTGGTTACTGTAGTAATTCTCTGCTGCAGAAACTGCACAGAAAAAAAGAACTGTTTTCACTTGAGATTTATATTCAAGGTGGTCCTAATTTTGAGGTTTTATGTATATTTTCATAGCAATGTCCTACTGTGGTTAACTAGTAATTTCTCTGCTGCAGAAACTGCACAGAAATAAGAACTATTTTCACTTGAGATTTATATTCAAGGTAGTCCTAATTTTGGGGTTTTCTGTACAAGAATGATCTTCATACCAAGATCTCACTGTAGCTTACTGTAGTCATTTCCCTGCTGAAGAGCTGCACAGAAAAAGAGAACTGACAAGGATTAGGACTCTCACACAACGAGAGCTTTTCTGTAGACAAGAGTTTATCCGCTGTCAGTCCAAGAGCTTAGGCTTTCTTACCTACAAGAAACTCAGACCTGTATGTAATATCAGGCTGCTGTAGTCCTGGGCTGGTTGTGTACAAAAGAAGGTTCTTTTCGGTAGGAAATTGGCACTCTTGTGAGAAGTTAGGAAGAATTTTTTAACGTTGTTATTTGTTTAGTTAACTTCGAGGAGACTTTTATTACCGCAGAAAACCATGGTCATGTTCCTGTCTCAATGCTGCTGGGTCTTAAGCTTAGTCAGCTTGTATGACCGGCTGTCAGAGGCAGACGTAATGATAAGATGATAAGGCTGCTTGGAATCCATATCATGTTACGCATTTACCCCAGGGAAGAGTTCTTTTACTTGCCTTAGCATAGACACCGAGTACAAGGCACCACCAATTTAACGTCTCATGCTATCGACATTTAGCTGAGATGTAGCTCATGAAGAGAATTGTCTGCTTGCGGATGAATGATGAGACTAGCATGAACATATATTGCCCCCTTTTGTTATTGATAATTTGAAAAGCGCCTTCTTGTTTTCACCTCAGTATAATGTGAATCCAATGAATACTATCTTCTCAGTGTATCCAATGACACAAACATGGACACTCTCTACCTATTTTAAAACAAAATATAGAGAATCTAATGTCACCTGTTTCAGTAATTTCAATTATCACAGAAATATCCAACAAAACTTGAAAGCGTCTGAATAATATTTGGTTATGTATGTTGCAATTGATTATTACTTAGCGGGCGAAACAATTCACAGAGAAACCCCCATACAAAGTCAAATACGCCTCACAATATACAACGCATATCCCAACCTATCTTTCTACCCACAATTAGAATCAGCAGCAGCAGCAGACTATCTAGATGTGCGGCAAGTGCTTTGTGTCCCAGACTTACTAAGGACTCTTCATTCTCCTGTGCGCTTGTCTAATGGACTGTAAACTCGCGGGAACATGGGCTTGCATAATTGTGTAAACGTGTCTCGCAAACACGAATGCTGTGACGTCACAATGGGCCCCATGCATTGTTAGGCGAAGTGAGTTTGTCCTTGGCAAACGAAGAGTGTAGGTGGTCTGGGGATGAAAAGAAGCAGGAAATTGTCACTGAAGAAAAGAAGCGGGGTTAGAAAGGAAGATTGCAGTGCACGGATTAAGAATAGACTGGTGTAGCCCTCTGTGGTGAATTCCTGCAACCTGTAGGATAATCTACTCCATGGTGCACTTCTTGTAGACATTTTACATCTTTGTATAAATTTGTATAATTGTATAGGTTTCTAGTGCACTGGCTTCAAGGTGTTTTTTTTTTTCAGATTAAATATCACAAAAACTATTAGATTGTCATTGATTCAATTAAAACAAAGTTAACTATACATTTACTTTTAGTCAATGCATAGTCAACTTCCCATAACATGTAACACTAAAGACAAGTATAGTAAATGCAGTGAACCCATAGCCATAGACAGCCACTGACATTAACTTTTGATACTAGAGAATCTGATGCCATCTTTAATAGTAAATTCAGTCATATAAACTTGTAAACTGCAATGATAAATGCAGTGAACCCATAGCCATAGACAGCTACTGACATTAACTTTTGAATGATACTAGAGAATCTGATGCCCTCTTTAATAGTAAATTCAGTAATATAAACTTGTAAACAGCAATGATAAATGCAGTGAACCCATAGCCATAGACAGCTACTGACATTAACTTTTGAATGATACTAGAGAATCTGATGCCCTCTTTAATAGTAAATTCAGTAATATAAACTTGTAAACTGCAATGATAAATGCAGTGAACCCATAGCCATATACAGCCACTGACAGTACATTTTGACTGATACGGTTTTTATACCGAAATGTTTTACCCATGTAAAATATTTTCAGAAAAAAATACTAGAGAATCTGACGCCATATTTAGCTTTGTTACTTCACTTACAAGTTGTATTTGCATCATAAATCTGAAAGTGTCTGTGTGTTTTTTGCTGGGACTGAGCTTTAGTAGCTTGCAGCCAGTATTCACTGCATGCATTAAACTCTTGTTGTTCTCCCATCCGTCTGTTGTCCACAGCTGGTTTGGCTGGTGCAGTAGCTAATGTGTCCATTTAGCAAAAGATATACTGTCTGCAAAATGGCTAGTATTTTGACAACGCGGTGGGTGTACTAATGGATTCTGTTACATAGCATGTCTGAGGTGATTTATTAGGCGAAAACACCAGCATTTCTGACCACACATTATGACTACCCAGAGCCCACTGGTATGCAGTTCCCTACAGCCAGTGTTGGACATTTGTTAGGGTAGCATACATTTCTGTGACTTATGACACCCTGGGGTAAAGGTCACTGACCTCTGGCTAGCTGCTGTTCTGTAAATCACACCATGTCAGGGGTGGGTGTACTAGGTTGATCATGACACTGCAACATGTTGGTGTGAATATTACTTAATCCAGTTATTGTTTGGGTTATTCTGATCAATTCCAAGCTGTTGGTGTTAACCAGCTATATTTTCAGGTCAAATTTTTTCCACTGCCAAGGTTGCAGGAAAAATTGGTGATAACAGAGATGGCAAATAATACCTTCATCAGAAGGAGAAACAATGCATTATATTATTACTGTAGTGGTATAGGAGAGAAAATGTATCATTAGAGGACAAACTTATTATAGAGTTATCATAGGAGAAAAACTGCATGACATTGATAGTATAGGAAAGAAAATGTATTTAGGGAGAAATGTTTTTATCATGATAGTGGTATATTTTATGAAATTTTTTATTTATCTTCATTGACATGTGGTTTTACATTACAACAGTACAAACATCATACGTGGAAACATAAACTACCCAGTCCCATAAGGGCTTATATGTCACTCCATTTCAGTGCTTAAATACATGACGTCTAAATAACAAAAAGTAACTGTTTCCTTATTTCCATAGCTTTCAGCAAAAAGTTAGCCAATTGTACATGATATTCGTTATCAATAAAGCAGGAGAATACAAAAGTGTTACTTTGGTGATACATGAGTTGTAAGTCACTGATTAAACGACCTGGATGAGTGCATAGCAGCACTGCCAGTTGACTAACCCCGAATAAAAGTAAGTTTTCTTTATAAAATCGGAACAAAACGTTTCGTTTAAAAATAATTTTTCGTCTCTATCTTAAAAGCTCTCCTTCTCCTCTGTTTCTTTCATCCGCGCAGCCAGTTTGCTGAGAACAAAATCGCTTCATCTTTCGCTTCATCTTTCAATTCCTGCAGCCCATTGTGACATCACAACTTTCTTGTGTGCAAGACACATTTCTGCAGGCTCATGCAAGCCAACGTTCCTGCGAGTTCACAGTCTGTTAGACAAGCGCACGGGAGAACGAAGAGTCATTAGTTAGTCTGGGACACAAAGCACTCGCTAGACAGTATAATGCTGCTTCTAATTACAAATAGAAAGATATATTAGAACGTACTTAGTACACACAGTATTGACTACGTACGGTGAATCTTCTAGGTGGAAATGACACCGATCCGGAGGTCTTTCCTCCATTTTCCTAGGCAAATGACAATGCTCTACATCTATATAACTCAGAGCAGATACGACTGGACAGTCAATTTAACCCAGATAGCATTCCAAATCATATCGATGTCGGTGCCATGTCGATGACATCAAAACCAAGTAGAAACGACGCTGGCCCAATTTGAAATGCTGTCTGGGAATTGCTTTATAATGTAAAAGTTGATGTCTGGAAATGTTCACACCTGGCGCAGCTTAACACAGACATACAGTACAGACCAATGCCATTAGGTATGTTGCACCCAAACATAAAATCTGCTGAAATTTAGCTCAACCATTTTGGTGGGAATGGGATTAAAGTTGTCCTACATCCTATATTTATCACTAAAATGTTGCAACCCAAAGCCATAGACAGCCATCTGCATTCGTATGTGAATGATGCTAAGAAATCTGATACCATTATATTAAGTACAAGTTATTTGATATATCCGCAGCCTGTAGCATCATAAGCTTCTCAAAGCTGGTAAACTACAGTGATAAATTTAGCGACCCATAAACATTTTGAACAGCCACTGACATTTAACACAGACGTACTGTACAGACCAATGCCACTGACATTAACTTTTGAATGATACTAGAGAATCTGATGCCATCTTTTAAACAATAGTTGAAGCTTATAACATTATAACTTCGCATTATAAACTTGTAAACTGCAATGATAAATGCAGTGAACCCATAGCCATAGACAGCCACTGACATTACATTTTGGATGATACTAGAGAATCTCATGCCATCTTTAATAGTAAATTCAGTCATATAAACTTGTAAACTGCAATGATAAATGCAGTGAACCCATAGCCATGGACAGCCACTGACATTACATTTTGGATGATACTAGAGAATCTCATGCCATCTTTAATAGTAAATTCAGTCATATAAACTTGTAAACTGCAATGATAAATGCAGTGAACCCATAGCCATGGACAGCCACTGACATTACATTTTGGATGATACTAGAAAATCTGATGCCATCTTTAGCTAAGTAACTTCATTTAAAGCTTGAATTAGCATCAAAAGCTGAAAGTGTCTGAGGTGATTTTTGATGCAACCGAACATAACAAATATTACATGAGTATGCACAAGGTTATTACATTGTTAATACATTTCTCATATTCATAAATGCACGCCTACATTGTGGAGGTAGATATTTCGATGTAATATGCGGTCAAAGAAAATAATCTCTTCTTAGGGTCACGTGTCATTATTTGGCTCTTTGATCAGCCAATCAGAAGTTCTTATCTTGTCACATGACCCCGTTTAGGCCATGTGATCAAAAGAGTAGCTGAAATGCTATACTCTGTACGATAATTGGTTTATGCAGCTCTGTGTTTAACTTTGTTTAAGCCAATGTAGAATCTCCATACACTGTGTAATTAAGCATACCGAATTGTTGTTGGCATTGGGTACTGGGTAAGTTCTCCTCGAGCAGTTGGTTCTGTTACCACAAGAGAACATTGGGTCACAATAAATCTGCATGTGTATGAAGGATTAGATAATTACATCCAGTATGATCCCAGATAGAATTCTAAATCAGGCCAGCGTCATTTCTACATAATTTTGTTTCGCCGACATCGCGCCAACGTCGATACGATTTGGAACACTATCTGGAATGGAACAGGGACTGAGATGTGGCTCATAAACAGTGCAGGGAGTGGGCTTTGAACCCATGCACCCACAGTCACTACCATGGATGAGATGATTATGATGAGTATATTCCATGTGATGGGACTGAGATGTGGCTCATAAACAGTGCAGGGAATGGGCTTTGAACCAATGCACCCACAGTCACTACCATGGATGAGATGATTATGATGAGTATATTCCATGTGATGGGACTGAGATGTGGCTCATAAACAGTGCAGGGAATGGGCTTTGAACCCATGCACCCACAGTCACTACCATGGATGAGATGATTATGATGAGTATATTCCATGTGATGGGACTGAGATGTGGCTCATAAACAGTGCAGGGAATGGGCTTTGAACCAATGCACCCACAGTCACTACCATGGATGATATGATGATTAGTGCATCTCATGTGATGGAACAGGGACTGAGATGTGGCTCATAAACCGTGCAGGGAGTGGGCTTTGAATATTCTCACAGAGATGTGTTGTTATCAGTCAGAAAGTTGTGTTAATGATTATTGCTAACAATTGTGTTCCTTTTGTGCTGAACCTCTATTGATACGAAAAATAGCACAAACCATTTTCAGCCCTATTATGATTGTGATGCACTCTGAACACTAAAAGAGCTTGTAAAGCAAGGTCCTGCGGTATCAGGCAAAATCAATGCAGATGGCTATTTGCTGCGAAAGTGCTATACTCCATGGTAGAATTACAATGAGTTTGTTTTTAGAAATTTGATCATAAGAGCAAACTTGGTCTTTCATCTAAAAATCGAAGGGCTTTCCTGACTGTTAAAGTGCATCTTGAAAAACCAGGTTTTAATATCAAAGGGTACTTGACCTGAGTTTTTTTTTAAAGCCTTTTTTGAATGTTTTGTTCACTGGTCAAAAAAACTGTAAATACAATGTACTTTTTGTTATCCGGTATTTAAGTTTGCATACCACTGGGAAAAATAGTATAATAATAATAACCTCGAAAACTTGGTAATTTTTTTTACACATTATCAAGTATCAAATAGAGGTCAAACAGAAGATCTTGCTATAAATAGTTCTTAAATTACATGTGTTAATTCATTTTGGAAATATGATCTAATAATTGCGCCCAGTACTGATACTATTTTTTTAAATATGATTGGGTATGAAAATGAGTTAGATAGTACGTTGTTTTGACAATAAGAAGTAAACATTACAAAAAAAAAATAGTTTTATTAAAATAAACTATACGTCTCTTAACAGAGCAGTCATGTTGGCATTTTTGCCTCATTGACCTCTCTTTGCACTCAGCTATAAGTATTTTGACATCATCAGTAGACAATGGCCATGGTGAGGTCACAGAGTGCAAAATCAATGGAGAAGTAATCAAAATGAGGTACATAAGGAAAAATGCCAAAACGGCTGCCGCGTGGAAAGGGTGTATGAATGAATTTTATCGACAAGTAGACGTCAGAAAAGACCTATATGTCAACCTTACAAAAGTACTGGTATCAACCTTTATATTCACCTTGTTAAAATTGTACATTTTTAAATAAATATCTCAAACGCCAAGTATGTGTCAATATTTCTGCGAATAGTATGTTTATGCAAATCTGATTTTCATTCAAAGCTTGTCATTTATTGTTAAGATGAATCAATTTACATTATTTTTTATTATTCCTTACTTTTATTATTCCTTACCATTCTGATTTTGACTGTACTAATGTCATATGTGTATGTCATGGAGTTTTATGGATGGTTCCTAACAAAAAGAAGCATTCTATTCAAGAGTGTAATCAATTTTGCAAGACACTGCACAAATCGGTTCGCACCCATAGGACAACTTATAAAAAACGACTACAGCTATATTATATCCTGACCTTAGACTATCTACTACACAGCACTTAATTGGGGAGAAAAGTAACATATGAATTGACAATAAGATGACGTCACTACTTAATTGTTATATTGATGATGTCACAATTTTATATACAATATCATCAAAAAGTACTTATCTCAAAGAAAATAAAAAAAGAAGCGCCACTCCCTATACTTCACATTGAAAACGCTGCGCCTACTTCCCCCAGAATTCCTGTCAGGCCGTGAATTCTGGGAGTAGCCGGCGCAAACTTCAAAGCCCCTGGTGGATAATAAAATTCATTCAGAAATTTCCAGTACAGTGCATGCTGTTGCCTTTTTCACATGTACAACACATTAAAATGTCATTTCCACATGATTTGATTGTCATAATAGGCAAATGGAGCTAAATATTACCATATTTGCGAGGTAAACGAACACCAAAATCTGAACGCTACGATGTCCATATCATGGCATAATACATCGTAATCGGCCAGTATGATGTCACTCAATTTTCCCCAATCCTTCTCTGTTTGTGACATCATAAGCTCACTTAACAAACCGCCTAATGCCCCAGCATACCTAGCGCATTATAATTACGAGAGTGCGTGATCTGGATTAATCTGTGCTTATCTGCTACGGTGTCAGTGACCTATCGTGGTACTTTTTCTCTCATATTGTTTATTTTGGATGTGTGTATATTCTGAACGACATTGATGCTTCTTATCTTTTCTGTCAAATATTGTATTTATGTGAATGGCTTCACATAAACTTCCTATGTTGCACAATTCATACTGTATTGCTTCGACTAGGTGGTCACATCATTAAGCTATAATCAATGTCAATATCAGTGTCTCAATGCTACTTGGTCTGAAAGTTAGTCAGATTTTATGACCAAATGCCACAGGCAGACGTAATGAGATGATAAGGTTTTGGGTCCAAATCATGTAACACATTTACCCCATGGGTGGGGTCTTTTACTTGCCTCAGCATAGACACCGAGTACAAGGCAAGCAAGATCTGATCAACATCGGCACGACGTCAGCGATGTTGATACAATATTTTTCTGACAGTGACCGATATAGAAACAATGTTGATTTGAAATACTATCTGGGTATAAGGTATTCTGAATTATTAGGGCTTGAAAAAATGCACATCCTGTATTTCTACCCCTGATGGGCTAATTAGGACAGGCAGGGACCACGGCAATGCGATGATGGATGAAACAGCCATCCAACTTAGGCTCGACTGGGAATTGAACCCGGGACCCAGTGGTCGGAAGCCCAGGTGGTGGGTGGGTGATTAGGACTTTACATCCTTTATTTCTGCATCTTATGGGCTAATTAGGACAGGGAGGGGCCATGGCAATAAGATGAAGGATGAAACAGCCTTCCAACTTAGGCTCAACTTAGACCCGGGAACCAGTGGTTGGAAGCCCAGAGCGCTACCTCTGAGCTAGGCCCACGCCCTCGGAAGCCAGGTCATCCGAATAGTGGTGTGTTAATAGTAATAGGGAGTTGGTTTAGTGTGTGTAATGGTTAGGTGGTCTTAGTAGTAAGTGATGTTAACATGGAGGTGGTCTGGATAGTGAGGTGGTCTTAACAGTGAGGAGGTCTTCATAGTAAGGTATTCTTGCTAGTGAGGTACTCTTATAGGGAAGTGGTCTTAATAATGAGGCGGTTTAAAAAGTATGCTACAGCAGTGTTTATTTCCAAGGGATAATTGTTCAAACCATGGCGCCATTCAGAAAATTGTCTCTGTTTTTACAGTTTTAGTTTCCGATCAATGGCTGTTCGATAAACTAGGTATAAATATCACCAAACAAAAAGTGTTTATCAGGTCTGCGGTTTGCTAAAATAAGTTACAAATTACCTACAAGCGATCTGAAAGAGATAATAACTGAAACTGGAAGTCTGGACTTCAGATTCAGCTGAAGATTTATGTAAAATCGATTCCAGCTTTGGGCTGAGCTGTAGAAAGATAATTTAAAAGGTACAAATGGTCTCAAAGTTTCAAAATACAAAAGATCAGAAGCTCAAAATGGTCACCATTGTTCTCGTGAGAAAAAAGTTTTGTTAAGAGGAAGGAAGGAAGGAAGGAAGGAAGGAAGGAAGGAAGGAAGGAAGGAAGGAAGTTATAAAACCTGACCTCCGAATAAAGACTATCTTAAAATGTATATATTGCTGTTTTGGATAAGATAAGATAAGATAAGATAAGATAAGATAAGATATTTTATTACCACACAAAGTACATTGAATTTGTCATATAGCAAGCACTGACAATACATAATAAAATAATAAATAATGTAACATTACAAATTAGCTTTCAACAATACTGTTCATGAAATTGATGGCAGTAGGAATGAATGCGTTGCAAAAACCTATGGTCTTAAATAGTGGCATAGCAAGTCTGACACCATGAGGCTCTAAGACCACATGACTATTATAACCCCTCTAAGTTTTCATTAAATACATGGCCAAATGTGCCACGTGCGTTTTCCATGAGAAGAATAAACGCATGGAAAACGCATGGTTTTTAGCTAATTATAATGTGGCAAAAACCATGCGTTTATCCAATAGCATGGAAATTGCACATGGCACAATTGGCCATGTAGTATTCGCCAAATTTCAGATATATATATTAGACTCCTCAATTGAGCCAATCTTATTAGGTCATTCTTTACGCAAGAGATAGCAAAAATACACAAGTGACAGACCACAACCTTGAAGTAATCCCATAGTACATAGATCTAGTATTCCAAGTGAATCTTGAATAGTATTTATTCTATTCCACTGACAGTATTATTGAGAAGAATAGCTAATCTCAAGGCGGCAGGCATCTAATACAATTGTGACGTCATAATACGTCACTACAATGATCCATTGTGTCTCAAAATGGAGAACAAATTGAGTTAGAACGTGGGGGAGCATGACTCCCAAGAACTTCAGCGCATAACAATTAGATATTATTATTCTGCCACCTTATAGGAGGAGCACTTTCTGCTCAGAGAATAACCTTGCTACTAAGACCATATACTTATTCAATGTGGTCTTGTAGTGAGGTTGTTGTGATTGTGAGGTGGTCTTAATAGCAAGTTAGTCTTAATGTTGAAGTGAGCTTAATAGTGAGTTGTTCTTTATAGTAAGATGGTCTTAATAGTGAGGTGGTCTTAATAGTGAGGTGATCTTAATTGTGAGGTGGTCTTAATTGTGAGGTGGTCTTAATAGTGAAGTGGTATTTATAGTGAGGTGATCTTAATTGTGCAGTGGTCCAAATTGTGAGATGTTCTTAATAGTCAGGTGGTCTTAATAGGCAGGTGGTCTTAATTGTGAGGTGGTCTTAATTGTGAGGTGGGCTTAATAGTAAGGTGATCTTAATTGTGAGGTGGTCTTAATAGTGAGGTGATCTTAATTGTGAGGTGGTCCTAATTGTGAGATAGTCTTAATAGTCAGGTGGTCTTAAAGTCAGGTGGTCTCAATAGTGAGGTGGTCTTAATAGTCAGGTGGTCTTAATAGTCAGGTGGTCTCAATAGTCAGGTGGTCTTAATAGTGATGTGATCTTAATAGTTAGGTGGTCTTCATAGTGAGGTGGTCTTAATAGCCAGATAAATAGTGATGCATCAAGTAATATTGACTATCGCAGGCCATATCTTCCCATGCAAAATATTTAACATCACAAATTGAACAGAATTGTTATGAATAAGTAAAACCCAAAATAGGTGATTAAAACAACTTTGTCTCCAAAAATTGCAAAATTAAAAGTAATCTATCTTTCCATTGATAATCACAAATTTATTTGACATTCTTGTCAACATCTTGCAAGTTGCTAATGGTCACAGAGAATTGACAACAAATTACAATAGATGAAAAGTTAGTAAACACTGAAATGCAATCGGTTAAGAAGTTGGGTTATGCATCATTGCTGAAAGTTCCGTCAACTTTGTGCTGCTCTATGCTTTGTATAAAAATCAACAAATCTGATCATTCATTTTATTACTGTATACATAGTTCTCATATAAAATAGTTGCAAAGTCACCTTATATTGAGAGAGATTCCAATGTAACAGGTGCCTAGCAGTGATATTACACAGACTAGCCATATGGCTTATGCTAAGAGTTTTTTCCAATACTTCATCTACCAGGCTATACAGCTTTCTTTCAAAGTTTGGGAGAGATTATTTTGTAAGAAAAGAAGCCGTGCCGTGTATATGTAATGTTTGGAAGTTTGGTGTAGGACTACGTATCTTTGAAGAAAACCTGCTTTTCCCATAGGAAACCATATGGTTTGTAACTTGTTTTATTTCCAATAGACGCCACTATACCTATTCATCTACTGCATGGGCTATAGAGCTTTTTGTCTGTACAGGTTTTCCTAAACATTATCTTTTAGGAACAGTGACTATAATACAGTATTATACAGTATTATACAGTATTGTACTATATTATATTATATTATATTATATTATATTATATTATACTTCATTGTATTTTATTTAATATTGTATATTTTTAATTACCTAAATTTAGTTATATAGTTAAAATACAGTGGTGGAAAAAAGTTTATGCACACCCGTTAAATGAGCAATATCTTGGGGGTAAAATAATTTTGTAATATAAGTTTCTGTCTACCTATGCATGGAGTATATTGCCAGCGCATTTAATAAGGTCAATGGAAACTTTGCCAATTAGACTGCTCTTGATTAACTCTGCATGGTAGATGTGATGATGGAAGGATAGGATTGGAGTCCACACCACATTTATGAGCAAGATTTTAGTGCAAAAATAATTCTCTAATATAAGTTCTTGTCTACCTGTGTATGGATTATTTTGCCAGTGCCCTTGATAAGGTCAATGGAAACTTTGCCAATTAAGGTCAATGCCAACTTTGCTCCGGATTGTCTCAGCATAGTTATTACACTTTTTGTGGTATTACCAAAATTAATAAAATTAGGCAGAAAAGTTATGCATGTAGTGTGTAAACGTTTTTCTACTACTTTATAGTTACAAATTGGAACTTCATTTTTCAGCTGGGTGGTCTAGTGGTAAAACGCTCGCCTACTCCTTTGAAGGACCTGGGTTCCATCCTGGTCCCTATCTGTCTACCTATCTACCTGTCTATCTGTCTATCTGTCTGTCTATCTATCTACCTCTCTATCTATCTATCTATCTATCTATCTATCTATCCATCGATCTATCTATCTATCTAGCGATCTATCTATCCAGCGATCTATCTATCCATCGAGCGAACTATCCATCCATCCATCCATCCACCCACCTACACACCCACCTAACCACCTATCTATCTATCTATCTATCCATCTATCTATCTATATATCAACTGAAAGGAGCGTCAATTGCGATGTGATCCTAAAATAGGATTTTAATATATCGACCTTCAAATTACTGTTTAGCATGTATTTAAATCATCAATAATTCTGCAATAGCCTTTCCGGCAGTGACATATTAACCTTTTATCTTTTTTCATTCTCTATTTCTAAAAGTCATGAATTTTTTTCACATAACCACAAAAAAGGTTCTGAGAGCTACAATTAAATCTAACATGTTTATTTGAAAGAATTCCAGCCACTTTGAAGCTACATGTCTTTTTGGGAGCATTTGAATTTTCTCCTTTTTGAAAAGACCCCCTGTTGTGTAAAATTCCTTGGAGCTAGGTACCTAGTCATAGTTTAATTCATTTCTTCTTGAAAGATAGCATCTCAAAAATTGATTGCAGTTGCAAGAATTCCAATTATGAATGTAATTGCACACCAGAAATTATTCTGCCGTTGGCTGACTGCAAATATCTAACACTTCCTATGAATTGTAAATTATTTTATTGGATACTCTGAGTATGAAATTATGAACTGTCCAATTCATTTGGTAAGAAAGGTTATTTCTTAATATTTTTCTCAATGATAAATTATATATCATTAACAGAAGCCATAGAATCTAACAGAACATAATCTATACAGAGCTTATTGATTTCAATATAATTTTAATACATATGTAATTATTCTCTCAATATCACAATGTATTGTTGTAAATTCTCTATCTTTAATTTGTACCAGCTCGATAAGCATATATGTTTCTTCTGGTAAATAATCACACAAACAAACAAATAGCAGATTAATTGACTGACTGACTGGCTGGCTAGCTGGCTGAATGACTGGCTTACTGGCTGGCTTACTGGCTGGCTTAATGGCTGGCTAACTGGCTGGCTGGCTTACTGGCTGGCTGACTGTCTGACTGGTTTGGCTGACTGACTAATTTACTGACTGACAGACTGACTGATTGAATCAATTTTTCTCAATTTAGCTCAACAGCCATATTCTAACAACACTCGTCAAAATCCATACCCATCTTTTTTTTTTAAAGACATTTATTTTGCTCTTTCTTTTCATTTCTTTCTTTCTTTCTCCTTCTTGCCCTTTCTCTCATTCTGAAAATTATTCATTGCCTCAAATCTTTTGGCTTTTAGAATGAATAGATTCAGCACAGAAAAGAGCCATTGAAAATAGCTCCAAAAAGATTTTTTCCCCATATTGCTTCTGACAAAATCTTAGAGAACTGTTTTACAAACCTCCCCCAAAGTGAGCAATGCTTGACAGATCTGTGATTGTGAAAATTCTACAGCCTGTCAAAATTGTTCAGAGCCGAAAGATCAAAGAAAATTGATCCCAAGGAAGATAGAACGATTTCTACATAGCAAGGGAGCTATTTAACACATGCATTCTCAAGCCTGAAGCATGAAATAAGGGCATAGATAAGTTAGAATCATGTTTTCATAAATTGTAAATATGTGATATGGCCTTATAAGGCAATGTTCTTGCCACTCCCAAAGGTTGGAGTCCACACCATGTTACACATTTACCCCATGGGTGGGAACTTTCACTTGCCTCAGCATAGACACTAAGTACAAGACACCTCCAATTTAACGTCTCATGCGATCAAAATCCAGCTGAGATGTAACTCATGAAGAGTGCCTAGACCAGGGATTGAACCTGGGACCTTCACTGTAGCTGATGTTAAATGGCCATTCATCAAAATGATATATAGTTTTTCCTTGAATCTTATATACTATTAAAAATTTTTCAAAACACTACCTAATGATCAATCAACAACATATTATTTTATATTGATTTTTCTTTCAATCTTTCAAACATACATTTTCAACATACTACCTTAATTTAACGACATATATCATAATCTGTCATATCATAGTGTACTTATCCCGGTTACCATGACAACGAATTAGCATCAGTGCTGCTAATTAATCAGAAACAGGAAAATGAAAAAGATATATCATAGACAATGACTTGTCTTCAGCTATGTACGCTTCAAAGATTTCAAAATGAAAATTGATGTTGTATTTTCGGTCTAATTTTTGCTTATGAGGCTTTGTAGCTATCTTTCATTACACATGTACATTTTTTTGTCATATTGGAAAGAAAGATTAATCAAGAAACATGTGTTGCTTCATCTTAAAGAAATGATGAAATAGGGAATATCATACATTTCTGCCATACGTTTTTGTGATAGATATTCTTGTTGTAGTCTCCGTGTTAAGGGTCTGAAGCTTTGTCGGCTTATGAGGCAACTTGGAGTCCACACCATGATGCACATACATAGATACATAGATAGATACATAGATAGATACATAGATAGATGGATAGATCGATAGATCGATAGATAGACAGATAAATAGATAGGGAGGTAGGTAGATAGATAGGTAGATATGTAGATAGATAGATAGATGGATAGATAGATGAACTTGGCACATATGCTAAGCCAGGGACTACAAAATGTGATGGACTTGCTATATGTATATATATATATATATAAATATATAATTTTATCATTACTTCCAAACCATAATTTCTGTAATGAAACAAAGCAAAAAATAAAAAAAATAATGTAATTCCAACCAACATGAGCTACCCACACCTGCCATGGCGAAACATTTATTCGATAGGGAAGAATGAAAGAGAAAGACTTTAAACATCAAAATTGTGTTCGTTTGTCTCCCGTAGAATACTAAAGGCCAGATGTCGTGTAAGAGCGAAAGAAAACGAGAAGTTTGCATGCGTTACCATGGCAACCGAGCATGCGCATTTCTCTCAGGAAAACACACGGGCACCTCCGGTTTCAGACTTAAAATCGTCTTATTGACAAGGTTATATACTAGTTGTTTTTGATGAAAGAAGGTCATTGGGTGAATACAGTTGCCAACGCGTCAAGTTCACTATAGACTTTCTTAGGGGTGGGGGCCTAGCTCAGAGGTAGCGCTCTGGGCTTCCAACCACTGGGTCCTGGGTTCGATTCCCGGTCGAGCCCAAGTTGGATGGCTGTTTCATCCATCATCTCATTGCCATGGTCCCTGCCTGTCCTGTGTGTGTGTGTGTGTGTGTGTGTGTGTGTGTGTGTGTGTGTGTGTGTGTGTGTGATTAGGGCTTTGCGTCCTGTATTTCTGCACCAGTTGGGCTAATTAGGACAGGTAGGGACCATGGCAATGAGACGAAGGAGGAAACAGCCATCCAACTTATGCTCGACCGGGAATCGAACACGAGACCCCATGGTTGGAAGCCCAGAGCGCTACCTCTGAGCTAGGCCCCCGCCCCTCCCTGCCTGTCCAGAAATACAGGTGTAGAGCCACACTCCACCACCACAACTAGACTTTCTTATGCTAAAGAGATCTATTTTAAGATGGATCTAGCCTACTAGTATGTTTTAATAGAAAAAAAGAATGTGATTTTGCACTGTGAATAGACTCTTTTGCTGATTTGTAAAAATATTTAAAAAATAAAAAGTCTAAATGTCTATTACATTTGGCAGCAATACAAAGGAAAACGCATATCATATTTGCTGAAATGATCACACAAAATATGAATTATTGATCAGATGAAATGGCATATACCCGTATTAATATAGAGACATCAAATTGAATTATTTATTTATGGTCTCTAGTTACCTTCTACTTATCCTTTATATATACAATGAATTTATTATTAACTGATTTAACTATTCTTTTATCAATTCATTCATTTTCTATATAGATATATTTAACTTATACATTAAACATTAAACTTCCTGTAATAATGCCATATAAGCAAGTGAAAAAAATATAAAAATTATGAATTAACAAATTAATATTTATATCAACTTTTTATGTACATATCTGTCAATCTGTTATTCCATAAATAGAATAACCTAATTATAATTGACCTTAATTAACACTTAAGGCGGGGTGAAATATAAATATATTTTTATGTGACAGAATAAGTTTACTTTCTCAAAACTTTGCAACAAAGTCAGTCATATATAAGAAGAAGTGCAAAAACTTTTCGTTACATTTTTCTTATGTATTTCCAGCTTTATGGCTTTTCTGTTTATTATCAGTTCAGGGCACCTGTTGCTTTTTTCATGATGGATGAAAACAGAAAATATAGACAGAAAAAATGTATGCATAAAATATATCGCCTTGTGGTAATCCAATGCCATATAGCTGTAATGTATAGACTCTTGTTGCAACTAAGTTTTCAGGACTAATACTGTCGAACTCCAAAATTAAGACCCTTGGAAATCACAGAAGTGGTCTTACTATTGAGTGGTCTTAATTACGAGGTTGGCCTGTATTTATTTAATCATAAGTATCCTTAAATTATTTTGTTCATATTAATTATATTTTATGTTTATTTTGTGTGATTATTAAGGTCCTAATGCTACTGCTCGTAGCTTAGTTTAAATTTCAAAATGATGAGATGAGAAGACTTTGAGTCCACACCATACTAACTTACCTCATGGGTGGGGTGTTTTACTTGCCTCATTACAGACACAAAATACATGACCACAAAGTTGATTTTAGCCAACAGCAGTGTCAATAGCCAGTTGCATAAAAGATATTAAATTAAATAACGTAGCTGTTACAGAATTAAACAGTTACATGGCCAAATGTGCCACGTGCGTTTTCCATGCGTTTGGATAAATGCATGGAAAACGAATGGTTTCTGCCTCATTATAATTAGGCAAAAACCATGCGTTTTCCATGCGTTTATCCTTCTCATGGAAAACGCATGTGGCACAATTGGCCATGTAGTTTTAATGATGAAGTGACCTTTTTACTGAAGTGTTTATAAAACAAAGCAAGTCCTAGCTTACAGTAAAACTACACTTTTGCGACCACCCAATATCAAAACCATTTTGATTTTAATACATCTTGAATGTTTTACAAGACTCATTGAAAATTTAAAAACCAAAAATCCATATTTATGACCACCTCGATATTAAGACCACTTCAGTGATTCAAACCATGGAGTCACACGGAGTCACTCCATGTTCAAACAAGTCTTATTTTTTGCGGTTTTACTGTATTGTGTTTTTGTCAATAAGCCTTATCTTTAACAAACACTTAAACACAAAATCTTTAGAGGTTTTCCATTTCAGTGATCAAAGCGACCACCAGCTCGGCCCTGCACATATTGATCACTTTACTCAATGAATTATACCCGAGAGTTGCATAAAATACTCGTGAGAGTCTGTTGACAGGAGCTATCGAACTTTACTCTCAAGTGGTGCATAGCAATAAGAATTGATGTTGTCTTGTGCAATACTGGTTGTTGAGGTACGATAAAAATGATATTGCACTAATAACTCTTTTAACTAACGTACCTCAACAACCAGTATTGCACAAGGCAACATCAAGTGCAATATCAATTGCAATATCAATTATCAATTGTCAAAGGTCCATACAAACTTATATCATAATAATCTTATGATGTTCTTTGTACCATAAATTAGTATATTATATATATTGCAACATGGTGTAATATTGCACAGATGCCAAACAAATTGCAATGTGTCTGCTGACACAGTACTGTGGGTAATTGACACAGTACTGTGGGTAATTGACACAGTACTGTGGGTAATTGACACAGTACTGTGGGTAATTTAAAACCAGTGTCTCTCTTCTATCGACATCAGCCAATCAGATCATCTGTTACAGATCATACGAGGCCAAATATTCAACCTGCGTTTTCCATGAGAAGGATAAACGCATGGAAAACGCACGGTTTTCAGCTTATTATAATGAGGCAAAAACCATGCGTTAATCCAAACGCATGGAAAAAGCACGTGGCACATTTGGCCATGTAGGTATGGTGTCAAAAACCTGAGTTGGTTTTGTTGACACAGGCACTCAGTACTGTCCATATAACAAACAGAAGCTTGCCACATTTTGACACAGTACTGTCAAGGAGTTGCTTGAGCCCTGTGGCAACAGCAAATGCTCCAATTTTATCATATACGGTAGTCAACTTTTTATGACATTGCTGATACCAATAACTTTCTACCAATAAATCAAAACATATATCACTGTGATATGTCCACCATATGACACCAATTCAATATCATATCTACCATATGAAATTAATCCAATATCATATTAACCACAGAACAACACAGCTAAAAGTGTGTATGACAAATGTGCAAAAAGGGAATTCTTGGCATGCCAAAAAGTGTCAGCTGGCTTTTCCCATGTTTTGAGTGTCCGCCAATTCTCTTGTGAACTGTGACATATGTTGTCATTTTGTGCAACATAAAAGGCTGGTGTGAACTTGTATTATAACTCAGAAACTCTTCCTTCTTTCTGTGAAAAATATCCCTTGCAAAGTATCTCTTTATGACCTAAATGTCAGCAGGATCTGTTGGTAAGCCAAGCAGAATACGGGTTAAAGTATATTGCCTTGTACTTCGTGTCTGCTGCCCATGGTGAGGCATGGAAATGGCCCCACCCATGGGGTAAATGAGTAACATGGTGTGGATTCCAGGCTCATCTCATCATTACATTTGCCCGCTGTAACTGATTATATCAAAGCTGACTAGAAAAACTGGGACGGTATAGCAAAATCAACGCAGCCATGAAAAAGGAGACATGGTGTGGACTCCAAGTCTTCCATCTCATCATTACGTCTGTCTGCTGTTGTTCTCATGAACTGACTCAACCAACAGCAAGACAACACAATACGAAAGTGTGGACTCCAAGTCTTATCATCTCATCACTATTTCTGCCTCTAGCAACTTTAAAATAGAGTACTGTTGACTAAAGTGATCTAAAACAGTTAAATTTGATCCCTGACTATAAAAATGTCCATATTTGAAGAAAATTCTACTAAGTTACTCTAAGTCTTTAAATACAAACTTGCGTATCAATGTTGAAGTGAATTTGTCCAAAGCATGAAAAATGAATCACTCACCACCAAGGAGTACCATAAATAAACAACTTCTTACCTGAAAATACAAAATAAATCACAATCAATTCACAGTTAACATTATTTTCCAACATTTTACAATGAAATTATCACATTAAATTTATCATGACAAATTAACGCTTAGTTTAGCATAGTAATAACTAGATTTTACTCATAAAGAATTACAAACTAGCCATGAAACTGATTATTTTGAAAAGCAGGTTATTTACTGTTAAGAAAATTACCTCCATGAGCGTCTAAATAGCAGTTTGATAGTTTGATAGAGAGCTATGCCTTAATCGGCCATGACTTGGATATTATGTAACAATTAATTTTCTAGCGGATGTAAGTTATAATCATCCTATAGATTCTATGAGGTTTTAAAGCTGCACTTAAATTTCTTTAGTTAGTTGATATTTTATTAAAATATGAAGTAAATGAATGAATGAATAAAATAATGAATTCTGCTATTTATAGTCCAATGGAACTTGATTATTCAATTTAATGAATGATTGAATCAATCAATCAATCAATAAAAATAAATTATTTGATCAACAATCAATAAATTTAATGCATTATTTTACAAAGGAACGAATCAATCAATCAACCAACCAATCAATCAATCTATCCATCCATCAGTCATTCAATCAATCATTTAGTTAATAAACTTCATAATGAAACATTCTATCAATTAATTTAGAATGGTATAGATATTTTTTGTAGGTAGTGATTAAAACTTTTTTTGGTGCAGTTAATTATTTTACATTAGTAAAAGTATGAAAACCCCTAAACAGAGCAGACAGTGAATACTCTTTTTTACTGTCATTTAGTGTGTTAATCAAATGAGTAAATAAGAATGTGTGTGTCAGATTCAGCAATAGTGTATGGGTGTCTGTCTATCTATCTGTCGATATATCTTTCTATCTGTCCATTTATCAATCAATCAATCTATCTATCTATCTATCTATCCATGTATCCGTTTATTTATCTATCTATCTATCTATCTATCTATATATCTATCTATCTAGCAATCCATCCTTCTATCTGTCCGTCTATCTATCCATCCATCTATCTATCCATCCATCTATCTATCCATCCATCTATCTATCTATCCATCTATCTACCTATCATGTAGAACATCAACTTAAGATCTTAAGATGCAGACCTCACTATTAAGAATTATTTGATAATGTAATTTACCACATTATTAAGACCACATCACTATTTCTATTGTGAATTTCTACTGCCTCTAACAACATCAAATCAACTAATCAGAAATTAAACTGCTATTTTGCCCGTTTAAATTTCGCCATTTTATTCAACAAATCCGCCCAACTCTTGTTATTTCGCTTTGATTTTAAATCTTAAGTTTTAAATTATGAACTGCAAATTTTGTCAGTTGCATGAATTGGCTTTGGGGCTTAAATTCTGTGAGAAAATTAGCTTGATCAAACTTAGCAATTAAAACGTCGGATTAACTTTAAAAAGAGCAACTCGCTGTTAATAAGATCATTAGGTTTCAGGCTCCTAATCAGCCTGTTCTTTTAAAATGTCCTTTAAATTGGAAAATGGCATATTTAAAACTGAACTTTTGATAACATTTGTTGGATAATAGTGTCTAGCAATTATAAAGTTTTTATTCTTGCTTAGATTTAAGATGAAATCATCAGTAATTATGAACCCAGGCAACTAACTTAATATAATTATATTTATTTGGTATATTGTAAATCTTGTATTGCAAATATGACTGTAATTGCCGAAAAATTTAATAAATTCAAATTCAATTTAATACTAAATTCAAATTAAAACATGACTAGCAAATGTCACAAATGCCTAATGTCTCTTTTTTTTAATGCTATTTTGTAAATTTAGGATTGCAGGGAATATAATAATTTATTAATAGTTTAAATATTTCAATGTCTCAATGCTACTGGGTCCGAAGCTTAGTTAGCTTATATGGCTAACTGCAGGAAGACGTAATGATGAGATGATAAGGCTGCTTGGAGTCCACACCATGTTACACATTTATCCCATGGGTGGGGTCTTTTACTTGCCTCAGCATAGACACAAAGTACAAGTGTGTACTAACGAATGAGTATATTGTGACAAGCACATATAGACATAATTATATAAATGATGTTTACTAATGTGTAAACGGGGTTAACGCCCTCTTGGTCAAGGCAACATTCATTCCAGGCAATACCTTGATGGCCACCAGGGTCAAGTTATGTTCGCAGCCTCCACCAGGGACTGCCAGCTGGGCTAATCCAGTTGTCCCAGGTATATAAGGATCTCCCCCATGCTACTGGTCATTCGCTTCTTTCTACTCCCTCCCACCGTCCCCTTAAAATTCAAATTTTCCTTTCTTAAAAATTCCCAAATTGTCACATATAACCTTGTTTATTCTTGCTATATGTATTACCAATTATTATTAATGTGTCCCCATTAAGGGTGTCCACAAACATTATTATTATTAATGTGTCCCCATTAAGGGTGTCCACAAACATTACTTGTATTAATGTGTCCCCACTAAGGGTGTCCACAAACACAAGCATGTAACATTCCTTTATGCCAATTAATAAATGTGGCAAATGTATCCATTTACCAAATCATGTGTTCTTGTTGTTCTTATGTGTTAATATACATATATAGACATAATTATATAATATACATATATAGACATAATAATATAATATACATATATAGACATAATTATATAATATACATATATAGACATAATTATATAATATACATATATAGACATAATTATATAATATACATATATAGACATAATTATATAATATACATATATAGACATAATTATATAATATACATATATAGACATAATTATATAATATACATATATAGACATAATTATATAATATACAATAAATAAGCTGGATTCACTATGAAAATGTATTGGTTGCATCCAATTGTGCTTACGGCAAATAAACTAATATCACCATTTTATTTTAGAATATCAAATATCACTGACAAATATTACGGTCAGTTATATTGCCTGGCAAATACTACAGAATACGAAAACGAGGCACATACTAAAATCTTGAACGTCATTAGCGCCATCGCTTCGTAATAAATTTTATTAAACAGCACCTTCAATATTGGTTCGATTTTCAAAATTCAAAGTTTATTATGTACAAACATGTATTGGTAATTCGATTATGCATTGAATAGAAACATCTCCCATCTTATTTTTTCATTAAATGACTGGGAAATTGCCAATCGGCAACGCTCTTCTTAACGTTATAATGTCAGTAAGCTAATTTACCAGGCAGACAAATTTGCTTACCAAGCAACAATATCACGTAAGGTTTGTTGACAAATACCAGGAAGTGTTCTAGGTATGGTAAGCATGAATAGTTTTTGCCAAGTAAGCTAATATCACCTGCCAGGTCAGCTAATTTGGCAGTAAGTGCTATTGGTTGAAACACTTCTTCCCCTGGGCTCCGCATACTATCATTTTAAGTCCATACATGGATAGCCAGATTGGTTAAAACCACTGGGATAAGCAGTATATATTTGTCATTTTTATTTATTTATTTTTTTTATTTTCTTTTATTATTGGTCTATATTGTTAAGTTGTATTTTATTATTAGTATTTTTACTAGTCACAACCTAGACCAACTTTCTATAAAATACATAGTTACAACATTTAATATAGACCGTCAGCTTAACACTTTTAGTATTATTATCTTATTACTGTAAAAGTACTGTATTATTGTATGTTATTTGTATGTTTGACAAATGTATCAATTATGATAATATCCTGTCAATAAAAAAATATTATTTAATTATTATTAATAATCTCTATCTTAAAACCATTTCAAATAGTTACCTTATTATCAGTTACATTACAATAATTTCATTGTCATTACTATAAATACAAAAGTATACCTTAATAAAGAGGTGGTTTAAATAGTGAGGTATTTTTTTTACACTAAAACAATAGTCTTAATAGTGAGGTGGGCTGAGATATGACCCCATTGTACTGTACAATAGCATTAGAGTATTGTCTGACCCAGCTGGGACTAGACAACCAATTTTCACAGACAAAGCGTCTAATTTTCAAAGTAAACCAAAAATAATCGAATTCTGCACACACCCAGCTATCTCCCCGTCTATTGCACAGCAAATTAGGTACAAAATAGGAGTGCAATAAGATTGTAATTTTGCAGGCTATTACACCAAAGACTGTAATATAGTTCTGTTGCAATTGGAAGTATTATAGGAATGACTATAATAGTGTTGTCATGGTATGAGTGAGCGATAATTATCAAATTAAAGTATTTTATGAATTCAGTCTCTGCAGGTGAATAGGAGCACTTTGTAATATGCAATATCCAGTTCTCCTTATGATGTTTTTTTCCTATTTCTTATGAGCTATTCTAATCTAATTCAGTTGTTTTAACTTCTATGGTAGTCTTTCGTGAGCGGCACTTCAATGATGCCTTGTGAGACTACCAATCATACATATATTTATACATATCCACACATATTTCTAAAATAATGACAATATCCATTTTCTGTTTGTATTTTTATGGTGACTAAACGATTGAACTTGAACTTGACACACAGTGCACTGCTGGCTAGTATATTATTAAAAATATGTCATTGCCAATGTCAATGAAACAATTGAGAGATATATGCAGTTTTACTCACTTCAATTTTAACGTTCACCTATAGCTATCCAGTATATAAAGAGCCAGAATAGAGTCTTTTCACTGAACAGCCCTGAATTCAGCAAGACATAAGTCTTTCCTCTCCTCTTCTTACTCATTTTACTTTTCAGACGAAGTAGGTCATAACTAACTGATTCCATAAATTTAATTTTCTCAGAAAAATAACAAAAATCAACTTATTATGATAAGTGTCAAATATACATTAAAATGCACTAAAAATACTGCTGCTAGGATGCACTTCGCTTCAGCCAATCACAGTCAAGGGCGGGAAATTTTTCAGCCGATAGAATTGCAGTATTCTACAGCCTGTAAATATGTGATATGGCCTTATAAGGCAATGTTCATATTATCATATTAACCACAGAACAACACAGCTAAAAGTGTGTATGACAAATGTGCAAAAAGGGAATTCTTGGCATGCCAAAAAGTGTCAGCTGGCTTTTCCCATGTTTTGAGTGTCCGCCAATTCTCTTGTGAACTGTGACATATGTTGTCATTTTGTGCAACATAAAAGGCTGGTGTGAACTTGTATTATAACTCAGAAACTCTTCCTTCTTTCTGTGAAAAATATCCCTTGCAAAGTATCTCTTTATGACCTAAATGTCAGCAGGATCTGTTGGTAAGCCAAGCAGAATACGGGTTAAAGTATATTGCCTTGTACTTCGTGTCTGCTGCCCATGGTGAGGCATGGAAATGGCCCCACCCATGGGGTAAATGAGTAACATGGTGTGGATTCCAGGCTCATCTCATCATTACATTTGCCCGCTGTAACTGATTATATCAAAGCTGACTAGAAAAACTGGGACGGTATAGCAAAATCAACGCAGCCATGAAAAAGGAGACATGGTGTGGACTCCAAGTCTTCCATCTCATCATTACGTCTGTCTGCTGTTGTTCTCATGAACTGACTCAACCAACAGCAAGACAACACAATACGAAAGTGTGGACTCCAAGTCTTATCATCTCATCACTATTTCTGCCTCTAGCAACTTTAAAATAGAGTACTGTTGACTAAAGTGATCTAAAACAGTTAAATTTGATCCCTGACTATAAAAATGTCCATATTTGAAGAAAATTCTACTAAGTTACTCTAAGTCTTTAAATACAAACTTGCGTATCAATGTTGAAGTGAATTTGTCCAAAGCATGAAAAATGAATCACTCACCACCAAGGAGTACCATAAATAAACAACTTCTTACCTGAAAATACAAAATAAATCACAATCAATTCACAGTTAACATTATTTTCCAACATTTTACAATGAAATTATCACATTAAATTTATCATGACAAATTAACGCTTAGTTTAGCATAGTAATAACTAGATTTTACTCATAAAGAATTACAAACTAGCCATGAAACTGATTATTTTGAAAAGCAGGTTATTTACTGTTAAGAAAATTACCTCCATGAGCGTCTAAATAGCAGTTTGATAGTTTGATAGAGAGCTATGCCTTAATCGGCCATGACTTGGATATTATGTAACAATTAATTTTCTAGCGGATGTAAGTTATAATCATCCTATAGATTCTATGAGGTTTTAAAGCTGCACTTAAATTTCTTTAGTTAGTTGATATTTTATTAAAATATGAAGTAAATGAATGAATGAATAAAATAATGAATTCTGCTATTTATAGTCCAATGGAACTTGATTATTCAATTTAATGAATGATTGAATCAATCAATCAATCAATAAAAATAAATTATTTGATCAACAATCAATAAATTTAATGCATTATTTTACAAAGGAACGAATCAATCAATCAACCAACCAATCAATCAATCTATCCATCCATCAGTCATTCAATCAATCATTTAGTTAATAAACTTCATAATGAAACATTCTATCAATTAATTTAGAATGGTATAGATATTTTTTGTAGGTAGTGATTAAAACTTTTTTTGGTGCAGTTAATTATTTTACATTAGTAAAAGTATGAAAACCCCTAAACAGAGCAGACAGTGAATACTCTTTTTTACTGTCATTTAGTGTGTTAATCAAATGAGTAAATAAGAATGTGTGTGTCAGATTCAGCAATAGTGTATGGGTGTCTGTCTATCTATCTGTCGATATATCTTTCTATCTGTCCATTTATCAATCAATCAATCTATCTATCTATCTATCTATCCATGTATCCGTTTATTTATCTATCTATCTATCTATCTATCTATATATCTATCTATCTAGCAATCCATCCTTCTATCTGTCCGTCTATCTATCCATCCATCTATCTATCCATCCATCTATCTATCCATCCATCTATCTATCTATCCATCTATCTACCTATCATGTAGAACATCAACTTAAGATCTTAAGATGCAGACCTCACTATTAAGAATTATTTGATAATGTAATTTACCACATTATTAAGACCACATCACTATTTCTATTGTGAATTTCTACTGCCTCTAACAACATCAAATCAACTAATCAGAAATTAAACTGCTATTTTGCCCGTTTAAATTTCGCCATTTTATTCAACAAATCCGCCCAACTCTTGTTATTTCGCTTTGATTTTAAATCTTAAGTTTTAAATTATGAACTGCAAATTTTGTCAGTTGCATGAATTGGCTTTGGGGCTTAAATTCTGTGAGAAAATTAGCTTGATCAAACTTAGCAATTAAAACGTCGGATTAACTTTAAAAAGAGCAACTCGCTGTTAATAAGATCATTAGGTTTCAGGCTCCTAATCAGCCTGTTCTTTTAAAATGTCCTTTAAATTGGAAAATGGCATATTTAAAACTGAACTTTTGATAACATTTGTTGGATAATAGTGTCTAGCAATTATAAAGTTTTTATTCTTGCTTAGATTTAAGATGAAATCATCAGTAATTATGAACCCAGGCAACTAACTTAATATAATTATATTTATTTGGTATATTGTAAATCTTGTATTGCAAATATGACTGTAATTGCCGAAAAATTTAATAAATTCAAATTCAATTTAATACTAAATTCAAATTAAAACATGACTAGCAAATGTCACAAATGCCTAATGTCTCTTTTTTTTAATGCTATTTTGTAAATTTAGGATTGCAGGGAATATAATAATTTATTAATAGTTTAAATATTTCAATGTCTCAATGCTACTGGGTCCGAAGCTTAGTTAGCTTATATGGCTAACTGCAGGAAGACGTAATGATGAGATGATAAGGCTGCTTGGAGTCCACACCATGTTACACATTTATCCCATGGGTGGGGTCTTTTACTTGCCTCAGCATAGACACAAAGTACAAGTGTGTACTAACGAATGAGTATATTGTGACAAGCACATATAGACATAATTATATAAATGATGTTTACTAATGTGTAAACGGGGTTAACGCCCTCTTGGTCAAGGCAACATTCATTCCAGGCAATACCTTGATGGCCACCAGGGTCAAGTTATGTTCGCAGCCTCCACCAGGGACTGCCAGCTGGGCTAATCCAGTTGTCCCAGGTATATAAGGATCTCCCCCATGCTACTGGTCATTCGCTTCTTTCTACTCCCTCCCACCGTCCCCTTAAAATTCAAATTTTCCTTTCTTAAAAATTCCCAAATTGTCACATATAACCTTGTTTATTCTTGCTATATGTATTACCAATTATTATTAATGTGTCCCCATTAAGGGTGTCCACAAACATTATTATTATTAATGTGTCCCCATTAAGGGTGTCCACAAACATTACTTGTATTAATGTGTCCCCACTAAGGGTGTCCACAAACACAAGCATGTAACATTCCTTTATGCCAATTAATAAATGTGGCAAATGTATCCATTTACCAAATCATGTGTTCTTGTTGTTCTTATGTGTTAATATACATATATAGACATAATTATATAATATACATATATAGACATAATAATATAATATACATATATAGACATAATTATATAATATACATATATAGACATAATTATATAATATACATATATAGACATAATTATATAATATACATATATAGACATAATTATATAATATACATATATAGACATAATTATATAATATACATATATAGACATAATTATATAATATACATATATAGACATAATTATATAATATACAATAAATAAGCTGGATTCACTATGAAAATGTATTGGTTGCATCCAATTGTGCTTACGGCAAATAAACTAATATCACCATTTTATTTTAGAATATCAAATATCACTGACAAATATTACGGTCAGTTATATTGCCTGGCAAATACTACAGAATACGAAAACGAGGCACATACTAAAATCTTGAACGTCATTAGCGCCATCGCTTCGTAATAAATTTTATTAAACAGCACCTTCAATATTGGTTCGATTTTCAAAATTCAAAGTTTATTATGTACAAACATGTATTGGTAATTCGATTATGCATTGAATAGAAACATCTCCCATCTTATTTTTTCATTAAATGACTGGGAAATTGCCAATCGGCAACGCTCTTCTTAACGTTATAATGTCAGTAAGCTAATTTACCAGGCAGACAAATTTGCTTACCAAGCAACAATATCACGTAAGGTTTGTTGACAAATACCAGGAAGTGTTCTAGGTATGGTAAGCATGAATAGTTTTTGCCAAGTAAGCTAATATCACCTGCCAGGTCAGCTAATTTGGCAGTAAGTGCTATTGGTTGAAACACTTCTTCCCCTGGGCTCCGCATACTATCATTTTAAGTCCATACATGGATAGCCAGATTGGTTAAAACCACTGGGATAAGCAGTATATATTTGTCATTTTTATTTATTTATTTTTTTTATTTTCTTTTATTATTGGTCTATATTGTTAAGTTGTATTTTATTATTAGTATTTTTACTAGTCACAACCTAGACCAACTTTCTATAAAATACATAGTTACAACATTTAATATAGACCGTCAGCTTAACACTTTTAGTATTATTATCTTATTACTGTAAAAGTACTGTATTATTGTATGTTATTTGTATGTTTGACAAATGTATCAATTATGATAATATCCTGTCAATAAAAAAATATTATTTAATTATTATTAATAATCTCTATCTTAAAACCATTTCAAATAGTTACCTTATTATCAGTTACATTACAATAATTTCATTGTCATTACTATAAATACAAAAGTATACCTTAATAAAGAGGTGGTTTAAATAGTGAGGTATTTTTTTTACACTAAAACAATAGTCTTAATAGTGAGGTGGGCTGAGATATGACCCCATTGTACTGTACAATAGCATTAGAGTATTGTCTGACCCAGCTGGGACTAGACAACCAATTTTCACAGACAAAGCGTCTAATTTTCAAAGTAAACCAAAAATAATCGAATTCTGCACACACCCAGCTATCTCCCCGTCTATTGCACAGCAAATTAGGTACAAAATAGGAGTGCAATAAGATTGTAATTTTGCAGGCTATTACACCAAAGACTGTAATATAGTTCTGTTGCAATTGGAAGTATTATAGGAATGACTATAATAGTGTTGTCATGGTATGAGTGAGCGATAATTATCAAATTAAAGTATTTTATGAATTCAGTCTCTGCAGGTGAATAGGAGCACTTTGTAATATGCAATATCCAGTTCTCCTTATGATGTTTTTTTCCTATTTCTTATGAGCTATTCTAATCTAATTCAGTTGTTTTAACTTCTATGGTAGTCTTTCGTGAGCGGCACTTCAATGATGCCTTGTGAGACTACCAATCATACATATATTTATACATATCCACACATATTTCTAAAATAATGACAATATCCATTTTCTGTTTGTATTTTTATGGTGACTAAACGATTGAACTTGAACTTGACACACAGTGCACTGCTGGCTAGTATATTATTAAAAATATGTCATTGCCAATGTCAATGAAACAATTGAGAGATATATGCAGTTTTACTCACTTCAATTTTAACGTTCACCTATAGCTATCCAGTATATAAAGAGCCAGAATAGAGTCTTTTCACTGAACAGCCCTGAATTCAGCAAGACATAAGTCTTTCCTCTCCTCTTCTTACTCATTTTACTTTTCAGACGAAGTAGGTCATAACTAACTGATTCCATAAATTTAATTTTCTCAGAAAAATAACAAAAATCAACTTATTATGATAAGTGTCAAATATACATTAAAATGCACTAAAAATACTGCTGCTAGGATGCACTTCGCTTCAGCCAATCACAGTCAAGGGCGGGAAATTTTTCAGCCGATAGAATTGCAGTATTTAGCCACCGGATGGAAATACAGAAAACCTTCAGTGAAAATCCACTATTAACTATCTGGGACTACAGCAAGCCAAACGAAGCCACACCTAGCTACAGACATTTATAAGTTCACTGAACTGAAACCCTACTTAAGCACAAGCACTGTTAAGGATCACATAAATACCCACGTTACTTGTGGTGATTTTAATAGTGAGGTTGTCTTAATAGCCAGTGAGGTAATAACATAATTAATGTGAGATTTACTTAGATTTAGCCCATTAGATACCAGTTTGGTGGCCTAGTGGTGTGGTGGTGGATTAGGGCTTTACGTCCTGTATTTCTGCACCTGATGGGCTAATTAGGACAGGCAGGGACCATGGCAATGAGATGATGGATGAAACAGCCATCCAACTTAGGTTCAACCGGAAACTGAACTCGGTACCTAGTGGTTGGAAGCCCAGCGCGCTACCACTGGTTAGGCCCCCCACCTTTGGGTGGCCTAGTGGTGAATCCACTAGGCATCCACTAATTCCATATTGACCAGCACTGCTGAAGGTCCCAGGTTCGATTCTCAGGAACTCTTCATGAGCTACATCTCAGCAGCTGGATGTCGATCGCATAAGTTGTTAGATTGGAGGTGCCTTGTACTTGGTGTCTATGCTGAGGCGAGTAAAATACTCCACCCATGAGGTAAATATGTAACATGGCGTGGACTCTAAGCAACCTTATCATCTCATTATTACATCTGCCTGACAGCTGGTCATATAAGCTGACTAGGCTTCAGACCCAGCTGGATTGAGACATTGAAAATAACTATAAACAAAAACAGGACTAGTCCATGCTAGAATTCTGCATTTTCTTAAAACCAGACTACATGCATAGCAAAGACATTTATCTTAGTAAATATGCAATGAATTTTCTGTATTAGTTATTGAAATGAGACGTAATGAAATAAACCTGCGTCCATCTGTCAAGATAGGTTGACTAACAGCCCTCTTTCATGATTTAATGCCTAGTGACCCGTATGTAGGTCAGAAGAGGTCATCAACTTACCCGGATGTAGGTCATAGGTCACGACTTGGCCCTAATAAAAAGTCTTTCATCTCCCAGAGTGTTTGGAATAACTAGAGACGCTTAGAGGTTTGGGAATTGTGTACAAAGAAGATTTTTGTTTATTTTTGTGTTGTTAGGCTTTTAAGAAAAGGTCTCATTATGAGAAGACATCCCTAATAAGGTCATAAAAGGTCAAATAAAGCTACTAAGGTGCAGACATAAAAATAATTTCTCCATTATGCGAGATTAGTGGCACAGAGACTATATATGGTAAACCAGCTTGGAAACCACCCCGACGTTAGGACCACCTCTTTATCCACCACACTAAAAGATCACCTCACTAAAAGATCACCTCACTAAAAGACCACCACACTAAAAGACCACCTCGCTAGACCACCACACTAAAAGACCACCACACTAAAAGACCACCTCACTAAAAGATCACCTCACTAAAAGATCACCTCACTAAAAGACCACCACACTAAAAAACCACCACACTAAAAGACCACCTCACTAGACCACCACACTAAAAGACCACCACACTCAAAGACCACCTCACTAAAAGATCACCTCACTAAAAGATCACCTCACTAAAAGATCACCTCACTAAAAGATCACCTCGCTAAAAGACCACCTCATTATTAAGACCACCTCACTATTAAGACCACCTCACTAAAATATCACCTCACTAAAAGACCACCTCACTATTAAGTCCACTTATTAAGACCACCTCACTGATAAAAACACCTCACATTATTAAGACACCTCACTATTGAGATCACCTCACTATTAAGACCCTCTAACTATTAATACCACCTCACCATTAGGACCAACTCACCATTAGGACCAACTCACTATTAAAACTGAATTTTAAAACCAAAGTATTGAAATTATATTTACCTGCTATTAAGACCACTTCACCATTAATACTAGTTATTACAATAAACTTCATCAATAAATACCATAACAAATAATAACATTTCCATGTAGATTATTTTGTATCTAGTTTTCAGTTACAACATAAAAGCATTCTGCATTATTTCAATACAAGGTCTAGTATAATAATCATAAAGTAGTTTATGACAATTCTTTATGAAATATGTTTGACTTTTTCATTGTTATTATACGACTCATGAATATTTATATTGCTGAGGAAGGTGCCCAGAAAGCGAGGTGATATGGATCACACTACATCATAAAATAATTTTATGGCATGTTACAAAGTTTCCAAGGTAACAAACTGTTATGAGTAAATATATCAATGACATGCCATAAAATTTACTAGGAGAGCTGGGAGAGAAAAGCTATTGCATAATATGGAACTAATATCTTAAAAATTGACTAATAAGAAAGACAACCTCACTGCCTCCCTATCAAGACCACCTCATTACTTAAGTCATTTTATTTATTAGACAATTTCATTATTTAAGAAGAATTTGATACTAAGTCTATTCTTTTAAAAAAAAAGCACACAAAAGAAACATTAAAATGATTTAAATTTGGTTATCAAACCACCTCGCTGATAAGACTACCTCAGTATTGAGAAAATGTTATATCTAGAATAGAATAGAATAGCATAAAATAGCATAAAATAGAATAGAATAGAATAATGTGAAAACAGTGCAATCGTGAATAGAATAGAATAGACAAGAATAGTATAGAAATACTTAGAATAGAATATAATAGAATAGCAAAGAATATAATAGAATTATGTGAAAACAGTGCAATCGTGAATACAATAGAATATAATATAATAGACAAGAATAGAATAACATCGAATAGAATATAATAGAATAGCACAGAATAGAATAGAATTATGTGAAAACAGTGCAACCGTGAATAGAATATAATAGAATAGAATAGACAAGAATGGACAAAAATTGAATAAAAAAAGACAAGAATAGAATAGACAAAAAAAGAAAAGAATAGAATCTTCAGCATAGTCTACAATACCATTTTACGCAACTGAAATCAAATGAACATAAATCAAGCTGGACAGACATACAAACGGAACAAACGAACAATGCAGACAAAAAACAACAACATGAACAAAAATCAACAACAAAAAATAACCCTGTGAGCAAAATGTGAAGAGCCAAAATGTCCACATTTTATTGCATGAGTCATCAAATGCAAAGGGAACCTATAAAAGGCCTTTGACATTTTGTATTGCCATAGAAACCTCCAAATTCGGAATTCTCTGAGCAGACATTTGCAGCTAAAATGGAATTGTTTTTAGAATTCTTATAACCCCAGCATTTTGTGGTTAAAAACGGAAATATGTTTTTGAAGATTTAGAGAATATGTTTGGCTTTAGGCAGGGAAATTCGAAAAATATTATGAGATTGGAGTTCAGTGAAGAAAAAGGGAGTCAATATATTCTTGAAACAGAATTCTCATTTTAATACAGAAAAGAAAGAAAGGGAAAATAAAGAAAGAAAAAGGAAAAAGAATGAAAGAAAGATACAAAAGCAATTTTTGTCAATTGCGGTTACAGAAATGTGTAATTTTTAAGCACCATGCAAAATATAAATGTTTGTGGTGTTTTATCATGTATCACCCAGTGAAAGTTTGTACTGCTTATGTTTGAGCTAGGATAGGATGGGATGGGATGGGATGGGATGGGATGGGATGGGGAGGATAGGATAGGATAGGATAGGATAGGATAGGATAGGACAGGACAGGACAGGACAGGATAGGATAGGATGGGATGAGATAATAGGATAGGAAGGGATGGGATGTGATAGGTTAGGATGGGATAGGACGGGATGGGATAGGATAGGACAGGATAGGATAGAATAGGATACGATAGAATAGGATAGGATAGGAGGAGATAGGACAGGACAGGATAGGATAGGATAGGATGGGATAGGATGGGATAGGATGGGATAGGATTGGATAGGATTGGATAGGATTGGATAGGAAAGGATAGGATGGGAGGATAGGATGGGATGGGATAGGATGGGATTGGATAGGACTTAAATGTAATTACAATGTATAGGATTAGGAGGTCTTTCTAAATTGAGTGGTCTTAATTGACAGATGTCTTAATAACAAGGTTGTCTTAATAGCGATATGGTCTAAAGGCTGATTCCATTGTGAATAAAACTATTGTGCATTTTAAGCTGAATTCTATCGCCTTGGCAACACATTAAGAAAATGATAAAATTATCAAAACTGATCTTTGTTCTATTGTCTTTTTGGCCTTCAGTTCATTTTCTTGTCTCCTTGAATTTCTTCATAAGAGCTGTTCATAACATGAAATTTTAATTAAATAACTCAAAATCAATATTTTGTAATCAGCATTATTGTACTCAAAGAAATCGAAAAAGACGGTTAAAATAATTTTGAGCCACACATCAGTTGAAAAGGAGGAACTCAATTCCAAATAATATTATTCTGCTGTTGCATTGAAGATTTTAGTTTAATACTATCTTTAGTGCAAATTTATTGGCTTAAATGGTATTAAGACCAGCTCAATAGCATGACCAGCTCACTATCAAGTCCACCTCACTGTAAAGGCCGCCTCACTAATAAGACCACTCAGTATTAAGATCACCTCACTATTAAGACCACTTAACTATCAAGACCACCTCATTATTAAGACCACCTCACTATTAAGACCACCTCACTATTAAGACCACCTCACTTTTAAGACCACCTCACTTTTAAGACCACCTCAAAATTAAGACCACCTCATTATTAAGACCACCTCACTATTAAGACAACCTCACTATTTAGACCACCTCACTATCAAGACCATCTCACTATTTAGACCACCTCAGTATTTAGACCACCTCACTATTGAAACCACCTCATGAGTAATCCCACCTGTCAAGACCACATCACATTATTTCTCTATAAAGACCACCTCACTAGTGCAATTTTCACTAAAGTTGGTCTTCATGGCAAAGATCTACTGTAGTATAATATTAAATTGACAACTACTCCACGAAAAAAGCTACCATTAGAAGCCCCTACCCCAATATCACACCTAACCAACCATACTGATAAGTTGAGGGTTAATAACTACTTTTAAAGTTGATCCCTCCAGCTAATAACACCCTAGTGAGCCTATTCAGTATTATGTGTTTGAAGCATTGATGGCAGGGTAACAAGCCCCTTTGCTATTGGTACCCCAACAAAAAAACCCCTCATATAGAGAGGGCAGATCAATACCCTTTAGAAAGTCAGAAAGGGGTAAAAGTGTCTGCCCTTTTTGTAGGGGTAATACAAGGCTTTTCCATTCGTCCTGAGTTAGTCATATCTCTCCAAGCATGGGCTGGACAGCACTTTGGACAAATTCTGCCTTTAAAGTGTCAGTAGAGAATGACCTGCTGAGGTCGATATTACAAATGGTGACGTCATAAAATGACGTCATTATACCCCAGAGCCATCTATAGTGGAATTGAACAGTTGCAATAAGCTCTATATTCTGTTATAAAAAGGAAAAAAATTTAATCAATAAATGATGTTGCTAATATTGCTATTTAACTATCTAATTTAAATATTTGAATACCAATAATACCACAAATGTTGAACCCAACTTCATGCCTATCATTGTAATCTAATAAGGACAAAGTAGACATCACAATAAGCAATAATTGTTGTTTGTTGAGTGGGTAGACTTAAAATAGACGTTCCCAATTATGCTAACTTCGATAAAATAATAGTTTGCATATTTTACGAAGTGTCATAAATGTATTGTATGAAGAAAAGTGTTCCAATACAGCTTACAAAATCGTCTCTATTGGCCAAATAGATTACAAATGTAACAATCATTGGCATTTGCAACCACTATAATGTAAACTTGGAGCCGCAACAATAACTAATATTTCCTTGAGTTATGGTTTAAATGCCTTTTATGTTATTATTTTAAATCATTTGGACTTCAAGTCAGAAAATGTACCCTAATATATGCAAAATGGAGTTCATTTGACAAAAATAATATGAAATACTTTGAAATAATCACTAACAGAGATGCTTTGCAGCACAATTCTGTAAACCCTTTAGCTTAACCTTTCATTATATCACAGGAAACAGCCAAGCGCCTTGAGGCAATCCAGCATGCTTGGCTAATGAAAAGATTCACAGACCATTACAGTAAATCTCACTAGTAAGACCACTGTTGTTTAACAAATAGTGACAGTTTAAGTGAAAACCTCTCTAGCAACGACTGTAGGTGTGCTGAGGTGGTCTTAATTATGAGGCAAATCGCAATAGAGAAAGGTCCTAGCTGTGGGAATATCTTTATAGTGAGGTTTTGTTGCAATTTCAGAACTTAATCCTGAAATGATGTTGTATATGTTCATTTAGACTGAGTCATTTATTTCCTTTTAGTCATTGATAACGGATGCATTTAGCTCTTAAAAGCAAGCTACATCAGAGTTGTCAGATCAAGAAAATATTGAAATATTTCTCGGTAAATGGTAAAAGTAATGTTTCTGTCCACCAATTAAATGAGCAAAGGTAATGTAAAGATAATGTTCTAATTTAAGTTTTTGTCTACCTATGTATGGAGTATTTGGTCAGTGCACTTGATAAGGTCAATGGAAACTTTGCCAGTTAGACTGCTCTTAATTGTCTCAGCATAGTAGATGTAATGATGGAATGATAGGCTTAGAGTCCACACCACATTTATGAGCAAGATTTTAGCAAAAATAATTCTCTAATTTAATTTCTACCTATGCTCTTGAATGTCTCGGCATAGTTATTACATTTTTTGTCATATAAGCAATTCTAATACAAATAAGAGGATATGTATCTGGTGTTTCAACGTTTTCACTATTAATGACAATGACAATGATACAGTTTTTATTGGCTCCTTAAATAGTAATTACATATCATAAAAATGAATAATTTTTTCTTAGAGTGGAGCAAGGAGACTCCCTCTAAGGCAATAAGTTTGCCGCTGTCGAGGGAGCCACCTTTTGAAAAAAAAAAAAAAAGATTATACATATATATATACCACTATTTAAAGCATTGAAATATTCATAAATTATTATTGTATACTAAGCATTTACAGTTGGTATTTTCTAACATTATATTTCATTAATCCAGAGATGTTAAACAGCATTCTAGTAGCAAAATTTTCAACACCGAAATAGATAAACTCCATAATGAAGTGGTCTTTCAATTCAGGTCCCGGGTATTTTTAGCCAACACTAAACATGTTAAAAAGCCTTGGAGGCTGGACCCCATTGATAAAATGGCCACTGACCCTTTTGAATCTACCTATTCAATTCTATCACCGGGTCGTGTGATATAGACTGCCCTACAAACAGGTCAAAGAACTTGGTCAATAGGTCGAAGAACTAGGTCAAAGGTCACTCAATCAATTCAGTGCAGCAGAAGGTGGTATTGAACTGGTAGGCAATGGTAGGAATTCATTATTTTAGGAAAGGACTATGAATTATTTTGTTGTTGTTGCCAAGTTTAATATTATATTGTCCGTTAGTTATTGTATTGGTTTTCAACATAATTTATAGGCATCCTTATAAGGCATCCGCCAATTCCATGTTGGCCAGCTCCGCTGAAGGTCCTTGGTTCGATCCCAGGCCCGGGCACTCTTCATGAGCTACATCCCAGCTGGATGTCGATCGCACGAGATGTTAAATTGGCGGTGCCTTGTACTCGGTGTCTATGCTGAGGCAAGTAAAAGATCCCGCCCATGGTGTAAATGTGTAACATGGTGTGGACTCCAATCCTTATCATCTCATCATTACATCTGCCTCTGGCAGCTGGTCATATAAGCTTACTAAGCTTCAGACTCAGTACCATTGAGACATAGACAGTTGTTTTAATTAGAGGGGGTCTTAATTGTGAAAAAGAAATTAATAGTAGCCATATTTGTGGAGGTCCTACCTAAGAGTGAAGGGGTCTTCCTATGAAACAGTCTTCAATGTGAGATTGCTTTAAATCTGTAGTTTTCCTGTTCAAAGGAGCCTCAGATAATATCAGATGATTTGGTGACCAAATTATTTCCGTTGTTTTAGTGTTTAATATTATGTAACAAGTTCTAGAGCACAAACAGCTTCCCTAGCTCCACTGAAGCTCCTGGGTCCTGGGTTCAAATCAATGTTCTAGCACTCTTCATCAAGTTCATGAGCCACATCTCAACCATTTGTCAACCTCATGAGATGTTTAATTAGGCCTAGTGGTGCCTTGTTCTCGTTGTCTATGCTGAGGCAAGTAAAAGACCCCACACATGGGGGGGGGGATAAGTGTGTAGCATTATGCGGACTCCCCGCAGCCTTATCATTTCATCATTACGTATCCCTCTGGCAGTAGGTCATATAAGTAGACTAAGCTTCAGGCCAGAACATTGATACAATATAATATTTCAAATAAAAATTACCTTAATATTAAGACTATTTTAATAATTCACATGGGTACATGGCCAAATGTGCCAAGTGCATTTTCCATGCGTTTTGATAAACGAATGCAAAACGCATGCTTCTCGCCTGATTATAAACAGGCGAAAACCATGCGTTTATCCTTCGCATGGATAACGCACGTGGCATATTTTGCCATGTGGTCTTATGTGGTTATCTGGACTTTATATTTCTATAAAACTCATCTTTCTTTTTTCTTTCTTTTTTTAAGACAAAAAAAAAAAGCACCTATAGGACCTAACTTAAGCAAGTCCTTAATGACGACCTACTTAAGTTAATGGAGGTTTCCTGGTTCGTCACGTGACGACAGCCCTACTGACCTTAATTACCGCGATCACGTGACAAGGGGATTCTCCGAGGAAGCCTCTTTTTCGGCAGTGACGTGTGATAGTCAGCTCCAAACACCTAAAGGAAATTGGTTTAGCGATAAGATCAAAACGGTCCCGCGGATGTAGACAGTATGGGTGTGATAAGTCTCCCTGGCGTTGGCGGATGAAGATAATAGGTGCAAAAAGGCCAAATGGATTAAATAGTGCAGGTGTAAGAAAATTAGCCCACAGAGTGGATCTACTGTAAAAGTAGTGGATAGATAGATAGATAGATAGATAGATAGAGAGATAGACAGATAGTTAGATAGATAGGTAGTTGGATATATAGGTAGTTGGATAGATATAGATAGATAGATAGATGGATAGACAGACAGATAGACAGTTGGGCAGGTAGATAGATAGGCAGACAGATAAACAGATAGATAGATAGATAGTTAGATAGAAAGATAGATAGATAGATAGATAGAGGATTACATACTAAAAGGTTGAAGGATTTAAATATAGGCTATATGAAGCTTGGTGCCAATTAAACGATGAAGAAATTCAGATTATAGAATTACTGCCAATCATAGCGACATTACAAATTTGTTTTAAGACCGCCTCACCATTAACTATTAAGAACATTCATATATGAGTCAGCTCTCCTTTTCCCAATATATTTACCTTACTATTAAGACCACCTACTACTACTACTACTACTACTACTACTACTACTGCTACTACTGCTACTACTACTACTACTACTACTACTACTACTACTACTACTACTACTACTACTGCTACTACTACTACTACTACTACTACTACTACTACTACTACTACTACTACTACTACTATTAAATCCATAATTGTTTCACCAAAATTGGTCTTAATAGCGAGAATCTGCTGTACATTGAACTTGGCGAAGGATTATAGACATGTATAGTTGGCAAATATAAACAGGATGGCAAGGTTATAGCGTAAACTGAACTTGGCTGGAGATTATATTTATATTTGGCCAAGTAAGCAGATCTATATATAGCCAGATATGTTGAATTGTGTGTGTGTGATTAGGGCTTTACGTCCTGTATTTCTGCACCAGTTGGGCTAATTAGGACAGGCAGAGACCATGGCAATGAGACGAAGGATGAAACAGCCATCCAACTTAGGCTCGACCGGGAATCGAACCCGGGACCCAGTGGTTGGAAGCCCAGAGCGCTACATCTGAGCTAGGCCCCCCCCCCCCCCGCCCTAGATATGTTGAATTGTATTGAACCTTATTTATTTAGAGTGGATAGCGCACAGATATATAAATATATGTTTTCTAATGACATAAAACTAGCAGCTGAGTGGCCTAGTGGTTAAGGCATAAGGCAGCTCCTCTGAAGGTCCTGGGTTCAAAATTCAAATCCCAGCCCAGGCACTCTTCATGAGCTACATCTCAGCAGCTGGATGTCGATCGCATGAGATGTAAAATTTGAGTTGCCTTGTACTCGGTGACTATGCTGAGGCAAGTAAAAGACCCCACTCATGGGGTAAATGCGTAACATGGTGTGGACTCCAAGCAGCCTCATCATCTCATCATAACGTGGCCTCTAACACCAGTAACAGCTGACTTTTAAACCGAAGCACAAGATAAGATAGATTCAGTCATTACTGTACAAATGTTTTATAGTGATAGATAGATAGATAGATAGATAGATAGATAGATAGATAAATAGATAGGAAGATAGATAGATAGATTGATAGATAGTTAGATAGATAGGAAGATAGATAGATAGATTGATAGATAGTTAGATAGATAGGAAGATAGATAGGTAGGTAGGCGGTTAGATAGATAGATAGACAGATAGATAGAAGGTAGATGTGGAAAGTGCAACCCTCTAAGGCAAGTTCTTGCCACTATCGAGGATTGATTGATGAGGTGAGAGAGAGGAGTCCATCCATGTCACACATTTACGCCATGGGTGGGATCTTATACTTGCCTGAAGTACAACAAATCCGAAGTGCGGAAAACTGGCATTTCTTTGTAAACTATGTTATACAGACATAAAGACAGACAAATAAAGACAAAATGCAACAGACAAATTACACTTCAACTGAAAACAAATTAACAAGACGTTTGATTCATCCTCACAACACACGGGCTAATTATCTCAGCCCCAGACAAAAGATGTCTCTCTCAAATGATGAATTCAATCAATGACTTCTGACCATGGCATTTCAAAGGGACTTAAATCAGCTCCATCAATCAAATTGTCTTGAAGGAAGAACATTCCCTTTTGAAGCTGAAAATGATGTGTCTGGAGAAATGATCAATGGAGTCTTTAATAGACAAATATATTGAATCATGGCATTTGACATGGCAGTGATCAATCTTTCAAGAAGGAGAAGAAAAGATCTCTGTCTTGGGATGATTATGGAAATTACAAATAGAATCACTGTTATATTCTGAGCGATTGGGATGTTGTAAAAATGGATTATTACATCAATTTAATTAATGTGTGAGTTTTCTTGGAGCTATTTAGCTAGATAATAGATAGGAACTACTACTACTACTACTACTACTACTACTACTACTACTACCACTACTACTACTACTACTACTACTACTACTACTACCACCACTACTACTTACTACTACTACTACTACTACTACCACTACTACTACTACTACTACTACTACTACTACCACCACTACTACTTACTACTACTACTACTACTACTACCACTACTACTACTACTACTACTACTACTACTACTACCACTACTACTACTACTACTACTACTACTACTACCACCACTACTACTTACTACTACTACTACTACCACAGATACTATTACTACTGCTACTACTACTGCTACTACTGCCACCACTACTACTTACTACTACTACTACTACTAATACTATTTATAAAACTAATCATTTGCCTACAATTGGCAGAAGTGTTGTTCAGTCCAGTAAGAGACTGCGGACTAATTTACCAAGTCGTCTAAGTATCTTACTAGTTGTTTTAAATAAACCCCTAGTAGCGTTAAAAGATCTCCTGTGGTAGTGTTAAATAGTGCGTAATACCTCCTTATTTAGCCAGGGTCATGTCAACATAATTTTAGCATTGATCTCATAGGTGGAGTTAAATTTCTCCCTAGTATAATGTTAATTACCTTCCCAGTAGTGTTAAATACCACCAAGTAGTGTCTTAACTCCCTAGTACCTATCTCTAGCTTAGCTTGTAAGCCTACAATTGGCAAAAGTGTTGCTCAGTCCTTTAAGAGACTGCTATTCAATTTACCAAGTCCTGTGAGCCTTACTAAGGGACTTAGTGGGCTACAGGGGGCTGACATTTTCCAGATTACCTTTCTTCTTAAAATGAATGGCTGTTACACAGATAAGGAGGTTCTGCTAAAGTACATTGGAGATAGGCCAGGAGCTGTCAGGGTTTTAAGCAAATTGCTCTGTTTTCTAAACGAGGATAGCAATAGAAGGACGAAATAAAAAGGTCGCGAGACGGTTAAACGAGCGAAGGGAAGTGGGGCGGACTATTAAAGGGTAGAGTTGAAGGTTGCCTGTGTCAGGGTGTTATGGTGTCATAGCATGGTGGTGTTACTGTGTCATGGTGTCAGGTGGGGTGTGTCATTGTGTCAAGATGTTACCATGTCATATTCACAGCTGACATGCCACCACGGTCCGGCGTCGGACGATATTGACCTGATGTTAAATAACGTTCAATGTCTGGATGCCACTGGGTCTGAAGCTTAGTCAGGTTATATGACCAGCTGCCAGAGTCAGACGTTATGATAAGATGATAAAGTGTGGTCTTTCACTTGCCTCAGCATAGAGCCCCAGTACAAGGCAACTCCCTTTAAACATCTCATGCGATCGACAAGGGTGTAATTGGGTTTCATGACAAGAGACACTGTTATAAAACTGCTATTAGTCTGTCACATTGACATTCATATGTCACATTGTCACTGTGTGATATCCATACAGTCATGGTGCTTCAGTGCCATATTATATGGTGTCAGTTAGTCAGCTACATGTCATGGTGTCAATGTGTCAGAATATATCAGTGTATGTTACATTATTCATGCTGAGTCATGGCATTCTTGCATTATTATGTCTTTGCATAATGATTGTAGTGTCATTGTGTCATATTCAAAGTGTCACAGTAATAAGTCACAGGTTAGTTCACCTTTTTAAATTTTCTAAACTCAAAATGTCGAATAAAGATAATGCTTATTAATTATAAACCCTGTCACATTTTGAAATTTCATTTTGGCAATCTGATGCCTCGCATCTGTGACCCATTCTGAAAATGTCTTTTTTTCATTCTTTGCCCAACACATCAGCACACATCACGTTTTGATTTCTTCACCAAAATGTTCATCCATTTCGAAATGGCCATCTGTGTTCATATTTGATTCCGCGTTAAAGCGCCCCAAGTGGTGTTTTCAGAAAAACAATTCCTCTGCGTTGGGTTCATAACTTCCGGAACAGTTGTTTGATCTTCAAAACGAACGGAAATCGAACGTTTTTATTTTTCCGTTTTTCACTTTTTTTCACACAGCACCTTGAATATTCAATAAAAGCCGAATGTTTTGAAGAGGCTTCGGTTCTGTTTCTTTTCTAAAAAGTGATTTATTTCAAGCTCCAGACATAATTTGTTTTCTCTATTTTTACGTTTTGGTTTTACCTGTCATTTTCTATCTTGGAACATTTTCAAAAGAAATGAGAAATCGCCTACTATGTCAATTTGTGTGGGAGTTGAATACATCAGAAACTCACTATTAAGACTACGTTTAAGATGAATTGCCCTTAATGGTGAGGTGGTCTTAATAGTTAGGTGGACCTATATTTAGTTTCATTGCATTAAATAATGTTTAACACTTAAGGGTATTTCTAATATTTTCATAAAGTATAACATGAACTTTCGCCATTTTCCAGTTTTCATCTACCAGGTGATTTTGACAAATTTTTGTAGGGCTGATTCCAAATCTGAATTTCTCTATTACATTAACATTTTGAGTTATTTATAAAAATCTGCAAGTTTGCAACACTCTCCATCACTTAGACTAAAAGGAACATGCATATGTAACCAAAGAATTATAAATAAATCACTCCCGCTAGGCGAAGTTCCTGGAATAGCCAACCTTTGATCTCAAAGCCAAATCAATTTAGCTGAGAACATAAACACATGAATTCCAACATACCAGAAATATGCTGACATGTATAAATGTCATTTTATGGGAGCTAGAACGAATAAAATTGCACTGCAATATTATCTAGTAGAGCCACACCTACATAGTACTTCTGTGTGGGGCATATTTAGGCTGCCATTGAATTTAATATTTTGTTATTATGACAGGTACAGAAGTCTATATAGATCAACTCTATATAGACTTCTGTACCTGTCATAATAACAAAATATACAGTTTATTATAACTCATAAATGACCGAAGTCTCAATCTAAAAATATTATCTTTTCAGCTGTTACACTCAATATAGGATATTCAATATACCAAAAATATTGTATCGAGTTTAATATTTATATTTTATGTTGGCTTTTTTAATATTTATTTTAGCTCGATGTCTGCTTTAATGGGATATTTTATTGGTTGGTGCCTTGCCCTTAGTGTCTATACTGAGCCAAGTTACAGACCCCACCCATAGGGTAAATGTGTAACATGGTGTTGACTCCAAGCCTTATTAGCTCATCATTACTTCTGCTTCTGTCATGTAATTATGAAATATTTACGTTGAGTAGACATTTTCACAATTTTTTCCTAAATTTAAATATTGATTTATCTAATAAAGTTATAATTTTATTTATCAATATTTTATTTTTGTAAAACTTAATTTACAAAAATACATGTTAGGATAGATGGAGTACTTACCAAAGTCTTAATGCATAATTTCAGTGAAAATGAATAGCTCTTACCTGGAAGATAAAAGAAAAAAAAATTGATTAATAAACAATTACAAACGAAATATATTCTATGAGCTTTTTTTTTTTTTTTAAGCAATATTCATCTAAAACTTCGCCTGATTTACAATTAAATACATCAAAATAAATCATTTTAAAGTTAAAAAAAAATTATGACATTGAAAAACTCTATTCCGCGACAAAATCGTTTCTAAACTTTCTTTTTATTGAAATAGAGCAATTTGTGAAATACCAGATTTTTCTCCTTAATAGACAGAGCTCCCTTAAATGTAATTATTAGCCAATTACCTAAAGGCAAGAGCCTTAAAATTGACTCCTTTTTATTAAGTAATTTAACTGCCATTAAATATGTAGAAAACTATAATGGAATAAAAAAACTAAGTGAAAAAAAAGTTATTTATGTAAAGATTATGAAATTGGTTTGATAGTTGAACATTTACAGTGGAACCTAGATAGATAGATAGATAGATAGATGGGTAGATAGGTAGATAGGTAGATAGGTAGATAGATAGGTAGATGGATAGATAGGTAGATAGGTAGATAGGTAGATAGGTAGATAGTTGGGTAGATAGCTAGATAGATATGGAGATAGATAGGTAGATAGGTAAATAGGTAGATATGTAGATAGATAGATAGATAGGTAGATACGTAAATAGGTAGATAGATAGATAGATAGATAGATAGATAGATAGATGGATATTTCATCAGTTTGTCCATAAAAGCTTACAAGCACAAACTACCTGACTTAAAGTCAAAGAAAGCAGAATTTCCAAAACTTTCGCCCACATAGTAATTTATACCAAACAAAATATCTGACATGAACAGACTGCATTGCAGCTTCTACCACAAAAGTGCTGCGAAAATAGGTGAATGCCTAGCAGCTACTGTGGCAATATGTACGATTTCCTGTCAAAATACAGACTTCCCTAATATTACAAAAAATGACAGGTAACCTAATTCTCAAATAAGGTAATTTTTAGATACGGCTATATGCACAAAGCCAGTTATCAAGTTTCGGGATGGGTGGGTGGGTGATTAGGGCTTTTACGTCCTGTATTTCGGCACCTATCAAGTTTCGGGAACCAAAACATAGTTTTTGGAGGTCGATAAATGATAGAGATTGTATGTTATACAATTATGCAATGGTTACATGCGTGACAGGAAGATATGTACTCCGAAAAGGTCAATGTAGAACGAGGCTGATAGGCTGAGTTGTACATAACATTTGAGGGTGTACATATTTCATGTCTCACAATGTAAACAATGTGTAATTGTTTGGTACCACTGAACCCCATATATTTATATTGTCAATTTGTTCTCTTCCATTTTCCATTTATTACGATAAACTGTAAATATTGGAATTGGTCAAGAACTCAGCTTTCAAAAAATGTTTGGATTTTGAAAATCGGATAAATATTAACGAAGTTATTCAATAAAACGTACTAGTAAGTCAAATTGCTAAAATTGCCTGCACTAGCTAAATCCATGATTTCCAGCGTACCAATCGCAGTGCGGCTTAGCTGGCTAACTGTTGTACATGAGGATTTGTACAACGACGTACCTAATGCTAAATGGTGCAATATACAATAAACAATGGTTACATGTGAGACATGAAGATATGTACACCCGAAAAGGTCAATGTACAACGAGGCGGATAGGCTGAGTTGTACATAACATTTGTGGGTGTACATATCTCATGTCTCACAATGTAACTATTGAATAATATTTTGTACCACTGAGCCCAATATTTGTATAACAAAAAAAATACAT